>VWZY01008833.1:149549-198953 GCA_013399075.1 Chloroceryle aenea
CCCCTCACGCACCTTGAATCTTCCGTGGAACCTGGCACCCCTCCCACACGCCTCCTCACACCCCACGTTAGTTGAGCCAGGCTAGCGCTAGGTGTTGCTTGTTGTGTGTTGTGTGCCTGGACCGGCTGATGAGGTGTGGGGCTTTCAGAGCTGCAGGAGAAGGAGGGGGCAGAGTGGGAAGTGAAGGCACCAGTCTGGGAGAGGGGATTCAGAAGATGCTAAGTGATCTTTAACTGATAATGGGTAGAAACTAAGAGACTTTAGTCTCTTGTGTTGAATAATGGGGTGGAAGAGGCATCATCTGGAAAATAGGAACACGGGACTGCTAGGGTGCCAGCTGGCTGCTGGGACAGCGTCTCTGGCCAGGCTTGGACCTGCCTACAGCCAGGAGTCCATGGGGGCCAGAGGCAGGGTGGCTGTGGTCAGGGTCAGTGTCCCACCTGGCCTTTGCAGTGGGCCAGTGTCTTGGTGTGTGGCCTGAAGATGCTGCAGAGTGCTCAGGCTGTTTGACAACTAACATCATAAGAGGTCTGACATTTTACCAGGAAAGAATCATCTTTAAACCCCGTGTTGTTTTTATAGGCAAAATCTGAAAATGCTTTTTGTTGGTAAAGGATTTTGATAGCTGTGACTGCAGGAGGGGCTTCTGGAGCATTATCGTTGTCCTGAAACCTGAATGATAATGAGGGAAATGCATTGGGCAGAATTTTATTTTCCATTTGTTCTCAAATTGCAAACTGTTTCTTGGCACTTGAGAGAAAAGTTGTTTTTGTGAATGTTTTACTTTCTGCTCTTTATCCCATGAACGTGAAAACCTCAATCTCTTATTTTTCAGATGTGTTTTTGCGTGAGAAGAAATGAGATCTGGTACTTTGACCTAAAAAAAGACAAAAAACTTTTTTCTGCTTTTAATACTACTTTCGTTAGATCTGCCTTACAAATACTTTTTTTAGGGGGCACGAAGAAGTATTCTCTTAACACACACCTTAAGATTGTCCCCTGAAAAAGTTGTCTTTATTCTTGGCTTTAGATAAACCCAGGAGTCGATATGCTGTGAATAGCTCTGGTGACACCACAGAAGATCAGGATGGGGACTCCAGGTAGGGGTAAACATTTCTCCTTGCTTAAGAGNCCCTTACACCTGCACCCCTCACACCCCTCATCCACCCGGGTGCCCTGGCACTCCTCACACACCTCATATCGTCCACGAGGGCCTGGCACCCCTCACGCACCTTGAATCTTCCGTGGAACCTGGCACCCCTCCCACACGCCTCCTCACACCCCACGTTAGTTGAGCCAGGCTAGCGCTAGGTGTTGNGCTGTGACTGCAGGAGGGGCTTCTGGAGCATTATCGTTGTCCTGAAACCTGAATGATAATGAGGGAAATGCATTGGGCAGAATTTTATTTTCCATTTGTTCTCAAATTGCAAACTGTTTCTTGGCACTTGAGAGAAAAGTTGTTTTTGTGAATGTTTTACTTTCTGCTCTTTATCCCATGAACGTGCAAACCTCAATCTCTTATTTTTCAGATGTGTTTTTGCGTGAGAAGAAATGAGATCTGGTACTTTGACCTAAAAAAAGACAAAAAACTTTTTTCTGCTTTTAATACTACTTTCGTTAGATCTGCCTTACAAATACTTTTTTTAGGGGGCACGAAGAAGTATTCTCTTAACACACACCTTAAGATTGTCCCCTGAAAAAGTTGTCTTTATTCTTGGCTTTAGATAAACCCAGGAGTCGATATGCTGTGAATAGCTCTGGTGACACCACAGAAGATCAGGATGGGGACTCCAGGTAGGGGTAAACATTTCTCCTTGCTTAAGAGTTTGAAACAGAGGAGAGATGGCCTCTTGTGCTCTTGCCTTCTACCTCAGCAGGCAAATTTTTGCAGACTGTATCAAAGGCAAAGTGCCAAAAAATGCTTTGATGCCAAGTTATGGACAGATTAGTGCTTAGTAACAAGGAATGTCTCCTGAGGGAATGCTGCTGAATCTGTTGTTTTCTGGGCAAGGTATAGGGCAAGTATTTTGTGCTTGTTAGAAAGGCACTGTTACTCTTTCAAAACTAGGAGTATTAATCCTTTGGCAAAGTTTCACTTTTCTCTACCTGCCTACCTCTAACTGGATATATGATTCCATTGCCTCAAATTCTTCCCTAGCTTGTGTCACTGTTGTATGGAACTGCTGTGCACTAATGAATAACTAATTTTGTTTCTCCAGATATAGTTGCCTTTGTGTCTGTAGAGTGAAATAGTAGCTCAAAAGGGAACCGAGACTTAAAGATAGTTCTTCAGTTACAGGAAATCAGTGGGTAATGAATGCACTGAAAACAGACAGCGTGGTGTTCAGCACGAGGCTACGTACAAATGGACCTTCTAATTAGTTTTTGTGGAAGGCTGGAAATCTGCTGCATGGTTCTAAATTTATCTCTATCAGATATGAGACAAATCTGGGAAAGAAAAGTGTTTTTTCAGTCTGTTGGCCTATGGGTCAGTTAGAGATCTTTTTTGTGATATGTGTTTTAAGCTCCAGTGTTAGTAAATTGGGGTAGTTGCTGCTTTTCTTTCTTACAAGAGTAAAAAGGAAGTACTCCATCACTTGCCTCCAGAAAAGAAATTTGGATCCCAACCTCACAAAATGTAAGCTTGTTCTTAACTTTATGACTGAGAATGTTTTGACTGAAATTAAAATCACCCAGATAGTATACCTCATCAACTCCTGTGTTTTTCTAGGACTGGGATCTTATGAAAACACGTTTTGCTTGAGGTCATTTGTGTCTCTTGCCTATTCTGGTGTCTTTAGAACCTGGAGATGCAGCAGCCTTCTGTCGTGTCTTCAGGGAGCGCAACACAGTGTGGGGCACAGCTCTGGTGGGAGCAAGCCCCTGTTCTGTAAGTTTGGTGAGTGGCTGTGGATTGCAGCGTGCTAGGAAGAGGCAGCGCACATGGTTGGTGGTTATCTCAGGGATTTTATTGGTTGCTGTTCAAAACCCTGGCTCCAGTATTTCCCTAGATAGATTAAGACGGTGTTGGAATGGTACCAGCTTCTGCCTGATAGTGATTCTTGTTGCCTCTGCCACTTTGGTGGGTTGGACAGAGCATATAACACAGAGCTGTGTCCGCTGGATGTTGCCCGTGGTGCTGACTCTGTGTGATGCAACATGTGGCTACTGGAGCAGTGTGGGAAAAGCTTTTAGCATTTTGAATTATGGTCAGATGAGAAAACTGCTCGTGTTTTCCTGAAACTTAAATTGAATGGATTGAATGTGCTGGTGTGTATTTTACATCAAAGAAGTATATAGATTATTTCATTGTAGTGATGTCTGGAAGTCTGGGCTTGAAAATTAGGGCTTAATGTCCTGGTCAGGTACTGGTTATTAAGCTTTTAATGTTTAAGAGAATTTGTGATCTCTCAAGTGTGCTCTCTAAGTGCAAAGTATCACAGTTCTGAAGTGCTGCATGAAAGAACGTTAAGACAGAAATCCCCCTCTGCAGTGCTGGTCTTCAGAAGAAGGAAGTTTTACCACTTGTACATTTTTGTATACATACAAATTCATGCCGTGTCTCACTAAGGTTTATAAGCCTTATATCTACTTAGATGGAACTGAGGTGGGCAACACAGGTCTGTTAGGAGAAAGTCCCTTAGTATTGCCTGCTGTGGATCTGTCTACAGCCACCACCCAGATGAAGGGGAAATGGAAGAAGAGGAGCATTTATGTTGCTCTGAAAGTGTTGCTTCTGCTTGAGGCCAAATATCAAGGTCTGGCACACTGCCTGTGCTGCTTATGTGGCTGGGCATCTGCATTCAGAAGTTCAAAGGCTCTTTAAAATTTGTGTTTATTTCGAGTTTGTTTATTGCAAATCTTTTTCCCAATACCAGTGTAATCAGTGTTATAAATACACTGCATCCAGTACAGCTGATGTAGCACCTAATGTATCTTTCTCTTCAGTTTTAGCAGCTAGAAGAAATCACTGATGTTCTTTTATATACTGAGTACTGTTAATTTATGTTAGACAAGAGGAGACTTGTTGGCAGAGTTAGTATCTTTCACTGGACTTACTGATACAGGTGGAAAAAATACATGTTTTAGGTACACTGAGCTTTCTTCGAGCACAAACCCAAAAGGGAACCTTCAAAACTGTGTGCAACAGGTTGCTCAGACTTTTGATTTGTATCAGACCATTTTGACAGTAACAGAAATTGGAGCCTTGGAGTAGGAGAGATTCTAAGGTGAAGGCCCAAAGGTGCAGATGTCTTGGAGACAGTAAGATACATATGATTTGTAAACTAAGAGCCTGTTTGGAATATGTTTTGTATGTTCTTGTTGAAGATCAGGCTGGAGAGACCAGGTATGGAGCAACTGGTTTTGGAAGACCCATTTCCTTTCTGCCAGTGGCAGTTCTGTCCCTTTGAGTTCATTTTTCTTCAGCGTGGTGGCTTAGCAGTTCCCCTCCTGAAACACTCACTTCAGTAGTCCATGGAGGGATTCCATCTGCACGAAGTCTGGCCTGCTTTCTGGTGGTGGTGATTTTCAGATTGGAGTTGCTCCTGATAAAGGTAATTTATTAACTGGTTCCGTAATTTCTGGAAGGCTTCTTCAAGGAAGCGTTGGCAAAAAGATTCCTTTAAGTCAGCACCTATCAGTAGCATCTGTGGATGTTTTTGGTGGCACAAGTCGAGGATTTGGAGTGGGCAGGCTGCTAGCTGAGTTGGTGGTGTGTGGCAGGTTTGATAATGTTGAAAGGCTGGGTCTTCCCCACATATTTGTGTTCAGTAGCAAAAGTTATTTCAGATTTATCTTGTTGCTGCAATAGTTCTTATGGGGGTTGGATTCATCCTTTTCATACTGGATGGCTGTCTTTAATTTACTAGCAGTCTAGCACCAACTGTATCCTGGATAATGTTCCCTGTTGCTTTTTTCCTAAGCTGTTGGAAGCCAGATCAGTTCCTTGTGAGCTGACCTTCCTGAGCAGTTGAGGTGTATGTGTTTCTTTATGGCCTCAGAAAGGACAAAATTAGATCAGTTCAGGTGCCTTAGCTTGCCATTTCCCTATGTCATATTTGTATGCATAATTGGATTTCTTTTAGTCTTCAGACTTTAATTTCCTGGTCATTGTTAAGCTCTTTGTTTTTTATAGATAATTGCACCCTATTCATGACAATCCTACCTCTAGGCTACTGGTGTGTATGTGCCTGTGTTAATTTCTACTCAATGGAGCTGTGTGTTTGGGTCTTCAGAATAAACATTCTTCTTCCTTTTAAAAACAAGTCAAGTAGCAAAAGTAGCTGAGGTGTGTTGATGGTGGCCATGCAACAAAGAGGTATTTCAGAAGAATCTGTCACTGTCAAAACAAATTGTCTGTCAAGTGTCTCTCTTTGTTGGCTTCTCAACCTTTCATCATTTGCTTTCTTCAAAAACATCCTTCAGTTTTTGAGTGCTTTACAGTGATACATACCCCTCACAGCTTATGAAGATG
Organism: Chloroceryle aenea; assembly: GCA_013399075.1. NCBI lineage: Eukaryota > Metazoa > Chordata > Aves > Coraciiformes > Cerylidae > Chloroceryle > Chloroceryle aenea. The sequence goes on from VWZY01008833.1 coordinate 155,026, forward strand.
CCTGTCTGTCTGGGTTTATCTTCTTCCCCTGGAAAAATGTGAGACAATTACTTTTTTGAAGCCATAAGAGAATGCTTCATTAAATTGATTTGAACATGTTGTAGTTTTCATGAAGGCAGTCCAGTCAGCAAGTGCAAATTGTAGTGAAGATGCACGTGTAGTAACATACGTTACACCAGACTTTGCATTTTTTAGTAGCATAAGTGACTAAGTGAAGGAGATTTAGCAAGTTTGACAGCGTTGATGTCATTAATTGGCCAAATGCTTCTGTTGTAAACCCCCCCAAGTTACGGATAAAGAAGGAATTGAATGTGCCTTTCTAACAAACAGTAGCTCTCCTGTGTGATAACATTTCTGTATCCTCTGTCCCTCTTTCACTGGACTCCAGTGTTCTTCCTTGTTTTTGTTTTGAAAGGCTTCCTTTCTGTAAGCCTGTGCTTTTCCATTCATCCCTTTAAACACCCTTCCTGTAGTATCACCCTCCTTTGTGTACTTTGTCATTTGGGATTGCTCATTTTTCAACATGACCAGTAGAATCTGTTGTCTTTTGGACTAAATAATTGTTGGAGGTTTTAATTTTGTCTCCCCTTTCTAACGTGGACAATATAAAGCGTTTATCAGATTCATTTTCCACTATATTTAGGAAATTTGTTTCAGGAAACAAGTCCCTTTTTTTCCTTGTTATTTGGAAAAAGAGGCAGTTGACTGCTAAAATGGAAGTAGATGTAGAAGTGTTAACAGAACTCTGCCTCAGAGCCTCACTCTGTACCTGTTGTAGAGAAGGTTTGCAGGTTCTTTGCCTTGAAAACTTTTTCAGCCTACTTTTTCCTAACTTTGTCCATGTTGCCAGACAGAGAGATGAAAAATGACTTCATGCTTGTGCTGTGAGTCTGGCTGGGCTGGCACCTATTGTTTAGGTCCTGGGGGGTAGCAGCAGAATCCTGGTGTGCATGCAATAATAAATGTTGGGCATCCTCTTTCTCTAAGTCTTGTGGGTATGGAAGCACCAGAACGAATTATGAAGAGCTGTGGGTCACTGGGGGCTGCACGGGATGTTCCTTTGTTAAAAGTGCTGGTAATAATCTAGAAAAGAAAGTGAAGTTTAGAAGCTGCTCTAAATCAGACCACAACCTCTTCTGTTATCTCTTCAGGTAAGCATGAATTGAGAAGTACAATGCAAATACAGCTCCATAAATGCAAGGTGTTGTGGGAACACATTTTCAGCAGCAGCCAGTGCTAGACTAAAATACCTGTTTTCTCCGTGTTGTCCAATTTAGCCTGCAATATATCCCTGGAATTCACCTACCATTGACTTTTGACTCCCCTCAAGAGTTTTATTTCCTTTACAGGAGTATAACCCTTAATAGTTCATCCTCGTTTTTAATATTATATTCTTTTTTTTTTCTTTTGTATTTTGTGTACTTGCCTCGTGTATTTTCTTTTGTTGTGTTTTGTTTTGTGTTTATGGCCATGTTCCCATTTCAGAGAACAATGTCCTCTAACTGATGAGCAATTGGTTTCAGGGTAAGACCAAACGTTCTAAACAATCACCTTTGTCTAGAATGGCTTTCTTTTCTCACCATCCTTTTAATTGTGCTTTGTTTCTGGTTTCTGTTTTACACTGAATGATGAGATAATTACATGCTAAATCACACCATCTGCAGGAAACATATTGCTACAGGTGTATGCTAGGATGATTCCAAAGGTTCTACTAACATTTCTGTACTTCCCAGAGGGTATCGGGAATGGGTGTGGTACTGTCCCCTCTGTGAATGGAGGGAAGTTGTGATCCTATGAGAATGCACCAAGTGTAGCCTTGGCATTGGAGTTATTCAACGGGCAGCGCTAAACCAAATTGCTTTCTGCCAAGTAATGACTTAGAAGTACAGATCAGTGAGTAAACTATTTAATCCCACAGTAATTATGGAGAGTTCTTCAAAGACCTGACTTTGAGCAGCTGCACTGGTTGCTTGTTCCTGGTGTTCCACTAAGCTGAACTGGGTGAGTGCATTGTAGCCTCTGTGAATGGGTGGAGGGAAAAGTGTTTGTCTCTACCCAGGGCCCCAGAAGTGTTAAACTGGGTCTCTAGTTCTAGTCCCTGATCAACATAGAGGTGATCACCTAGTTACTCTGCCTCCATTCTAAACTACTTCAAAGAAGAATTCTTTATAAAAACTGTGCTTTGAATTCCTATGGCATATGAAAGTTTATTAAGTGTTCTTAGGGAAAACAAAAATAATTTGTGTTTAAGATTCCTTCCCCCTCCTTTTCCGTGTGCGAAAGCAATTGCTGTTTCAGCTGGGCTTCCAGAGGAGATGCTGGTGACAGCAGTCGACCTCTGCTAGTGTGGTTGGTACCATACTGCTGAATTGTCTGCTGTTGCTGCTGTGTTGAGCTCATGATAGGAGTGGTGGGAGATTTTGGGCAAATCAAAGCTTTTAGTTTTTGTGTTTAGTTTCTGCCAGCAGAATTCTCTAGTACTGGAGGGGTTTGCTTCCCTCGGGAAGTCACAGTGCTCAGGCTGATCTTATAAAAGGAGACGGGACTGTTACTGCCCAGCTGCAAAACCTAATCTGCTTCTAACAAACTCTTGGGCTCTGATAAGTCAGTATTTTTAGGTCATCTTTATACACCCCAGGGATTAGAAAATCGGTATTAAAATATTTAATGTAGAAGTGTTCTTTTCTAAGACGATATGAATTGAAATGATGGGAATAATTTATCTGCTATCCCTCAATTTCCCTGTCATCCCAAGGGCTAAGAAATTATGTAAAGCATGGGGGGAAGAAACCCCAAATGAGCAAACCCAATAAATCTAGTCTGTCTAGGAGAATGGAGTTGGAGTCCAGGAGAGCCTGCAGTGCTCCGGGTGTCTGCACCCATAGGTAACACCCATGTAACCTGTCACAGGCTTATCTACCTTGGCCATGTCAGCTGGCTGCAGTAGCAGCACTCTCACAGAAAGAGAAGTCTCTGCTACTGAGAGGATACTGAGGGCTTTGCAAAACCAACCTTTTAATCCTCTCCTGCCCCCAGAGCCACATGCAAGGCAGGGCAGAGAGAGGGCTGTCAGTGTCAGGAGTTCTCCCAGGGAGGTGCTGAACATGTTTGGCACCATGTTTATCTGTTAAAAGACTTTGCTGGTGTCATTCTTGTAAAAGTCAAACCTTAACAGTGGTGAAAGCCATCATCATGATCAGCTTTCCAGCCCCCAAGGTATCCTTTGCCAAGGCTGGGGGAGGGAAAAGTAATTAATTTCTTACCAGCAAGCAGGCATTTTCTGGTTTACCCTCCTTCTCCTGTCACCTCCCAGAACATATGCTCATTTTGGATCCATCACAATTTCAGTCTTGCTGGCTCCACGATGAGCCTATTAATGAACACAGCGGAGTGGAGCAAAAAGTAGGAAAAGCCCTCTGCTGTCATGGTGAATTTTTTCCTGGTTTGGGGTGTGTCAGTCCAGGTCGTGTTTGAGGACACTTTGCCCTTTCTTCACGAACTATGTGTGTTGTGCAGCCCCACGCAGTGCAGTGGCCAAGGAGCATGGGCTCTGTGGCCTCAGGACTCTCTGGCTACTCTCCCCATCTCTCTGCTTGCCCTTATCTGTGTTTGGAGCTGAGTGGCTAGGGATTTGGAAGTTCCTACAAAGCTGCTCCTTCCATAAGCCAAGTGTGCTGCAGTCAGGTTGACCCATCTGCATGAACACCAAGGGCTTTGAGAGTCTGTAAAGCCCCAGTTTTGTCCTTCATCTTCGGTATAGGTAGGTCTAATAAAAAAATACCCCCTGAGTCATATGCAGAAGTCCCAGCTGTGTGTGGTTGTCTGAATTTCTGCAGTACTTCATAACTCAGAGAGAACCAGGAGTATGGTGAGTTACTTTCTTTGCTGGGCATTGAGGGCTCACTTGTGGCCCAGAGATAAGGTGAGCGCAGCACACACCCATGCCTGCCCTTTTCTCAGAGTGATACTGGGTTATCTGGGATACCTGCCTGCTGGAGGGGGATGGTCTGAAGGGACACACATGCCTCAATGTAAATAAAGAAAATGCAATAAAAAATGTAATTCTTAAAAAACTCACCAGAAACTGGTTTGAAATTCATTTGGTTAAACGGGAGCTGCTGAGAAATCGGATGAGGAGAGAATTTGCTACTATCAAACCTTGCTCTGCTCATATTCTAGAACAGGTTCCCTCCAGCAGCTCACTGAGGTCCTCTTCCCCGTGGATTTGAACTCCAGTCTCAGGGGACGCTCTGAGAAAACCAAATGCTTGTAGAGATCACACGGATGTTGCAAGGCTAAGGAAAGAGCAGTTGCAGTATTCCTCCCTTGTCACACTGGATTCTTACCAGCTTTTGCAGCGGTAGCTGTCTTTCACAGAGCAGACTCCTGGTCTCGCAGCTCCCTTTTCCCTCCACCAATCTAGAGCAGTCCAGTAACACCATGGTTGGCATTGGGAAGGGCCTACCCTGCCAGGAATTTGTCTCAGTTTGGTCTCTCAAATGAGCAAGCCCCAGTGAGGCCAGGCAGCTCTCCGAAGGGCGCTGCTGGTCTGTTGACAACAGGTTCAGATCTGTTAAGTGAGTAACTTTGGGTCTCACTGCTGAGATTTGGGAAAGAAAGAAAGAACAAGTGTTGGTTGTATGTTTCTACTAATGGAATCAGCTCTTTCTTGCCTTCCCCTCTACCATACTGGTGGCGTAAAGACCTCTGTTGTGCTTGAGTGACAAGCTGTGTCAATATGTAGTTGCTTAGTAAGTTCATTAACCTGCAGCTTAATCCAGGCAATGGCTAACTCAAGCTGGTTTTATATTTAAGCAAACTGCATCTAATCTTGCCAATGTATTTTGCTGAGCATGTAATTAAATAAGCATGACCCTACAGTCTTTGTTGTGAATGCTTCCTGTTTTATAATTGTGATGATCCGAGAGATATAATTAAGGGGCTCTTAATTTTCCATAATTGGTGGTACTCCAGGTATGGCAATTTAGACACAATTTACAAGACTTTAAAAACTATGAGTTAAATATATTTGTATATCTGGAAAAATATTCGGGGGGTATGTTTCTTGAAAATTGTACTAACTTCTGTTTCTGCTCTTCAAGGTTTTCAGATGTCATCCTGGCAACAATTTTGGCTACCAAGTCAGATATGTGTGGCAAGAAGTTTGAGCTGAAGATTGATAACGTTCGCTTTGTTGGCCATCCCACATTGCTGCAGCATGGCCTTGGGCAGGTACGCTAGGAGGTCCATGCTGGGCACCTGCCTTCTGTATAAACTGCCTGGCTTGGTTAGGAAATCTAGAACCCAGAACATGCCTGATGGCTTTTGATCCTGATTTTACTTCCTAGTGCTCAAGGGTGAGCACTCAAGGGTGAGATAAATACAGTGAGTGGCAAACTGAGGGAGCTGTGTCAGGGATTCACAGAAAGCCCCTTCTGGTTACTGTAGAAACGCAGTGTGGGTAAGGTGAGGTAATAATAAGCAGTCCAGCTTAAAAAGCTATTTCTCAGTCTGTTAGTTATTGCAGGCTAGCTTGTTACCATAATTAGTATGGCAGGGGAAAAACAACACCCAAAAACTTCGCAAATGCTAGAGCTGGGTCAGCCTTGTTTGGCTTTTAACTCTTACTGGTGCTGAAGATGCTACACAAAGCTCAGTTGGAATAGGCAGGATGTTGAAAGAGGTCTAAAATTTCTTGTGGACAAAGTCAGGCTGCTGTATGCATTGAGATCTTTCTCCATGACCTGTGTTACAGCTGCTTGGAATGAAAGCAGCTGCCATCTAGGCTGTGGAAAAGGTCCTGCTTAAATCTAGGAGAGAATTTACATGCTTCTAAGTGTAGAATATTCCCAGACCACTTCCTTCTTCCTGATAGACTGTAAGAATGAACCAGGCTTTGGTAGTTCCTGAATCCGACACTGATCTGTCACTGAATTGCTTTGGTTTCATTTTACATCAAATTTACTAAGTCATTAGTTTTTTTCAGGAAAAAACATTTGCTTGCCAATTCTCTGATCTTTTCTAGCTATAATTAGAAGTGCAAACAGATCGTTGCCAACTGCTGCTTGATATTTAGAGGAGCAGACTGCTTTAATCCAAGTGAGGAGCTGGCCCCAAGCATCAAAAGATGCTAATGTTCCACTTTGGAAAGTCAGTTGTGAGTCTACAGGAAAAATGATGGAGGATCACCAAAACTTGGTCATCAGATGTTGAAGCTGTTTTAGAAGACAGAATTCAAGTGTCCCCAAGCTGTGGAAGTACCTCATCAGCCCCAGACAAGGCAAGCAGTGAACCAGGCCCAGGGTCTGTACAGGGACCCCAGCCAGGAGCAAAAGGAGATAGGACCAGAGACAGGGCTGCAGAACAAGGCCGTGATGTACTTAACAAGAGGCCATCCAGGAGACAAGCTGCCTCTGACAGTGTAGGTTGAAGGTCCATCCTGGAGACAAGGATGGAGACAGGCACAACTACAGGCCCCGGGCTGGGCTTCAGTGGGGCTCCAGGGCCAAGCTGAAATGGAGCTCCTGGGTCATGGGCTACAGTGTGTGGGGGGGACACCCAGCTGAGGCTGGTCAGGGCCACCAGCACCTTTTGGTGCCCTCAGGGTCTGGCCTGTTCTGTCACAGTATCATATTCCTTCATTTTGCTGATCTTGTCCAAAGGCACAACTTCCTAAATGCTGTTTAAATGAGGTTGAGAATTCGTGTTTGCACTTTTTCACCAAGTGTTATTATCTCCACCACCCAGTCACTTTCATCCTAATTGCACAAAATGTCTTGGCATTTTCTATTTGTCTAAATAAAATAAAGTTATGAAGTGCTGTAAACACTTTTTTTGTTACTTCTTGTATGATCTCCTTTCTGGGTGTGTCTTATCATCCCTTGTAGGCACCTCAGAACTTTTTAGTGTCCGGAATTTTCTAGACATAGCAGCCATCTCTGCTGGTTCCTTTGAGTCTAACTGTGAGACCCTTTTGCCATCGGGAGGAAGCTAGATGGAGCTCCTTTCCCATGGAGCAAAGGCACTGACTGGAGTTACCTGACAGTCTCGGTTTTGGGTTTCTTCAGAGTTCATACCACAGTAAATTAATCCGTGGGACAGCTCAGCAGTTTCTTACTCAGATGAGATTGAGGAGTTACAAGAGCACGAGTATTTAATCCTGTGCACTGGACTGCCTCTTAAGTAGCGATATTCTGGATTCTTCACATTCCTTCAGTGTTTTCTTTTCCAGCTTAGTCTTTTTTTTTTTTTTTTCCTGCACAAGTGAATGTGAATTCTTGAAGCTGTGAAATTTAGCCTGAAATTTATGTTAACAGTGGCAGTGTCTTTGATTTTAAGGAAGGAACAGGATCAGTCCCTACACTCAGAAATGCTTTTGAGTCTTTTAAGTTCACAAAATATTCTGGAACCTCTAACTCCAGAACAGATAAATACAGTAAACTGGCTTTAGCACCCTCCACTTAGGTTCTAGAAAAAAATACAACAATATATGTTGCTTCTTTTCATTTCTCTAATTTTTCAGCCTGCTGGGTGAAAGCACTCAGATTTTGGGTTACCTGTTGAGCAGTTCATTGCTGGTGCTTGGGACCTGTCAGGAGAGTGGATGCAGCTCTGCTTTTGCCAGCTTTTTTTGCCCCTGTCCCACCTCAGATGCTGCATTAGCTACGTGTGCACATATGCTGGGTAGAGAGTGACCCTTAGGTGAGCTGGGTGTTTGGCCCGGAAGGTTATAGCTGTTTCTGTTGGTCTTGGGTGGGGGTTCATCAGGGAGCTTCGGGGGTGGCAGGAATATCCTCTCTGCATTTTGTGCTCCATCTTGTGGTGATGCTCACTCCGTTCAGCAGTCTCGAATGTGCAAATTCCACTTGCTCTTGGCTTCCACTGTTCTTCCCTCACCACCAGAAAGGCTGTGCCTGCATTAGGAATGAAGCTCTCTGTTGCAGAAAGACTCGGGGCAGGGGGGGCTGAAGAATGGGTTTGAAATCCTGCAGGAAGGGTAAATCAACCCTTTTATTTTAGTACTGCAGTTCTAGAACATAACTTTTTTCTGATAAAAGCAATAGTTTGTAACATGATGCAGAACAAATGGGTATTTTCACATAAGAAAGAATAAGTGTGGCCTGGGATGAGCGATCTATGGATTTCTCTTTACTTAACAGTGTATATGACAGTTGTGCTAAGGAATTTAAACGTAGGGTCCCTAAGGGTGGTAAAATGCAATAGTAAAGACATGTAGTAAGACTTCTGTCTTAGCTGATACTCACTGCCATGGTCGTGACCAAAATGCTTTGGTTTGAGTCTTCACAGCTCATAGAGTAACTGTGACACTTTAATTAAATTAAAAATAAAAATCATACTTTTACAAGTCAGATTTGATGGTGTAACTGGATTTGTTTGCTCTCTTTTTCTCAGCTAACTTGTTATTTGACTGAGCTAGGTTTTTTTTTTGTGTGTTTGTTTTTCACTTTGTTACTGGATCCAACTGACACTTGTCCTTGGGATTTTTTTTTAAATATTTTTCAGGTATCTAAAACTGATCCCTCGCCAAAAAGAGAGATGCCCACGATGATTCTCTTCAACGTGGTGTTTGCATTACGGGTAAGGACCATCTTCATTCCATCTGACAGTAGGATATGTCTTGGATGTGTTAGAGAATGCACTAGGCTCACATTCCAGTAACCTCTTGCAAAACATTCAGTGCCTGATTTCACTGGGATATTTTAATTTGAAACAATAAACTTCAGTGATGTAGAATATGACACTGACAAGTGGGAAAGTTTTCTAGCCCCGTGGAAAACAAGTAGAGTTGTTCTGACAGGACATTTTCTAGAGTTTTGGTTTTAAATACCCAGAATGAAAGACAGGCAAGAAAGCACTTTGCAAAACAGATTTGTACCTAGTTGCAAGTCCTGTGTGTGTCTTGCCTTCAGTTCTTAGTGACCTGGTCACCTGCTGTGCATTTTCTAGACCCTGCAACTGAGGCTTGTCCAACTAAGCTGGGCAAGGAGGCAGCCTGGCCCTGGCTGTCCTATGTGTTGAGTGTTGCTCTTGGTGTGACCAGTCAGTGCTGAGATTTTGTGACTCCACACAGCTTGGCACTTGGTGCTCGGTTCTGCTCCAGAAGCAGAGGCAGCAGGCAGCTTGTGCTTGGCCAGCCTTAAGAGGGCCAGGTCCCTACCGTGGCCTTGCTCAGCCCAAGCTTGCTCAGTGCAGTGTCATTCAGAAACGTGCTCTGTCTCAGAACAGCACTGTTTTGAGGCCTTACTCATGGTGTATGATACAGAGCCGTGTACCTTTGCTCAGTGCCTCTAGGCTTTTTTTATAATTAAATGTTCAGTGTTTGAAAGCATTCTCCTCTTAGCAGTGAGGTCACTGTAATGGGGAGTGCCAGGGAGCAGCAGCTGTAGCGTTCTAGATGAGAAGAAGGTAGAAGTGAAGAACAAGTAGGTTTTGCTGTTCAGCAAGAACCTGGAGCAACTGTGTAGTTTACACTTGGAATTTTTTTCAGCCTACTCTGTAGATTATGTGTTGGTATCTGTGTTGAGGGATCCTGGCTTGGCTAATTAGGTGCTATAAAATCCTATAAATTTCATTATGTTCAAGCATTATTTGATTTCTGTGCTCTGGCTTTCTCTTCCCAGCCCACACGTTGCACCTGTGGAACCATCCTGTTAGTCTTGTTGCACGTACACATATGAAGAAACATTTTAAAAATAAAAGAGGGGGTTGGAATAGCTGTCTTCACAGAAATGGTTGAGTTTTGCTTGACTGGATGTAATGCCATGATTTAAAAGCCTCCAGCTTCCTGCTTGTGAAATGACTTTTTTATTTTAGCACTTGTACTTACCACTGGCTTTCTAGTGGTGACTAACATGGCCATGGCCACATTCTGGATGGCTTGTCCTCAGTTAAGAGCAAGGTTTCACACAAAGAAATGATCCCAGCAACAGGCTGAATCGAGCAAGAAATCAATCACTGAGTTCTGCTGTGGATACAGTGATCTTGTGCTTTGGGACACTGTTAGGTCAGGAAGTGCTGAATTTGCAGTCATGGAATGATAGAATTGTTTAGGTTGGACAAGACCTTCAAGATCATTGAGTCTAACCATCAGCCTAACTCTACCAGGTCCCTGAAAGCAATGTCCTAGTGCAGGAGTTGATTTGAGATGTCACACATTAGGAGACATTGGATTCAAGAACTGTGTTATTTTGGTGTGTTGGTAGAGCACCGTGCTTTGCTTGTAGGTACGTGTGTGATGAATGACACACGTGCAAACAACCTTCACACACACTGAGTCCCGTGGAAGCAGAAGTGTTGAAACCAATGCTCCTTCATTCACAATACTGCAAGAGCTTGGTGAAGTCCAATGAAGACTGTATCTAGCCCACATTTTTCTAGAGCCTGATTTCTAGTGGTCCTCCCAGGAAAACTGGCTTTTTTTTGCACATTGGCACTGCGATGATACTGATGTAATTGTGTGTGTAATGCAGCACTAAATCGTATTTGCCAGATGGGACACTCTTAGTTCACAGAGAACTGTCAAGTTTCTGTAAAGTGCTGTGCAAGAAGCAAGTGGAAGTTTTGTCCTAGCATGATGCAGTACATTGCAGAGGGTGGGTGGAGGCATTCTGAGATAAAGATGAGAGTCCATCTGCAGCAGGCAGACAGAGCAGGCACGGTCCCAAACGCTATAATCAGCACAGATCCTGCTGTGTTTAAGCTTCAGGGTAACCAACGTGTCGTGACTCAGCAAGAACAGTGGAATCTAAAAGTGATGACTCATGGTTTGCTAGTTTACATGCCAAGTTATCACTCACTAGAACTGTAAATTCCTTTAAATGTCTTAACAAACATGAAGCAGCTGCTTAGTCAGACTGGAGCCATCGTGTCCCCCCCCTTGTCAGCTGTACTTACACGATAGATTTTTCCAGCACTTTCATTCTGGGACTTGCATGAATGCAGTGTTAGAAATAAGCCATATTTGTGAAATGTTTGGGATTAAACTGTTGATCATGTGCTGGTAATTCTTACCCATTGCTGTCTTGTCAGCGTGTGAGACAAACACCAGTGTAGGAGCACAGGGTGAATGGGCTGTGCTAAAGGCACCGCAGTCCTTGTACGCCCAGTGAGTTTGACCTGAATGTCATGATATTCTGCCTTTTCAAAGAGCTTGACATTTTCTTTTCTCACCGTGTGAAATTGAGTTCTTTGGTCTCTCTGCTAGCAGAATACCCACTAACAACTGGAAAAAATAAAGCAGATAGGAGCACCATCCAGGTGCTGTCTTCATTTGTGCACATAGATATGCTTAGAAATCCCTGAGTCTTCACTTTACTTCTGGACATCTCTGAGCTTCTGCTTTGTTGCTGCCAGAGAGACTTCCTTTCTCTTGCCAGTTGCCAGAGAGACTGACTTTTGATATCTACTCAAGATCACAGAATCACAGAATTGTCATGGCTGGAAAAGACCTCGAAGATCACCGCAACCAACTGTCAAGAACAACAAAAAAACACAAACAAAAAATGAAAAAAAACCCCACAGAAAAACACAAACCAAACCAATGAAAACAAACAAAACAAAAAACCTCAACCAAACAAAAAGCAACCAAGCAAAAAAAACACACCAAAAAGCAAAGCAAACCAACCAACCAAAACAACAAAAAACCCAAAAGAAACCAACCCCACCTCCCCATCCCACTAGAGCGTGGCCTGGAGTGCCTCATCTACACATTTTTTGAATGCCTTCAGGGATGGTAACTCCACCACCTCCCTGGGCTCTGTCCACTCTTTCAGTACAGAAATTCTTCCTAATATTCAGTCTAAACCTCCCCTGGTGCAACTTCAGCCCATTTCCTCTAGTCCTGTCCTTATTTATTTGAGAGAAGAGGCCACACTCGGCTCCCTGCAACCTCAGGTAGCTCCTTTCAGGTAGCTGTAGAGAGCGGTAAAGTCTCCCCTCAGCCTTCTCTTTTCCAAACCAAACAGTCCCAATTCCCTCAGCCTCTCCTCACAGGACTTGTTCTCCAGACCCTTCACCAGCTTGGTTGCCCTTCTCTGAACTTGCTACAACAACTCAAATGTCTTTTTTGTGGTGAGGGGCCCAGGACTGAACACAGTACTTGAGGTGTGGCCTCTCCAGTGTGAGTACAGAGGCATAATAAGTTCCCTTCTCCTGCTGGCCACACTATTTCTGATCCAGGCCAGGATGCCCTTGGCCTTCTTGGCCACCTGGGCACACTGCTGGCTCATGTTCAGCTGGGTATCAACCAGTACCCCCAGGTCCTTTTCTGCCAGGCAGTTTTCCAGCAACTCTTCCCCAAGTTTGTAGCATTTCCTGGGGAGAAGATAATTATTTTGACTACTTGACCACCACTGTAGTTCCACGTATGTGACTGTGGCCGAATGACTGACCCGTTTGTTTCCCGTGCTGCCCGTAGGCCAACGCGGATCCGTCTGTGATAAACTGCTTACACAACCTCTCCCGAAGGATCGCCATCGTCTTGCAGCACGAGGAGCGCCGCTGCCAGTACCTGACCAGGGAGGCCAAGCTCATCTTAGCTATCCAGGATGAGGTGTCTGCCATGTCAGAAAGTGAGTGCTGAGCTTAGCTTTGTGCAGGAATGTGTTTGTCCAGGAACACTTACTCAGAATAGTGCTGATGGTGCCTTTGTGGCTGGCACCAGTGAAGAAGTTTTGGTGCTCTTTAGCATCCTGACAGCTTTTGACAGAGTTTTCCTTCACCCGAGGTCACTATCCTCATGCAGAGATGTCAGCTTTAAGAAGCGAAGTTGCTTGTTTACTTTCCTTGCTAGCTCAGGGCAGTGTGATCGCTGGAGAACCTGTGCTGAAGCATCCCATTTGGACCTGCATTTCAGGCTGAGATGGAAGACCTCCGATGTAGCCTGCTTCATCCAACTTAGAGCTAGTTTCTCATGCTTCAGGGCTGTGTGCTGAGGCACCAGACTTCTTGTGTGGAATCTTCACTCTTAAATGTTGTTACCATGGCTATCAAATGGTTACAGAATATTTTTGTAGGCTGTACTTCAGAGCAATTTACAATAATACTATGGACTGTTTATGGTGAACTTTATCTGACAGTCATGCATCATTGCACTGCAAGCATTAAAAATGAAATCTAACGTATAAAAACAAACCCACTTAAAATCATCACTTGTCAAATACACAGTTACATGTCCTTAACTGAGCTGAGGCTTAGGAGAAGCTGGCAATAATTCACCATTATTATTTAACATGCAATACGAGTTACTGTAAGAGCTTTGAAAGGTAATTGTAACTTAAAAAGATAGATGCTGTGTGTCTAAGATACTGGTTGATACCTAGTGGGGGAAGAGGAAATTCTCTTTGCTTTGAAATCACTGGTTTGCTTTTCTGTTTTGAAATTTTCTGTAGCCACAGAAGGGCCACAGTCACCTTTTCATCATATCCTACCCAAGTGCAAACTGGCCAGAGATCTCAAAGAGACCTATGACAGGTAAGTAGGATTTTCTTCCTTGTTCACAGTATGCTGCATCTCGGCCTTGCTCCTTAGGATATTATCCACCTCCTCGTGCTGTTAACTCACTGTGATTGAAGTTTTGGAGCAGTGTGAAGGCCAGTTCTGCAACGAACTTACTTTGGTCTCCCTTTGGATATATTACAGTTCTTAGAAGTTGGTGATTGCCACAGCTTTAAGAATGACTACTTTCTTCCTTAGCACAGAAGCATGTGACAAGTGACTTGTAGAGTCGAATAGTGTCATAATAGAAATATTGTATGGCTGTAGAAGTTCTCTAAACCTGCAGCTAAGAGAAAAACGCCACATCTAGCACTGATGGCAAGTCAGATACTGCCCTGGCTTCATTTGGTTACACTGTGCATGTCTGGACAGTGAATTTGCATTAGGTGGTGAGATTCTCAGCAAAATGGAAAGTGTGACATGCTGTTTCTTGACTGGATTAAAAGTTCTGGCAAGGATTTCAAAGGAGTGTGGAGTTAGCATTGAATTTCTGAAGGACCTGGCACCAACTTCTGCTCTGACGGCTCGTCAGTGCTGACTCCTCATGCAGAGAAGACACCTCATTGATATGTGCTTGGTGAAAGATTCTGACAGAGGAGCACAAAAGGTTTTTGTGGGGTGGGAGATGAGGTGCCCCTTGGTTAGGGTATTTGTCAGGGTGAAGTACTCTTTAGTTCCTTGATTGACTGTGGAGCACATGGCTGACTGTAGAGCACCTTGTATGATAGGAGACAAACCCTTTAACCTCCTCAGATTGTTGGTTCCACTTGTACTAAGGGAATAATGACAAAGGCCTATGAGGCACTGAAAACCTAAATAATTTGAGGATTGCAAAACACCTTAGAAAACTTCAAGTACAGGGTTGTTTGTTTTGTTAAAGAGCTGTGAATATCAGCTTGTTCAGAAGGACTGTTGTGTATTGTTTGATACAACTCAAAGTTGTAATATAAAGTGTAATATAAAGCACTTGTATGTAGCCTGTAATTCTAATATTAAGCTTCACCTACTACGTGCTTTTTCTGTTCCTCTAGGGCTATGTATTTATGACTGGGCAAACCCTGGTCTTTTTTCCAAACATTTTAGTGACACAGTGACATCTTGTGGCATTTATCTGGGACTGGAGGAAGGTACAGCCCAAGCCCATGGAGTGTGCTTGATAGGACCTGTCACCCGTGGCGTGAGGCAGAATGGACTGGCCCTGGAGAAACAGCTCTGGAGTGAAGTGTGTGTGGTCTTCTGTGAAATGCGGGTTATGACATGTAATGTTGGGTTGCAGAAAAAGCAAATAGACATAAGAATGCATAAAATAAAAGTCTCACCTGTAAGATGAGAACCAGTCCCACTCGGGATTGTAATGCTCCTGCTGTAATGACTGTTGTATCCAGTTTTGGGCACCACAATTCAAGAAGGATTTGGGCCATCTAGAGAGCACAGAGGAGTGAGAATGACTTAAGAGGAAGAAAGATGGAAAGATTTGGTCTATTCCTATTACTGCTGAGAATGGCAAGTCTTCAGATGCATGCAGTGACAATGTGCTGGTTTAAATGGACAAAGATTCCTGGCATAGCCTTTGGCTTAGGGCAACAGCATAGCAAAGAGGAGAGAACACTCTGAATTGCAGATGGGAATGCAGCTCTTCTGTCGAGGTTCACTCAAGCCAGCATTTCCTAGTGTCTGCTCATTGCTGCAGTTCCAGATGAAGGTCTCTTGACCTACCAGGGCTGCTCTGGAGGTGCTGTGTAGCCTATGGTTTCCTCTAGATGGTGCTGAGGTATTTCAGGCAAGACCCAACATGTACCTTATCAAGCTGGTTTGTACAAAACCACAAATGTAAGAATCCTTTTGCATTTTGAATGAAAAGCCTGCATTTTGTAAGGCAGGAATCGATAGCTGAGTCACCTTGACTGTAACTCTGCTGTTGCTCCCGTAATGGTGTACTGTTAAACTGACAGTTTAGAGGTAATCACCATCTAGTTCCTGGGACATTTTTTGATTGTATTGGAGAAAACTAAAATGTTTCTTTCTGCTTAGTTCAGAAAATAGATTTGGGACTTTTCATTCATCTTGTCCCCAGACTGCACCATTGTTGTGGGACAAAAAGCAATGGTTTAGGACCAAGAAGGTCCAGTTTCCAGTAGCTCCACTGCTGACAAATTTACTGATGTTACAGTCAGTGTCTCTCTTAAGCCGGTGTTCAGTTCAGGGAACTAAGACAGCTTGCACCAGATAATATGTTAGCTTGATGCTAGGAAACTGCCTGTATGTTTTTAGCAAACTTCCCTTAGTTTTATATTGGAATAAATAAGCAAAGGTACAGGGAGGTTTTGGGGGAGGATTGGATCGTTTGTTTCTTCTTTTTAATACACAAAGAGCCTTTATATGTTTTTAGCCTAGTGGGATTTGAACTGACTGGTAGATCTACCCTATCTCAGCAGCTCAGGGAGCAGTGAAATAATTATATAAGATTGAATGAATTATTAAATGTGATTTGTGTGGCTGTGCTGTAAAATATAATCCAGCCACAGTTACTTGATCAAAGGATGGTCAGTGTGTCCTTTAGAAGGAAATGTGAACTTATTTCAAAGCTCTAAGCATTCACAACCTCCAACAAAAATAAACTCCAAAGCTACAAGCTCATCTCCACCAAACTAGAAAATGTATTAATTTCTGATAGAAATAGCATAGGCATAAATGAGATGTGCATATGTAAATAATAATAGCTCTTTCGTAAAATCAGAGGCAGGATGGTCTTTGTTTTGCCAGTAGTTCTGAAAAAGAAGGCTGCAGTTCTGTGGAGTTCTCATTCTGGGGCAGTGGCTCACAGTCACTGTTGAGGGCAGAGCAGAATAGAAACAAAGAGCAGTGATATTCCCAAAAATGTTCTCCATCTTCCTGCATCTCCAGAGGTGGTTTCTGTATATTCAGTAGCCTTCAGCTGATCTGACTTCCCAGAATTAGTCCACGATCCTGCAAGCCAGAGTAAATATTTACCAACCACAGCATCCTCTGATAAGGAGGTCCATGGCTTAACTAGTTTCTGTGTTTCTTTCTGTTTCTTGTGAACTTTGCTCCTTCTACTATCATGAGATGTCTCAGAGGTCTTGTGATGGAGAGATGTTAACCAGCTTTTTCCTATTTACTTCTCTCTGTCTCAATTTTAGAGTATGGTATCCCCTTTCTGTATCCTAATCCCTCAGCATGTATCCCTCAGGATTGCTTATCATGTATTATCTAACTAGAGATTAAAAAACAAAAAAACAAAAAACACTGAACCCGAGTTTTTATGGGATGAAATGGAATGTCTGAGGGTTTAATAGACAGTTAGACTATGGGGAATGAAGCTGGTCTTGCCCAGTTACTCTCAAAGTCTGTGGGAAAAAGGATAAGTTGCAGCAAGGTCTCTGGATACCAGTTAACTGATAGAATAGCAGATGAAATTCAGTATGGATGGATTTAAAGTAACACATGTCAGGCCAAACAACCCCTGTGTAGTGCCTGACTGCTCTGAAAAGATCTTTTGGAGCTAGAGCAGATAGTTAAGTGAAAATGTCAGTGCAGTGAAAAAGCTTGGGGTACAGTAACACTGCAAAGAATCCCCATAAAATGGGAAAAGTAGTTAGAAAAGGAGCAAAGAACAAAGGAGAGCCCTCTGTAAATTCCTGGTATACCTGGGAATGCACCTTTGAATCTTTGTGCAGTTCTAGGTTTCCTAGCAGGGGCTACTTAAAAGGTGTCCCTGAGGTTCATGGTGTGCGATGCAGCCAATACGGGGTTCTCACCTTCGCACAGTCCTGCATCTTCTTGGGCTCTTTGCTCCACAGTTTTAGCTGATTAAGAAGAGTAAAGTAGAACTGGAGCTGGATGACTCCCTGATGAGACTGAAAGCTTATTCTCTTGGTATTCTCTTCTCCTGCTGTTTTTTGCTGTTCTGCTTCTGCCCCTAAAAGAAGGTGGTTTCTGGGTCTGCTGGTCCCCAACCAAAGAGCTTGGAGCCAGCTCATGGAGCTTGGTGAGGCTCCCAGTAAAAGACTTGCTAAATAGATGACTTAATGGGGAACCTGTAAAAATGAAGGCAAATGTGGAGCCCAACTTTACTTTCTTTGGTGTGCCTACATTTCATGTTGCATGAATCTTGGTGTATATATATGGGTGAAATTATTTTACTCTGTTGGCTGACTAAGGGCAGTTGCATACATTGCTGCTGGAGAATGTAGCTTATTCCTCCTCAAATTATTAGAGACTGAAATCATTTTCCATCCAAAGGTGAAGGAGAAATCATGTACAGCAAGCTATAATGAAGCCTTGAAATCGTGCAGTTGAATGCAAATGTAGAAGAATGAAATTAAGATCTAGATCAGAACTGAAAAATCTGGTTTTCTTGTTGTCATTAATTCTAGGATCTTGTTGTATAGTGCACTGTAGATAAAATTATGCTGTGGAGAGTGTAATTATGTAATTAAAGCTTCTCCCTTGGTGTACTTGGACCAAAGATCGAAAGGAACCGTCTGTATTTTTTACTGTTTCCTGAATGTTAAACTCTGCAGGGAAAAAATATCCCTGCAAGTGTTCCACATTTTCATGTGTCATTGCTGCTTTTGGGTAATCTGTTCTAGAACCCCAGTAACTTCAGGTTGTCTCTTCACTCCCTTGTCCTGTTCATTTATTGTCCTGTTTTTTCTCGTGACTTGGGAGGGGAGTAGATAGTGTGGGTATCTGTTGCTTCAGGCTGCCCTTTACCTTGATGTATTTTGAGAGAATCCAGCTTTATCTCTCCGTTGGAGTGTGCCTGGTGGGATAAGGAGCATTACTGGACTTGCAGCATTTAATACAAGAAAAAAATGGAGCTGTTGGCTGTGCTTTGCATGTTCCTTCAGCGTTTGGAGCATCTGATAGACGTGGTGTAGTAGTGCCAGAGAGACAGTGGAATCATTCTTTCAGTCCCTTCAAAAAAAAGGGAAAGCATACACAGCATCTGCTCCATTTGCAACTTGAAAAATCGCTATTTTTTGGAGGTCAGTGCCAGATAAGAGAACAAACCCATTGGCCTCTGCTTTTGAAAAGCCTTGTCTGCAGTGAGATTTTCCCCCGTGAGTTTGATCACGCACGAGGCAGGATGGGATCATGTCTGTTCTCTCACCACTCTGTTGTGGTTTGGTGAATAGTTACACTGGCAGCCAAAGCTCCCCAGTGTTTTTGTTTTAAAGCTGAATTTGCAGGTCTCTCTAAAGCCTGTGTATAACCAGATGAACTTGTAAAGGAGCACGTTAGTTTGCGGCCTACAACTGAATGCCAGATATAAATGTTTAAATCACCACATAAAGAGTTTCCAAGACATCTATTTGCTCCTGGCCTGTTCCTGGCTTGTTTTTAAATCTTGGTTTGTGCAGAGGGGAAGTTTGTGGGCGTTACAAACACAAAAGTCATATTGCGAGTCTCAACACACTTGAATTTACAATTCAGACTGGAATTTTCAGAGTGCAAGTGTTGAAATTGTATTTTAGGCCAAAAAAATATTCTTTTGGAACAAAATTTAAAATCAAATGACATATAGAGAAATTAACTCTCCAGTGTAGACAAGATTAGCTGTTGATTTGCAAGTTAATGTGTGTTCCTAGCTCAGCAGAGATGGAAGCGTGCGGTGGGCCTTGCCTCTTCCTCCCTGCTCAGCCCCACGGCCTCCAGCAAAGCTGTTCCCGGGCCAGTGTTCCCTGCCTGCAGGCTGGGCAGCGCTGGGAAGGTCTGCAGAGCTCCCATGGTATATTACCTTTATGGTATCTTTACCCCGTTTTAAGTATATAGAGTTACCTCCCTGGGTATATTTCGTCTGTTGTCTATAGACTTCCATAGAACTAACCCAAATGACGTTCATTGCTCTAATCTCCCGGATTTCTGGTTTTTTTTTCAGTAAGAGGCTTATAGTTGCTTTCAGGCTGAACATGAGGGTCAGACTTTATTGTCATTCCTGAGATGTTGTTCGTCATTACCACTCCAGTCCTGTTGTCTGAAGTCAGATTAAAGGCTTAGCTCAGTCCCTGTGGTTTCCTAGAATGAAGAAACCTTTTACAAGTATGTTTATGATTTCATGTGACAAGCAGAAGCAGGTTAGTGGGAAACAACCAACCTGAGCAGAACCAGAGGAGTCTATTATTGTGGAAGTGTGCTGCTTGAAACAGCCCTTGTCCAGTACAGGGATACCCTTTTCTTTTTCCTTGGAGAGGAAGATGGAAATTTGAGTGAAAACATTGTGCCCAATTCATTTTTGCCCTTTGCAGTTCTGGTCTAGGGAATTTTTCAGTGCCTTGCAGTAGATCTCCAAGAAACTTTTTTGAGATACTACTGCAATGGGAGGGAGAGGGAGCAGAAGGTCAGTTGTGTGAAGTCTTTCAAATTCCCCCAAGGCCTTGCTGGGGGATAATGCTCTGTGAGTACAAGTGAATGGAGCCCTCACAGCTGGGAATCAGCTGGTCCTCAGCCAGCTGGGGATAGACAGGGTACATTCAGTATCTTCTTGTCCTGATGGTATTCCTGTGCTGGGGTGTATCTGGATAACTGTTTTTCATTTGTTATATATGGTAAATGCTGTATGTATTTATTTTCTTCCTATTCTAGCCTCTGCACAACAGGGGTGGTCCGTTTGCACATAAACAACTGGCTGGAAGTGAGTTTCTGTTTGCCTCATAAAATCCATTATGTTGCCACAAACTTTATACCCCCGGAGGCAATTGAGAGAAGCCTGAAATCTATCAGGTAAGACCACGTTCTGTCCTTCAGAGTGTGGCCAGTCCTTCCTCCCTTTCCAAGTGTGGTACAACAAATGTCTGTGCTGGAAGAGCTCAGGGGATGATGTGACGCTGAGCTGTAGTGGTGGGGGAGCATGGACTGAGACAGGACTCCCTGAATCTGAGGCCCTGGTACCATGATGCTGCTGTGTACCCAACAGCGTGAAGCCACAGCCTGGGGTGGTTGTACTGAGGTGATGCTGCAAGAGAGGTCTGTGCTGTTTCCAGTCATGTGTGTTCATTTTAATCGGTTGACCCAGAATTAATTTTGCTTTCAGAAGANTGCTTCCTTTCTTCACTTCATTCTTTATTTCTGTAATGCAGATGAGCAGTTTTCAGACTAGTTCTCCAGGCTTAATTGCATGCCAGCACAGTGGTCTTTTTTCCCTAGTCACTGGGGCATCCAGTTACCATACAACCTTCTCTTGTCCGCTTTTATAGGGCACATCTTGCACTGTGACAATAAAAGAAGCTTATTCTGAACTCAAAGCAAAAGGATGATGTCAGATGTTCTTTTTTACCAGTAGATTGACCCCAGGTATCATGGTCTGGGACTAACTAAGCCCTCAGGAAAAGCTGCAGATTACTGTGCAAATGTATTCTATTTTTCTGCAGGCCGTACCATGCCTTATTACTTCTAAATGATGAGAAGTCATTGCTTAATGAGCTCCCGTTGGACTGCTCTCCTGCCCTGGTGAGAGTAATTAAAACTACCTCTGCTGTGAAGAATTTGCAGCAACTGGCTCAGGATGCTGACTTGGCACTGCTGCAGGTATGGGGAGCTGTCAGCGGCAGCTGAAATCCTGTTAAATCACAAGGTGTTTGCTTTCTGTGTGCCAGTGGGTTTCTGTGGGACACGAGCATGTTGATTCTCTCAGTGTGAGCAGAGTGCACGGAGAAAGTGTGAGCCTCAGAGCTTGGGGAAAGGCTGGGGAAATGATGGGCAGTGGTGCAGCAACACTGCTTGGTAGTCCTGCAGCCACATCTGAATGACAGATTGATGTCGGAGGGCAGAGCTGCGTGGAGGTCTCTAGTACACAACACTGCTCAGTGCAAATCCATTAAAGCAGGCTGCTCAGGAACCTGTCTGTTCCCATTCAGAATACCTCCAGCAATACCACCCACAGCCTCTCTGGGCCCTGGTCCAGCATTTGACCAGCACTGGAGTGAAAAACTTTCCTCATATCTCATGGGAATTGCCCATTTTCCACTTTGTGTGTTGCCTCTGTCTTCTCTGTGCCTTCCCATTGGGTAGGTAAAACCAGAACAACCAATACTCACAGCACAGTGTTCTGTCCCAGTTCTGCCACACTGATGTCTATGGGTGAATGGAGGCACCCAAAATGCAAGTGGAAGCTTAAAATGTGGCCAAATACATTACTTCTGCTGGATCTGCCAAGATCTTTTCTACTGAAGAGCTCTGAAAGCCTGTGCAGACGTACCTGTCGATTTCCCTGAGTATATTAGTGCGTGGACTTTGCAGAGTCCCAGGAAGAAGCAGCTCTAGTTTAAGCTTGGGCAAAAAATGTAAGCCAGTTTCTCCAAGCCAGCAGCTCTTTCTGAATCTTTCCAGTGCTGACAACCAGGTTTAAAATCTGAATTGCTCAAGGTGTTGTGACAGGTCCTTGACAAGGGAAGTTCGTGCCAGCAGAGGGAACAGGACTCTTGGAAATCATGTGAGACCGGAGACCCCTGAGAGACCACTGTGGATGACTGCAGTCCTTGTGGCCCTTTGCTTGGCAGGCCTGATGATTTTATCTGATGACACTGGAGAGTGGTGAGCTGCTCCGTGCAGCTGAGGGTCATTCAGACTGAGGGCACGTGCTCTGTGCTCTGTGTGACAGATCCACGCTCCTGATCTGGCCTGTGCCTTCTCCTGTTCAAAGGGAAGGGTTCTGTTTTGTAATAAACCTTCCAGGTCTGCTTACAGCACACTGTGGTGGTGTTACTTGGTGTTACACAGCTACGGGATGAACTCTGGAAATTCCCTAATGCTTCTGGAGCTTTGTTCTCCACAAAAAAGCAAAGTTAAATGCCTCTGATGATACAGGCTGGATTTTATGTCTTTTAGACACTATTTACGTTCTCTTCCAGAGCCATTAAAAACCACTGACTTGTTTAACACGTTAAAATACTTTGTGTAAGTCATTACTGAAATATCTCAGTGCATTACAAAGGCGGTGTTGGTTTCCTTTATGTTGGTGTCATAGTAGAGGCTGATTCTTTTGTTTTACTTGTCATGTCTAACACTTAATGCATTTTGCACATAAATGAAAATAGGTTTTTGGGGCATGAAAAGAAATGAAACTTCTGTTTATATAGGTTGAAGGAATTACTTTAACTCAGGAAGTGCTAAGTTGCTTAGCAATGTGAAGTGAATCTCTGGAAATCCATAACCTTGTCAAATGCTTTTTGATGTGCCACATGTTATATTAAACTGTGAATTTATTCTGAAGGCAGAGTGAAAGGATGGAATGCTTTTCTTTCATTTCAGCTCAAACAAGACTTTTCTGTCGTTATATGGAACTCTTGCTGGAAGTCTGAATTTTGCTTTTGCTCCTCTAATTTTTTCTTGCTTTCTCAATGCAGGTTTTCCAGCTTGCTGCACATCTTGTTTACTGGGGAAAAGCAATTATTATTTATCCTCTGTGTGAAAACAATGTCTACATGCTGTCTCCAAACGCCAGTGTCTGTCTGTAAGTAGAAGGAAATGTGAGTGTAGCAACAAAGTGGTGAGAAGTGCAGATATGGTTTCCTTCCCTGCCATACTGGATGCAGAGTACGACCTTTCTTCACCTGCAGATGTGTTGAGATTGCACAAAATATAAACTATGACATGTGTCTGAACTTGAAAAGCCATGCAGGAGTTCGTGTGCAGTAGGGAGGAGCATCCTACTAGATCAATATGGCATTTTACACTGACGTGCCTTCTTGGGGACAGAAGGCAATGTGGCCATTTTGAGAGACAGGGAAGATGTGGAGGCAGTGCTGGGTATTTTTGCTCTGCTGAAGACTGGCAACCTTTTCTGTGTTGGATTTTGAGATGTTTTTAGAATCTGTGTTGGAACTCAGTTATAGGAAAATAGTTTTGATTTAAAACTTCGGTGATGAAAGTATAAAAATAGGGCTGCAAGGGACCTTGAGGTTATTCAGGAACAACTGTGCCTGTGTCATATATGGCAGTGCTGTTCTTGAAGACCTTTGTAGATGGAAATCCTAAGGCAAACAGTTTCCCTAATACTTAACCTTGGTTCTCCTTTACTTCAGTCACATCGCTCAACCTGTCAGCATAGGCAGGGAGAACAGCCACTTCTGCAGCAGTATTTTGCATATTCCAGTACCATGTGTATATCCTGCCCATGCCTGCCTTCCCTTGACTGCCCAATCCCTGCTCCTTTGATCAGAGACTCTGCACGTCTAGACTTTTTATCATTTTTGTCTCCTCTGGATTCCCTCCACACCTCAACTAATGTACTGCAGTGAATGTTAGGCCAAAATGAAAGTGCGTATGCCTCTTACTTGGTTTTGCAGGATGCAACATGCCCTAAAGCATCCTTACTGTTTTTCTAGATCACAGAGAAAATTTCATTTGGGAATTGGCACTTCTGTAATGCTTAAATACCTTCTCTCTACACTGACCAGCAACATGAAACTGATTTCTGCCTTTACCTCTTTTATGCAGTTACTCTCCGTTAGCAGATGCATTCTCTTGTCAGTTCCGGGGCCACAACCTGCCATCGATGCTTTCCAAGTTCTCCCTCCCAGTGTCACTCTCAGAGTTCAAGAATCCGCTCGCGCCACCCGTTCAGGAGGTGAGCCTGGGGAGAGCTCCTCATTCTCCTGCTAAGGAGAACAAGGAGTGGTGCTGCTTCTGGAGTACCTTGTCAGGAACCTGCCAGTGCAGGTTTAGAAGTCGCCAATTCCTGCGTTTCCGATCATGTGATTTGTTGTTTCATATCCGTATGCCAGAAAAGCTGTGGGGATGTTGGAGGTGCAGCTGTGCTCATGCTCTGTGCTGGCAAAGCACAGTCCTCAGAGAAAACTGAGAATGTTTCTTTTCCTTGGGTGATGTAGCAGAGGGAACTGAAACAGCATTTGGTCTGTTGAAACTGTCATAAATCTGTAGGGCTGAGTGCAAGTTTGCAGATTCCTTATGATCATACCTGATTTTATTCTATTTCAGCTGCTTTAAGGTGACAATCTGGTTTTAAAAGCAAACTGTCTATTCACTTAGTTTCTGCTATGAAACTGGAATTGCTTAAAGGCTGTAAGAGGAAGTAGGCCCAGGATATAGTCAACAGAAGTCCATGTGTTACAGAATTAGCAATTTAACGTTTAGATTTGGGATAATAATATATGGATTTGGGATTTGTGAGCTGTTGTTTTGCTTACACATAGATCGTGGCTTGAGGCAGTTGTGGGAAGCAGTGAAATGCAAGAAGGAGCTCAATAGTATGAGGTCTTCTGGCTGACACTGTTAGGTTCCCAGGTGAAGAAGCTTGGACCTGTGAACACAGCTCATGGTGGCAAGGGAAGCACAGGCAGACTTCTTTACCTGCTTCCTTGCACTGTTGTTTGCTAACCTTCATACTTTGACGACTTGCTGACTATATGAATTTAGCCACTGTACAGATATCTGGGAGATGAACATCAACTGCACACACAGGCAAAACTGTGAGGGAAGAATTTGTTGTAATTATAGGTTGGTGGAGATTTTACTCAGAGATAAAGAGAAGTAATGATGTAGTGTCTAATCCCAGTGCTATGTACTGGTCAGCTGCCACCTTGGGAGACAGGGGAAGAGTAGTTTACTTCACTGACAAATCAGGGTCCTGGAAATTGATGCTGAATTAATAGCATTCATTATATTCTGGCTGCAGTAGTTTCAGGAGGCGATTTTTCCTCAGTACTCCTTTTCAAATTATTTACTTGCCTTAATACTTCTCCCCCAGTACTTCTGTTTGTTCTCCGATGTCCTGCTCTTGTTTAAAATACATAAAGCCTGCCACTTAGGCTGCAGTTAAGCCTCGAAACAGCCGTGCCCGATCGCTGCTTTGCCGGAGCTGGTGGGAGTGCTAAAATGGCTCGTGCAGAGTGTGCACCTTCTCTCTGGTGCTCACCAATCCATGGTGGGGTCCTAACAGTCAGCAGCATGGCTTGTTTTCATCGTCCTCTCAGCCTGTGTGGAAGGATGATGCTGTGAAAAGGTACAGAAGAGCCTTCTGCGGTCTGAAAAGGGGGAGTGAGAACTGTGGTTGCAGCAGGCTTGGGGCCGCACTGTCCGGACACGTGCGTGAAATGAAGGAGACCACTCTACACTGGTGGGCTCTTCTGAGTCACGGCGAACTTCTTTTTGACACAGCTAAGCAGGATAGTTCTTGGGGTGTTTAGAGAGAGCTTTTAGATGTTTTCATATGGGTACATTTTCTTCTCCATTGATTTACCTGTATAGAACTCTTTCTATTACTGCTTTGTTAGGAACTACACTTTTAAGAGACATCCAGTCCCTGTGCTGAAGTTGTCAGGCTCCACTTGTAATTAACAGATTTAGAGCAATTAATCTGATGAAATGTGGGTGGGTTTTTGCTCTGCTGTTCAGTGATAAAAGATGCTGTACTCTGAACTGTAAATACTATCAAATTGTATTTGTTTTGCCTTTGAAAAAAATTAACAGAGTCGGGACTTTTCACTGTAATTTTGCTCTTTGTGTACATAGGAAAGGACGTGGGGTTTTTTAACTTTGAAGATTTCAGTGCTAGTCTGTTATCTTGTGCTTTTCATCATGCTGCCTGTACTGACTGTATTTCTGAAGGTCATCTGTGCCAGAAGGTCAGTACCATGGGAAGGGCTGTATTTTCTGTAGCAACTGTCGTGGTCTCCTGGCATCCATCCCATTTGATTCTTGTCTGAAGCATCCGAGTGGCTCCCCCCTTTTGGCCTGTGCTTCTGGATGGGCACAGAATACAGAAGGCATTAATAAAAGTCTGTGTCATGGTTTAGGGTCAGGGCAGCCCCTTAGACCTATAGCAGAAGCTCTGTTAACCCCCCTCCCTCCCCAAAGGGGAATAGAAGGGGAATAANCGGTGATGACTGAGTGAGCAAGCTATAGACCCTCCAGATCCCTCAGCTTTATACCAAATATGTCATATAGGGCCTGGAATCCCTCGTTGGTCAGTGTGGGGTCACCTGCTCTGTCCAATCCTCCCTGCAGGTGCTGCCTTTCACTTTCTGCACCCCCAGTGTGGTGCACAAGATCCAGCAGTGGCCTGGGTCTGCACCCCAACCCTTGGCAGTAACTCTGACCATGGGGTGTTACCCCTGCCAGCAGCAGACCCTGCCTGGGAAAACAGGCTGCTGACTGCAGACAGTGCAGGGAGTTAGAACTGTGCTGAAAAGTAAAATCACTGAGCAGAGTTAGTTCTGTTCTCACTCAAACCAGGACAATTGATGATACAAAGCAGGGAAGCTGCAAATGAGTTCTTCCTCCTGATTTTATACAAAGCTCTACTGCTGGATTTGAAAGAGGACAAAGTTATTTTTGTTTTCTTACAGTTCTCTGGGTGGAATTGATCCATTCCCATGGGTAGATGGAAAAAAGGTTATACTGGCATTTTTATACTCGAAGTGCTGTGGTATTTTTTGGCTGGTAGAAGGTACAACCAACCTGCGACACCCTAAAAAGGGACAAGACTTCCTTGAAAGGTGGTGCACCTCTATATTCAGCTCTTGGTGTTGGTAGGAGACATCCAGTGAGTGAGGTGTGTGCCAGGACTGCCAGTGCTCTCAGCCATGCCCTATGCTGCAGAAATTCTTCTCGAGCCTGTTGCTTTGATCTCTCTTCTTGCCTGCACTGCCAGGCAATCTATTGCAGTTGACCTCTGTGGCTGTATGTCTGTCAGTGGTCTTGTGCTTATAATTTGGCAAGGTTTTGGGTTCTGTGTCGTGATCCCCATGGTAGCTTCCCCTCCTCTGTGTTATCCTCCCTTGCTCAGACAGCAGTTTTGCAGCAGTGCAAGGATGAGCCTGTGCCTACGGCTCAGCAGATCTAATGATATCTTGGCACAGTTGAGAGGAGGCCCTGTTTTTCCTTTTGCTGTCAGGTGTGTGCACACCTGCTTTCCTTCTTTCCCTCTTCCCTTTGCGCTAGAGCTCTGGCTCCTGCCCAGCTCCACTCTTTGCTCCTAGCTTGTTTCACATGTACTAGTTATCTGCCAAGGTAGCAGGTGGAATTTGCTCAGGGGTAGATAGATCCAGCAGGCTCCAGACCTGGTGCAGAATGATGGAGGCTCTTCAGCAGCTGGGCACGTGTGTGAGGAAAGCAGAAGCTGTTTTCCCCCTTTGGTGGTGGTGAGTTGTCCGTTAGCTGCACCATGCTAACCTGGGGTCACTGGACTTGAGGCAAACCAGGGCAGCTTGGGGCTGTCCTAAACAGCAACCAGTTTAGCTTGTGCTGCTGGTGCTGGATCTCACTAGAGTGCAGCTGTGGAGTGAGGAGGTCCTGTGAGCTGATAACAGTAGGGAAAATCATCTTCCCTTTTAATGTTTTTTTCTGGGAAAGATGCAGTTTGCATCTCCTCTTCCTCAACCCCAAAGAAGCTGTCCTTCTTTCTGCTGCCTGCAACTGTTGGTTATGTCCCTGTGCTCTCCTCTTGCATGTGTAACTGCAGAGCACACCAGAGTGGAGCTCTGGTGGCAGTCACTGTGGTGCACACCCCTTCGTAACCTCCAGTGAAAGCACAGAAACACTTGGTGACCTAAAATCTTTTGTGGGCATGTTTGCTGACAGAGTATGTGGTCTAGGCATGGCAGCTGGTGCACGGGAATGCTTTAACTTGCTTGGCCGTGCAAGGCTCACTTTGTAGTGTCAAAGATCCTTCACGTGGCTACTCTGCGCCAAGTTTCCTGGCAAACCAAGAGAAAGGGGTCGTGTTGTGGCTTCCCCTCATCCATGCATTATGGCCTCAGCTAGTTCATCTGTTTCAGAAGAGTCTAGAATATCTTCTACCCTGACTTGAGGAACAAATGGGGACTAGTAGGAGGGATCTTTCCATCTAAGGTAGAAGAAGTGTACTGACATGAATTAGACGACCCATTCCCTCTCTGCATCCCCTTTGCTATGGCAGATCTTTATGGTAATGCACGTTGTTATTACACTTATCCCATTCTCCCTTGCTGCAGCTAGGAGAGCTGCGGAAAAAAAAACAGAGGGAAAGTATAACAGCTGCTGCTGAGCAAAGTATGTTTAATTTTTCACTTCTGTTTTAATAAATCCGGCCATCCTGATGGGAGTCAGGCACTTGGTGATGAGGCCTCTGCCTTACACACCAGGAAGACGTGCTGTGCTTCGTGTAACAGCTCAGTGGAGAGTGAGTGGGCCTGTCAGGGACGGGTGGGAGGAGGGATGGCTGCAAATCCTGAACAGGCAGCTGTGTCTTCAGAGAGACATGCTGCAAATGGGACGGGTCTGCTGGGCATCTGGAAGGCATTAGGAGTCACAGGAGCTTTTGTGGAGGTAATGTTAAGATACATTTATATTCAGTTGGACTGAGTATAGAATCAGGGATTTTTAGTATGGTAAGTTAAAAATATTTATCTTTCTAGGCCTGAATGGAGGGAATGGAATTCTCCTAAACAGAGAATGTTACCAAATGATTAAAATGAATTATTGGACAATAAGTGTTTTGCCCTATATTAAGAGGGGTCTTCAGAGTCTGTTTTCTGTAAAATAGGGAGAAGTTTTAATATTTGATCTGTTTTTCATAAACCGGCAGGGTTTGCAGGATAAGGAGAGGTGATGTATTTCAGCAAACATCTGTTGACCCCGGTGGCTATGAAGGAGGTGGCCTCCTGAGCCAAGGCAGCCCTTAGTTCTCCAGCTCAGACCTTGTAAGAGTGCACGTGGCAGATAACTAATTAAGCCAGACTGGAGAGAGGGGGCTTGTGTACTCCAGCAGGCAAAACAAGCTGTGTTTTAACTAAGAGCATATCCTCATGTCGTGAGAAACAGGCTAAGATTGATTGAGTGCTCCTGAGTTGCTATTTTCCCTTTCCTGAAGCTGTTGCTGGTCCCAGTTATCTTGATGTTTTCCTTAGCTTTTTAGGCCTGAAAGAAAACAGCCTTAAAGAATCCTTGCAGGAAACGCATTTTATTTAAATTGTTACTCAAGAGTTTTACAAATGCTCCCTTTGGATCCCAGAGGGAAGAGAATCGTGAATGCTGGATCCTGGCCCTCCAAGACTTGGGGCTGAGCTTTCCCCTGACTGTCCCAAAGTGCCCAGATGGGCTGATGTATAGTGCCCGTGTTTTCAGAAGCTAATACATCTTCTCTGCTTTTGTCAGTAAGCACAAAGTGATCTATTGTGCTGCCTTGCATGACAGCACACTCTCATTTCACCCAGGCCCTACTGTGCCATGAGGAGGGGAGAAGAAGGGGATGGCCATGGGCTGAGCAGTGACAGTGGGAGCGGCCCAGCTGCTGCAGCAGACAGGACTCCCTCACAGCAGACTGCAAGAGGCAGAATGGGGAGAGGGGAAGGATGAAAGGAATAGTTAAATTAAGCAGCAGAAAATGTTTTGGTTTAGAGTTCCATCACGGTCCTGGTGTTTCAGCCAAAAAAGGCTGGCTGTGGATTCCTACCATGCCAGATGATGACTGAGTGAGTGGCAGTAGACCTGGAACTAAAGTATAACCTTGTCTGGGAAGCTACTGCCAGCCCTTTGGGTTTCAGCAAGGAGCCCAGCTCATCAAGTGGACTGAGACCAAGCATGCACATAACACTGTATCTCTGAGGGAGATTTCTGACAGCCAGAGCAGCACAGAGGGTGTGGGGATTCCTTTTCTCCAGCAGACCTGTCTGTGAGCTCCATCAGAGCTCAGGAGGACCAGCCGGAGGATAGATTTCAATTCAGTGTTTGTGTCCAGAAGGACAAGCAGCAACACCTATTAGCAGAGAATCTGCTAGACCTTATCTGTGCAAACACTTGCTACTTCTGGCAAGAAATAGGTTTAAACCTGGAAAAAGTGGACGTGGTGTGAGGCACATTTGCAGTGATGTCACAAAACACACTGTTGTTGGCATGGTGCCAGCTGCAGGACACAGCATCCCTCAGGCTTTTTTCTAGGACCAGATTTTATGAAGTACCAAATTCCCACTGGCTGATTATAGACAGCCATCAATCATCATCATTCTCTCTGATCTGGGGATGATTTTTCAGTCTCACTTCAGAATGGAAGAACAGATTTCTCTAGTTCTCCTGTTGGTCACAGCTGATCTCCAGCTTTCCCACTCAGGACACAAAGGCAGTCAGTCACTGTTTGTACAGTGTTATGGTTGTAAAGCTGGAACACCACTTTTGCCTGGCTCCTTGTTCCACTGAGCTGTAGCTGCTGACTTGGGGGTGGCTTTCTGGGTGAGGGTGTAGAGGTGAAGGTGCACATGCAGAATTAGAGAGCGCTGGATAAGTGTTGGGTAAGACATTCCAGGCAGATGGAGCTGTAATGAAATCAACTGGCTTTTTTTGTCATTTGTGAAACCACCCAAGTGACCAGTGGAGATTGGTTTGAGTCAGGTCCTACCCACCAGGTCTGGCAGAGCCTGTCTTACTGTCTCCTTGAACTGCCTTAGCTTTTTCCAGAGCCATTTTGTGCTGTGAAATGTGCAGACCTCCTTCATTTGATGTGAACCTAGCCGATAAGACATGGCTGTATGCCAGCAGGTTGGAAATTGAAGTAAAATATATGACATCTTTCCGTCCAGGCCTGCATCTGAAAGGAAGGTTTTTAGCAACAAAATCACTGGAGCAAGGCTCCTCTCTCTTCCAGGCTGATTTCAGATGTTAGCAGAACACTGTGTGTTTGGGAACTTTTGCCAGCCTTCCTCTCCTGCAGATTTTCTATGAAACATGTAAAATGAATTATGGCTTTTCCAAAAAAGGTGTGTTTGAAGGTGATCCCAGATAATACGTCTTAAGATTAAAATCCTTTCAGGCCCCAAAAGTGGTAATCCTTAAGAAGACAGGGTGGGGGTCTGTCTGCAAACAGAAGATGTTTCTTTTGCGATTTGATAGCAGAGGAGGAACTGAGAATTATAAGAGTTATGGAAAAAGGAAAATTATGTGGGCTGATGAACTTCGGTTTGGGGCTTTTATTAAGATTTGGCCCATTCTCCTGATGATTAATACAGCAGAGCTAGCTTCCTTCTCCATCTGAGCTCACGCTGCATGTGTTTCTCTCACCAAAACAGTGCTGGTTGCTATGAAATCCCCCAGCAGCTTTTGTCAGTGAAGCAGTGTTTGCAGAGTTGTTAGCTATGGGAAGGGCTGCCTGCACTCAGCTGAAAAGGCTTTTTGTGCAGAAATGCAGACAGGATGATGCACTTTGAATGCTCCTCCAAAGTACGCCTGGAAATAGGCCATGCCAAGAACCTAGACACTTGTCCCTCACTCTGCCTACTGCTTTCAGCAGTGCTCTGGGGACCTTGTGTGGGTCCTCAGCTGCTGTGACACAAAGGTGTTGTGTGTGGTTGTTCTACACAGGTGTTTGAACCTCCTGCCTGCCTGCACCCTAAAAACTTCAGTGCCTTTATAAGCCTGACCTGTGCTGTTATTACAAAGGGATGAGGAGCAGCTGGGTGTTATTAACCCTTTGCATTGTGAGGGAACTCCTGGCCAAGGCTTTGGCTGCTGTTAGAGCTGTTTCTGCATCTCTGCAGGGCTCTGATCTCAAGTCTCTACTGTGGTTATGCAGCAGTTTCCTATATAACAGCAAATGGCTTCTGCTTCTGGACACGTCTTGCTTGCTTTATCTCAGCTCCATCATGCTGCCCTCTCCCTGGCTTTCTAGGGGAACCTGCACTGCAGTCTGACAACTCTGGGATTAACCCCTCAGGGACTGCTGATTTCAGTGGGCCTTGTGGAGAAACAAGCAAATGGGTCTCAGGACTCACACTGTTGGCCTGCATTGACTTCTTTTCCACATCTGGTCTCTGAAGGAAGACTATCCTATCTTTTTAGCACCTACTAAACTTGTGTTGTTAAAAGATGATGGAACAGCTACTGGTGGGGCTGTACGGTGACGTTTGGACAGCTGAAGTGTTCTGTGGTGTGGGCTCTGGTAGAACATAGCAGGTGCTGGAGCTATGACA
Organism: Chloroceryle aenea; assembly: GCA_013399075.1. Taxonomy (NCBI): domain Eukaryota; kingdom Metazoa; phylum Chordata; class Aves; order Coraciiformes; family Cerylidae; genus Chloroceryle; species Chloroceryle aenea. The sequence goes on from VWZY01008833.1 coordinate 187,464, forward strand.
AGGGGGAAGGGCTGGTTGGTTAAGGCCACTGGCTGTGCAGTGTTGCATTAAGACATGCCAATCAGTACAGGATTGATTACAGCCTAAGCATCCACAGAGGTTTTGGGGGTAGTGGACATGTGTGCTTGGTCACCTTTTTATGATTGGAGAAGAGATAAAACCACTGTATGGGGTGGAAAGTATTTCTGTTTGTGGCTTCTTCGCTGCAAACCCTAACCTTTGTGCGTTGTTTTCCTCCAAGACTTTATTTCGTGGGTGTCTAATGCCTCATTTCTCCCTCTGCAGACTCAGCTTATCCAAATGGTGATATGGATGCTCCAACACCGGCTTCTTATTCAGCTTCACACCTATGTCTGTCTAATGGTGCCACCAAACGAGGAGGATTTCCGAGCTCAAGATGAAGACATGCCCTTTACTGCCAGAGTTGGAGGACGAAGTTTAAGCACCCCCAATGCTCTCAGCTTTGGTTCTCCAAGTACGAGCACACTTTTTGAAGTAACTTCCTACTCCCTTGCTGTACTCAGAAGTAGCTGCCATGTTGCTGTGGCTGCCTGAACTTTGGTTGTCAGAAGAAGAAAATGAGGAGAATTTGTTTCAAACAGCATTGGTTTCTGTGGGGCTGTAGAGCCACCCAAGAAGCAGCAGTGAGCTGTCATTCTCACAGGTGGTTGGCTTCTGTTTACATCTCCTGATTTCTTTAATCTCCCCAGTGCTGTCCTTAGGGAGATTCCAGGAAAGCATTTTTTCAAGAGTATAAATCAGATACAGTGCTGAAATTCCCAGCCTTTCTTGCCTGTGCTGTTAATGGCAGCATTCTCAGAACACCACTGAGGCTGGATGTCAGGAGAGGTTCTCTGTACAACTTCCAGCTTTACAGAAATCATGAATTAGGGCAGAAATCTTGGAACTTGAGTCAGATAAGTCTGCTAATAACAAGATCTGTTTATTCTGGCTCGCTCACAAGAAGATATTGCTTCTTGGCCCTTCTTTCTGCTTGCTCCCACCTTCTGTGCCATTAGGCTTTTCATGTTACCACTTCACTGTATTCCAGCAGAGCTGGCTGGGAATTTTCTTCTCAGATGTTTTTTTATGGACTGTTTACGGTCTTCAAAAGTACAATTTTCCACAGAAAATGATGACTTCGTTGAAACATTTGACTTTCCCATTGAGAGAATCGCTGTGTTGTCATATTGACCAATTACAAATACATGTAGCATTTTGAGAGCCACTTTCTTTGCTCTACAAATCTGAAGGGATTACTTGAAAAGCCTGAACTGATAATCTTTGCATCATTATGCTGAGGAATATAACAATTGTGTGTGCCTTTCTCTCTTCCCCTGATAGCTAGTAGTGATGACATGACTCTGACAAGCCCCAGCATGGATAATTCCAGTGCGGAGTTGATACCTGGTGGGGACTCACCCCTAAATAAAAGGATGACGGAGAATCTGCTGGCCAGCTTGCTGGAACACGAGCGGGAAGCTATCCTTAATGTCCCTGCTGCCCAAAATCCCGAAGATCTTCGCATGTTTGCAAGGTAGGAAATGAGGAGTGCAGAACGTCATCTTTTTTTTCCTATCCTTGCTGTTTTATTGAAGGATTAATTCTCTTGGGTTGGTTCTCCTTACACCTGTGCCCATCTTTTTTGACAAAAACTAGAACATGTGTGACAACGCTTGTTAACCGAGAGCCCTGGAAGGAGCCTCAGGGCGTATGGCTGGACAACTGGGACTTCTCTGGGTGCCTGCCAGTTTTCCTGTGTTCACACATGGTAGCCATAAACCTGCGCAGCTTGAAGGATCCTTCTAAGCACGCACAGCAAAGACCCAGTCAAGCTGAGGCTGTTGGTCTGTGTCCACTGGTGTGTCCAAGCCAGTTAGCCTTGATTTTAAGGTTTATAACCTCCATGCAAATAGGAGACAAAGAGCTTCAAACGCAAAGCCAGCCTGAATACTTTTACAGACCAGTCTACAAATGTTTCAAGGTCTGTTTTGCAGAGATGAGCTGCTCATTGTGTTTGGTTCGTTAGGTTGAAGTCATTAGGATGTGTAACTGGTAGCGCACAATTTTGTTGTTACAAATACAAGCACAACAGAAAGATGGCAGATGTGGTTCTGCACATGGTAAAAAGCAGAATTACTTCCTAACCAGCCATATGGGGAAAAGGTGTGTGGGGAAATACTTTTTCTTTCTGAGCATTTCAAGACACAGTGGTATTGCTGGAATGCAGCTTTCACTGGTTTTCATACTTGTGGAGCAGCAATCACCTGAGGCAAGTACGGCAGCGTTTCCAGATGTGCTTGGTAATCCCCTAGAAACCTGGTTCTCACCCCTAGGATGGATGTCATCAAGTAGCTGAGAGAAACTGCAATAGCAAGAGAAGACTTTTGTCCGTGGCATGGTTTGCAGCTGTGCTGTGCCCAGGTATTTTTATAGAGCTCTCCCAAACTGGTGTGCAGTTACTGCTCTCTGAATCGCTCGTCGTCTCCTCTGCTTTCTGTAAACTGTTCAGAGGATATTCTCTGACTGAAAGGCAAGACGTGGGCCATTTCATGACTCTGAAATGTTTTTTCCTTAATGCCAGAAAAGTTGTTACAAAACCAGTGAGAAAGCAAAGTAATACCATAATCGTAGGTGGTGATATCTTAAGACAGAATTTGTGGGATGCTTTGGACCAGTTTAGTGGCACCGCAGACCCTCAGTTATCCTTGGGAGAGGAAAGGATTTCATGAGTGCTCCCCTGTCACTTCCCTCATCTGGGTAAAACAGTCACTTGAAAGCTTTGGAATTGCAGATGCAAAAATTCACTTGCATTTCTTCAGAAAATCAGGTGCCGTAGCCAGGCAGCTGTCCAAGTGATGTTTATGATGCCATTTGCTCCTCCACCGGCTTCTTCCGCAGATGCCCAGGGTGGCTTTGCTGAGCCTGAATTTCCATCCTGCCGTAGATTGAACTGACACCTGCCCAGCTTACTCGGTCAGCAGTGAGGAAGAGAGAGAACAAATGGGTCCTGTAGGTAGGAGGCCAGAATGTACAGGCAGGAATGTTTATGCAGGTTGCTTTTGGTTACTGGTGGCTTTATGAGACACCGTAACCTGGAGGTTGTGGGTGTGTTTTCTCTCTTTCTGTGCCATAAACTGTCAGGGATGAGTGTCTGGGTACATCTATTGCTCTTCATGAAGGTGTCAGTGGTGGTGGAGAAGCCACTGCAGTGAATGAGCAGATGTGCCCCGTCACCCCGGTACCGGTTACTGCACCAGCTCGTCCTTTTGCTTTGTTTTGAGGGATAGCAGCCTAACGAGGGCTGTGCTCTGGGAAATAGCTCTGCTCTGTCAGCTGCCTCCCAGAGCTAACTCCTGCTGTAGTTGCATAGTTCACACGCTAGATGCACTGGTGCTGCCTGTCCCAGTGTCACTGCGTGCACACGAAGGGATGGGCCATTTTCAGCGGAGCAGTAAAGCTTAGCCCGGTACAGTTTCTTGTGTCTCTGCCTCTGAAAGCCTGTTACTCGTTAAAGAGATGGTGGAAGGGGTTTCTGTCTCTCCATTGCTATGCACAGAGCCAGTACTTGTGGGACACAAACCTTAAGGGGAAATAAGGAATACTGAAGCTTGGCTCCAGCACTGACTGCATTTCTTTCCTTAAGTGCTGTGGGAGGAGGGTTGGCATGGCCTTCCAGAAGTAAACTTAAGAAGGAGACAAGTTCTTTTTGAGTTAGATCTGGAGTAATGTACACAAAGTGTTCCTTACTGCACATCAAGCAGTGCTTTTAAAGACAGTTTGAGGCTTCACTCGTGGCTTGTCTCCCAAGCCACGGGTGTGGAGTCAAATTTCTTCAGGATTTATTTTTCTCTGAGACTGGGAGATGGGGATTTTTTACTCCACTGAGGAATGCTCGCTGGTGGCACTAAGCTGTGGACAGTTCTGCCCCCAGGTTCAAGCAGTGCTGGTGGAAGGGATATTTCCTTGGCCAGAAATAAACTAGTTTTATTTGAATGCCTAGCCTGAGATAAGCCCTTTGTTTTTTAGTGTTTAAGAACATTACACTGCTGTTAGAGGGACAGCTCAGAGCTTGAAGACGGGAAAACAGTGATGAGCAATGGTAAAGAAAAACCTTCCATCTTTGGATCTAGAAGTGCACATCTGTCAACAGACATATCTGTGCAGCTTCAGAAGGACTTCGATGCAATGTTACTGCCCCAAGAAGTGCCATCGTATGTCCTCTATTGGTCCTTAAACATTCACCACCCAAAGAGGTGGAGGTAGTGCCCGTCTTCCCTGGAGCTGAGAGACCCAAGTTACAGCTTTGTCGATTCTAGTTGGATGTCTGGGAGGACTTCTTCCCTGGGAGGGTGGAGCAGCCCAGGACAGATTACCCAGGCATGTTGGGGGATCTCCCTCCTTGGAGGGTTTCAGACCTTGGCTGGGAGCAGTGCCAGCATTGGCAGTAGTCCTGCTGGAGCAGGATGCTGGACTAGACTTCGGAGGTGTCTTCCAGACGGCATTTTTGTGATATTCTTTAATATCCTCTCCAGCTTTTACTGGAGTGGAAAGTATTTCATCTTGACCAGTTACGAATCCAGACTCCTTTTGAATATAGGATGGACTTATTTATTGGAAAACTCCTGCTGTTGAAAGCCAGTGACCATTTGCACAGGAGACAGCAGTGCCAGGAGGTGAGAGCAGGGCGACCACAGTGAGCACCGCTGTAGAAGGGAGAGAATATGTAGCTTGTAAAAGCATTCTCAGAATCACTTTTTGATGAGTGGTACAAGTTCTGAGATACAATATACAAAAATTTCTGTTAATACCTCAGGAAATGGTCTGGTCTTGACACCTACACACACAAACTGACACTGTTCCTGCTAATGATCGCTTCTCAGGGGACACTGTTGCCATCATTGGCACAGGAGAGGAAGCCAATTAGCCTGGTTTTAAATACCCAGGGGGAGACACTGGAAAAGGCAAATACAGAGCCCAGAGCATGGAAAGGTAAATAGAGCTGCAGCTTGTCCCTCTGTTGTTTGTTTGTACTGCAGGTACAGAGCCATAGCAATTATCTTCTACATAATGGTGCCAGTTTGAGAGCTGGCAGACGAAGATCAAAGGAGGAGCCTGCTTGCAGTGTGCAGCCTGGGCTGAGGCAGTGAGGTTCCCAGCTCTGAGCTTCCATACAGTTGTTTGGAGAGTAAAAGGTGGGGAGGTGAGGGACCTGGCAAGCTGGGGAGCAGAGAAATACAAATGGCAGTGGACTGGAGGTGACACCTTCTCTGTGCAATGTAGAGGGAGGGTGCAGTCACCCATGGAGGATAACTGGTGACAGAGTGCCTCACCTCAGCAGCAGAAGGCAGGCAGACAAATGTCAGTCCTTCAGGGAAAGCCCGAGCGGCCTCATCCTGCCATCATGTGAAAACAGGCCGGAATGCTCCAAGGGATAGTTGGTGTCTTTTGAGGGCTGTTCAGGCATGAGGATCGTATGAATTGGAAAACAGCTCTTGTCATCTCCACGCATTTTTACTGTCATTTGGCACAAAGCTGCAGACCAGCACGTTCCTAAGCTGCAGATGGGCACGGAAACACAAGCAAAAGCTGCTGAAGCACCGAGTGTGATGTGTAACATATGTGGGCACACATCTGCCAGCATAGCTGGGGGAGTGGTTCTAGCATGTGCGTCTGGTCCTTGATGGGTGGGAGGATTGGAGTGGCATGTGCAGCGTGGTTCCTGCATTTAGGAGGCTGTCAGACAATTAAGAGCCTGAGTACCAAACTTGAGCTTTGTCTGGAGGGCTGGCTTAGTGGCACAGCTCTGAAGGTCTCCGGGGAAGCAGCTCCTCGGCCAACAGGAGCTTGCTGAAGTCAAGAGGCTGCAGCAGTTAGTTTTAGACCCTGCCACAATTGACTGTGCAGGGTAGGGGTTCTCTGATGTCTCTAGCAAGCTGGTGGCCAGCAAAGGTGTATCTGTGCTGTCCTGTTTAAAGAGAGCTGGGAAGTGAAGAAGCCAGTGTGGTTTCAACTTAGGCTTCAGAGTTCTGGGACTCTTTGGGGGCGTTAGAACACCTAGAGCCTGTTGCCAGAATTTCCATCTCCCTGTTGCGGCTGCTCCACCGAACCCAGCCGGTGCACAACCCGTAGCTACTGGGCCCCTTGAGCTGCTGCGAGGGACAACACACTCTGAACTCCAAAAGCAAGTGTCGGGCAGTCCCCAGGCCTCTGATGCATAGCTGTGGCAAAGGGCACTGCAGATCTAGCTAAGAGAGCGCAGAAGTAAATCTGCCACATCCTGACCTCTGAAGGCTTGCTGGCACTTGCAGTTCCGTGTTTTCTGGAGCTAAACCAGTGTTGAAAAGTGACAGTCTCAGGAACTGCCCCAGGCTTGGAAATCTTCTGATACAAGGAAGAGCTTTGCAAAGCCCTGAAGGGGGGAGTCCCCTGCTTTCCAGGGCATTTTTGTGCTAGGTAAGAACGGATGGAATTCACTTTTTGTGTAAACAAGGGACACAACCCAAATGCCCTCTGCGTTGTGTCCCGTGGGAGAGGAAACTCGGGGGTGGCAGTACCCATTCGGGCTGCATGCACCTGCTTTTGACCCATTTGCTCTCCTTCCCTGCAGGCTGCTGCACTATTTCCGAGGCCGACACCATTTGGAGGAGATCATGTACAACGAGAACATGCGGCGCTCCCAGCTCCTGATGCTCTTCGACAAATTCCGCAGCGTGCTGGTGGTGACCAGCCACGAGGACCCTGTGATTTCAGTTTTTCAGTCTCTCTTAAGGTGACTCTACTGGCAAAGGAAGGGAACCTGCTATGCTCTCTGTGTGGATAGTCTGCAAGAGGCCTAAGATCTGAAGGAGGTGATTTCACTTCCTTCTTGACATGTGACAAAGAGCAGATTCTCCCCCTCTGCACCTTGGTTTCCCATCAGCTCCCTGTGGTGCCAGCTGAGGGCTGTTCGAGGGCTCTGGGGCCTGCCACAGGACAGCACACTCTGCTCAGCCCCCATTCCTGCCAGGCCACATTGACAGCATGGGAGCTGCCTCTTCAGAGCCCTTCCTGGACCCTGGCTGGATGCTGGTGCCTCAGAAGAGCTTTCGCTCCTCTCTAAGGCCCGGACTGCTGGGTGACTCAGCCGCAAGCAGGGACTGGGAGCAGCCTGTCCCTGTGGCAGGGTGTGCAGGGCCTCTGCTCAGGGCTGAAGGGAGTCGACCTGGCTTTTAGGGAGGTGTCCCCAGGTACAGAGGAATTCTGTTTGATCCCTGCTATCTGGACACAGGCAGGAAGGCAAAGTATCACAAGTAAAGAATGACTTGCTCCCTGAGTTGTAGCTTCTTATTTCCTCGCCCCCCTGCCCTTATTACCAAGCGTCAATTGGGGTACGGCTGTCACCAAGCAGCCCTTGTGTTTGTGGGTGTTTGGGGTTTCCAGTTTTTGACTGGGAGGGTGGAGCTTGATTGTTGAGCAGGACTGGAATAGCTGCAAGTGCACGGATGTATTAGTTCCACATAAGCAGAGGCTGGTGCTAAGGGTGCTCAAACTTGTCCCCCAGGACTTGTTTTGTGCCCCCCTTCCCTCCAAGCAAGCACGACTGTGGCTGCAGGGAGCCAGACTGGAAACCCAGCCTGGGTTAAAGCTGAAAAACAATGTACAGGTCTGTGCCTGGCTGTGTTTCCTGATCTGGCTCAGCACTCTCCTCCAGCTATGCCGGGGCTAGAACAAGAGGTGATAGCCCTGTTGCTGGGGGCTGCAGGAGCTTCTGCCACCTCCCCCCAGCCTGCACCAGGCTGCTGTGCCCCAGAACTGCTCTGTGCTGCATACCCAGGGAAGGGGGGGGGCGGGGAGACCTTTGCCTGTGTGGTGGCTGCTTCCAGGGATGGCTGTTGTTGAAAGACTGTCAGGCTCCTCCTTAAGACCTTCCCTTACACCACACACACCCGGAGTTTTTCCCAGAGGTGCAGGCTCTCAGACCAGCTTCCCTTGCCCACACAAACTGGGTGAAACTGTGAGCTTTATATAACTTCTCTACCACCACCAAGGCACAGTTGTGCCAGGGTAGCCCTGTTGCTGTCCACAGTGCACCAGAGACCCGATGACGGCTACCCACCTGCTCCCTTCAGCGAGTTTTCCCTGGCAGCTGCAAACAGGGATGTTACAGAAGAGCAAGAGCAACATCCAGTCTAAAAGTCAGATCAACACTGCTGTAGAGGCCCAGTCCCAACCAGCCCCCAGCAACTGTGGCTCATAGGATTCTCCCCACCCCGTATCTCATGGCAGGCTGCAGCATCACAGCACCACTGCTTTTTCTGTGTTTGGGTTCACATGCTGCTAAGTTTCAAACAGGTCTCAAAAGCAGCTGGGAAAACAAACAAAGCCCATGCTTGTTCTCTAAGCTGCATGTCAGATTACAGACTGGTACAGGTTGAAGGGGTTGTGGGAGGTCTTTCGTCCAAACCTCTGCTCAAAGAAAATGTGTTAGATCAGGTCACTCAGGTGCTTGTCCAGTGGAGGTCCGAACATCCCACAGCTTCTCTGGGCCCCCTGTTCTATCATTTGACCATCCTCATGATGAAATTTTTTTCCATACCTGTAATGAGAATTTCCTGTTTTCCAGCTTGTGCCCACTGCCTCTCATCCTGTCCGACAAAAGCCTGTCTTTGTCTTCTCTACACCCTCCCACTGGGTTGTTGTAGGCAACAGTAAGATCCGTCCTTTACCTCCTCTTCTCCCAGCTTCCACCCTTTCAGTCAGTCCGGCTGCCAGTCTTTTGCCTGTTCCCCTGCAGCAACCAAGTGACGGCCTCTACACGGGGCCAGGGGTGATGGGAGCAGCACAGCAGGGCAGAGACACAAACCTTCATTAAGCCTGGATCCACTGGCAAGGGAGTAAGTGCCCTTCAGTGTCCAAAACCACCCTCAGCTCTGGCTGGGCAGCCCATGCCGGTCTGCTGCACAAATAAAATTCCACCTTGCCCCATTCACTGTGATCAAGTACATTTATTATTAAAAACTTCCAAGCCACTATGTCTGCACTAGCTGCTGCCATCTGAAGCTGACATCGCTTGAGACCATCATCCAGAGCACAGCTCACTTCCAGGTTGGTGGCACACTTGCAAGACTTGTCAGGTGCAAGAGAAGTGTCCTGCTGCTGCCATCTCTTTCTCCGTTTTCTTGTCTACAACACTCACAAATCTGTTTCCTCGTAAATAGAACCTGAGAGGTTTCTGTGCCCACTCTCCCCTGTTTCCAATACCGATCCTTGTTGTGGCGACCACATCCTGCTCCCCTGGCAGCTCGTGTCCAGGTACCATCCAGATGGCTGTGTCTTGTGTCAGGTCCCTTTGGTCAAAAGCCTTATCAATCCCAAACGCTTGGCAGAGCTTGGAGGGGCCGTTACACAGCTGCCAGTCCTTCAGTGGCTTTGTGGGTCCTTTCCTCGACGCGCTGCGCAGCTCCCTCATCGCATCTAAACCCTGAAGAGGTTCCAAAGAGCGAAGTAGTACTGCAGCCCCTTCCCCTGTGCGGAACAAGAACCACGAGTTAGTAGAGGGTGGTCCCATCAAGAACATCGGAGCCTTCAGCCCCACTGCCAGCGCTTCAGCTCTGAGCCAGTGCTGCAGACAGAGCAGGGAATTACCCGCAGTGCCCTGCCACAGGGACTGGCCTTCTCTTGGGCCTCTTCACCCCAAGTGCCAGGCCCTGGCAGCCTCTGTGGGCTGTGCACTCCCTCCCCTCGTTTAAATGCCCAGAGTCCCATAGTTCTGTGTCCTTTACCCATCGGTGCTGACTTGCTCTTTCCCAGCCCTGCTTCTTGATGTTCCTAAGTCTAGCTGCTGCTCCAAGGCTAGACAGAGGGCAAGAGGTTTTTCTTACATCAGCACAATGTTCAGGAATAAATACACATACGGTTCAGTTTTGGCACAGTGATCCAAGCTGCTCCCAAACCCAGTGGATTTATAATAAAGTCCGATTACGAGAACTCCAGCTAACAAAGGAGAGGAGGAACAAGTCTGGATGCTGCCAGCAGAAAGAGGCAGCTTGCAGAGCTGGCCTGACAAAGAGGAACCTGGGGAGGAGCTGCAAGTGCTGGGAGCAGCCACTGCTGCTGCCGGAGCCCTGGCTGTGGGCACTGCCCATGCGAACACCCACTTGGAGGTGTAACAACAGCAGGTGGGATGACCACGGTTTTGGGTAACTGCACAGCTACAATGGAGAGTGATCCAAACCCCCCTGGGATGCTCTTGCAAGACAGGGACTCACATCAGGATGGGGCTGCGGGATGCATGGCCCTGGGAGCATCATTTCAGCAGAGCAGGTATTTCTAGGACACTAAGTGAAGAATACTGACAGATTCTCTTCTCCAATGTGATCTGCCACCCTGTCAGGAGCCTGGAGAACTCCAGCCCCCCTCAGCTCCTGTAACCAGCTGCCCTCCCTGATTTTAGTGCCAGTGCAGCAGAGGTGCAGCTCTGAGCAGACATTCCCCTGTGACAAGGATCCCCAGCCTCGATGGGACATAAGCTCTTCCTTGGTATTTTCCACTGGACAGCAAGGAAGGTCTTCTCGTGACCTCGAGTGGGCGAGGAGAGAGCCTGGTAAAGCGGCCTGTGTGCTGCCCCACACAGCAGCCCTTGTGCTGGGGCCACCCACGGCATTCCTCCCCACCAGCATCTGCATGATGCCTCTCCACAAGAATCCTCTCTCCAGCCTCAAACATCTGGAGCCATGCTCACGCCTGGCAAAAGCTTTTTCTTGTAGGCACTGACAGATCAGATCCCTAAGGACCTGCAAGTTCTAAAACCAGAACCCATCTCATATTTAGTACCAATCCCACACTAAATCAACCTTCTGGGATCCCAACTGAGGACATGATTTCTGGCTTCACAAGGTATGCCCATGGCCCTGAGCCTGCCCTGAGCTCCTGCTGCCCTCCATACAGCTCAGGGAGGTCAACAGTCTGATTTCCAGCAGCTGCCAGCAATCTGTTCCCAGGCACTCCCTTCTCTAAGGAAGGGGATTGATGCTAATCTGGCAGCCAAAAGCTGCTTCCCTGTACTACAGGGATTTAGAGCTCAAAGGTCATTTTAGATTTTTAAGAACATGCTCCATGTCCTGATTCTGCTTTTTATCCATGTACAAAGAAACATCCCTCATATCAGGATGCTTCTTCACTTGCCAAGAACAACTGGAGGGTTCTGAGCAATCCCTAATTACACTACTTGTTTTCATCCATCCCAAATAGAAGTGGAAACTGTGGTTATCCTTGAATTGACAGCAACACCTGGGGAGCTTTGGGAAGAGGTGGAGACAGCAGGCAGGGTAAGAGTGCAGGGATGCCACAAAGAGCTATTGCCCCCATCTGTCCCCACACCCCTGGGCTGATGTTCACCTCCTCCTGACCACACTTGCACATCAGAAGTTAAATTTTAACTACCAAAGAGCAGCTGAATCCTTCCGACTCACCTCCTGCCTGCCAGAGTGCTTCAGCCCGCCCACCTCC
>VWZY01008833.1:208564-237755 GCA_013399075.1 Chloroceryle aenea
TTCCAACCCCTACCATTCTACGATTCTATGATCATTAGCTCAAACACAAAACAACTTCCAGTTTCCTATTGGTCTATCACAAGACCAGTATCTCCTAGCTGGGGCGTTGCTGGGTGTTACACTTTAGCCTTTTTTTATACAGAAAGATACAAAAATAGCAGCAGATGCTCTTTTCTTATACTGAATACACAAAAAGCTGAAACCAAACTTTTACAATTTCCCCACTAGCACTAAATTTTGAAAATGTCAGCCTCAAAAAGGGACTCTTGCAAGAGAACGCAAAGACACCAGGTTTTAGGAGATACCTCAGCAGTTCTAGAATTCAACACGTGTAGATAAGGGAAAAAAGCAAAGACTCAACATGATACATAATTAGAAATGGAGAATCCTATATACAGCTGAACCCACAAGGGAAGTAGATACATAATTAAGTAGCTGTTGCCACTCATTTTTCGCCAGCTTTTAAAAATGACTACAAAATCTTTCACCACCAAACCCAATCTTTATCTTGTTCTGATGTTTCTCACAAAGAAAGATCCACTGGCAATAGTTCTCTTGAATTACAGTGAAACAAATTCATCACTGCCATGCTCTGGGTCACCACTGCCAATTCCCCAGTAGTGTCCCATTTCACTTCAGAAGAATCCAGACACAAACATATAAAAATAGGCATGGGGAAAAAAATAGAAATAAAAGAAATCACATTGGCACAGCCAGCAGAGAGGTGGGGAGGTTTTATGGTTTTTCTAATCATTTTTTATTGCAATAATTCAGTGATGTCAGAGTGTTGCCACACCATGACCATCTCTGTGCCAGCTGTTCTGTTCCGAACTTGTGGCTTCACCTGATGGGGATTCTTAGAAATGTTGTAAGGAGTCACCAGCCTTCCTCAGACAAAACTGCCTGGTGGCCTTTGCAAATGAGAGCCCTGCCTAAGAGAAAGGTGTGAAATGTAAAAATGCTTGCAGGAAGGAAGGGATGGAGAAGGAACACTTCCCCATAGCAGACTGATGCTCTAAAAGACTCAGTCAAGGGAATGCTTCACACTGAAGGCAGTACCTCCAGACTTCTCTGACAGTATTAACTGGAACTTCCAGTTCATCAGCCATACATAAAGACATGTGGAAAACACGGCCAGTGAGAGTGGAGAGTTAACTCATTTGGTGATTTGTGCTCTTATGGAATGCGACATCAGAAACGGGATCTGAGTTGCTTGGCACCTCTTGCATTTCCAATTAAGTAATTCTTAAAAGCTGCAAGTGCTCTCATGCAAATGCTACGCTGGCAGCCTCGGGGCACTTGTAATTCTGTTGCTATGGGCTGATCCAAGACAGAGCTCAGCATCTTCCAGCTCTGATTGGAAAGGACAGTAGGGAAGTGCCTTATAGCCCTGAGAAACGGGTCACGTACAAGAAATGTGCTTGCTTTAAAAGCCAAAAGGCAGACAAGGGGACTGCAAGACAATCTCAGAAGTCCAGAAAAACCCCCGGTCTACCCTTTGTCCTCCTGCTTGTTCATACCCAGATGTGAAACATAAAACTCTGTGCCTCAAAGCCTATCTGGATGTTGCTTGTACATACAAATCCTCACTTGCCTGTGACAAAGTGTACTGTAAAAAGACTGTGCCTAACAACTACCCCAGCCCTGTGTACTTAGGAAGAAAGAGACACGATCTCTTCACATCTAAGTCTACAGACAAATTCTGCAACTTTTCATTTGTGTCTAGCTTTTCTTGATTGTGTAATAAACAAATTCTACTTTGCCTCAAATAAGAATCAGCTGTGGGTTTAATGACTTCTCACTAATCCTGTTGTAACTAAACTAACTACAAGTTGTTAAGCACTTGTGTGTACACATGCGCACACACACACAAACAGCGTGGAAATTAGGAAAGGAAGATGAAGAGCTGAGTAAGTCAGCACAAATGCTTGAAGAGTTCAGGGCTGCTGGGCTGCTCCCAGGCAAGTGCCTAGGGACCATGCAAACCAGAATCAGAAAGACACTGAAAGTCTGTGTAAAATGCAGCTCAGTGTCAGATACACCCTGTAGTCAAGGCACAACTGAGTCTAAAGGCTTCTTTAATCCTTCTAATAAGACTGCATTTCTAGGTATTTCCTTATGTATTTAATAAGCTTTCCCTAAAAGCAGATTAAAAAAAATATCCCACCAGTAATTTGCATGTACTCTTGGCTCACAGGTCCATATCCTTGCAAAGTTTTCCTCACACACATCTATCGTTCTGACAGCAGAAAAAGCAGTGTACAAGAACACACTGCCACTACTGGGGAGGAAATTCCTCATACTAATTCCCACTTGTACAGATTTTATGTGGGATTATACAAATGCTTAATGCTGGGTCAGACCAACAGGCACCTCATCCTGGATGCTGCTCTGCAGCAGAGGTCAAAAGCAAGAACATAGGGAAGAATGGAATAAGCACATGGTGCTTCTCCATACATCCCTCATGTCTCTAGAGCAGAACCTGCTGAACCAGGCAAACTCTTGTGTGTTTAGTAAATGTCACCTTATGCAGTCTTCCCTCAGCCTGTGTAAAACCATCCAAACTGAGATTTTACCGACAAAGAAAGCTTCACAGAATTAGTCATTACGGCTCCAAAAACCCCCTCATTTTGTCTGTGGAATTAGGACTGTTCCCCACCCACATGAATCAGTTCACATTTGGAATTCATCACCCTCAGCCCTCTTCTTTACCACCTCAAACAAGGCAAAGCCAGTTGGAAACATTGTTTTTTCAGGTCATTCACAAAACAGCTCAACAGCCAGCTCCAGCCAGCATAAGGCCTACACATTTACTCACATCCTCTTTCCTATCTTTGCACCAACTGTTTATTTATAACAGGGAATTCCCTTACTATATCACGGGCTGCTCAGGTGAGGGCTCCTGTTTAAAAGGCTTCCTGAAATCTGAGTACAGGCGGCAAGCCAGACCTCTCAACATGTTTATTTAGACCTTCAGAGAATTCCAACATTTTTTTAGGCATATTTTTCCCATTACAAAAGCCACACTGGCTCTTCCTTGCTATCTAATATTTATGCAACTGTCAAATAATTCTACCTTGCTCTATTTCCAACTAATTCAGTTGGTCATGGTCAAACTTTTGTATCTGCAGCAGACACATTCCCCTAGAACCCTCTTTAGAAAGCAGTGATACATTTGCTGCCAAGACCATTGTTAGAGGCACTGTGCCCAGGGGCTTCACTTAGTTCTTGTTCCTCCTGCCTGTTGTCTGTTTTTTTTTCCATAGCCTCTTACAGGTGCTTCATTTTATTCCAAAGCCTTCAGTGAGTTCTCAGCAAGAAGGATTCCCATCCACCTTTCCCATCTAGTCTAACCTATTAGCAACAACATACGGTTTCCTGGACAACAATGTGAGAAGCAAGCAAAAAAAGGCCTTCAATGAAGCAGGCAGCAGCTCACACACTACAGCTATAAATATTAATTCAATCTCTCCACAGACAAACTTTGACACCATGGGCTATCCTCCCAATACCTCAAAAGTATGGCAAAAAAAAAAAAAAAGGTTTTATTCACCTTAGTGAGCACTGGGGATGTCATTTCCTTTAAGATACCCTTGAAATTCCAGTCCTTGCTCCTATTGCCTACCAGACATTTTGAGCTTTTTGGAAGGAAACACGCTCATGAAACTTACACATCCTTCTGTAAGGAGCAAGGAAGAAAAAAATGAGGGAGAGTGATGAAAAGTCATCAAAAACCGCCAAGGCATGCACAGCACAACTGTGCTCTGTTTTGGTTGACTCTCTTAAACCATTTTGTCTTGGTCTGTTCCTCCCCCAACATTCTAGCTGCTATTTTTAACTGAGTGCCAAACTTGCCTATGAAATGAAAGCAAACAAACAGAATACTAACGATGGATGTTATATAGCTCAGCCTCCTGAGACTCTAGTTAACCAAGGCAGCATTTAGAAAGGCCACAAAAACTGATCAGGATATGGGAATAAAGACTCCAAACCATACATAGTTCAGGTTTTTCTTTGTATCTACATTATTTGTAGCCAATGTGTGTTGGGTATATTTGGCTAATCATCCCAGAGCCGTAAGTCTTAACCTTCTCCATCTCTATGATGGCAGTGAGAAGACTTCTGATTTGTAAATCACTCCTGATACTGAAAGAGCTATATAAAGGGAGACAAAACTAGTTACACTTAAGTCTTAGGTACTCATTTTATAAAATGGCCTTAGAAATCACACTCCTTCCCCAAATCGTAGTACTGTATGAGAAATAACTTAGTTTTGGCATAGGGGTTTGACTCAATGATCAAAAGTTCACCAAAGCTTTCATTAATTCATGGGGAAAAAGGAACATCTACGACTCAACTGCTCAAACATCTGAACAATACCCACCAAGTGAGTTCCACTTAAGAGTTCCTGTTGAAATACCAGTAACTTAAAAAGTAGGAAGAAAAACAGATACAGCAAAGATATAAAGATTTACCTGCAGAAGAATCCTGGCATTGCTCCCTACATTGACATTGAAGAAGAGGGTTCTCATACTTCCTCCTGAGAAGTCAGCCCTAGGGTCAGGCTCAGAGAAAGAAACTGCTCCATATCCAGTTTTACACAGAAGGACCATCTGAAGCCCTATAAGAAGTCTTTGACTTAAAGAGAGGGAAAGAGAACAGATTATTTCAGACCAGGCTACTCAAAGAAAGGCCTTAGCAGGCTCTGCACAAAGGACCTGAGTGCTCCCACAAAACCATGTGGAGGGAAGGAATCACAGCCACAGTTTGTGATCAGTCACGAGACGGGCTTGGTAGCAGTTAAGGTGCTGCTGAGGGCGATTAAACTGGGACCAAGTCAATGCACATGCCATGAACCTTTCCACTTAGTGGGAAGGTCCCTTTCAATCTATTTTCAAGACTTGTCCCACATTTAGTGATTCAGAATTAATCTGTACAGTATATCCTTGATACAAAGGAACTATTTGTGTGTACTTTGCACTGCCAGACACTGTTAAAACCAGTTCTGGTAAGAGAACAGAACACTGGATCAACAAATCCAGGGCCTGAACAGATGGTGGGCTGCAGAGGTAAATGCAGGTGGAGAGAAATACCCGATGCAATTTCCAACGTAACAGTGGTGAACATTTTCAAAACACTAGAACAAAGCCTTCAGGCCCTATATAAACAAAGAAGCATCTGAGGAGAGCAGACAATTTCCCTGCACAGCTTTGGATAATACACTGTACGTGACAATAGCTTGCTAATGGTGAGAGAGACAAAACACTTCTGGTAGTACAACAGAGGAACAAAAGCAAACGTCTCTTGTACAAAAAGATGCTTCCAGGAAACCAGCAAGTCACTGCTGGTGGCTGTGAAAACCAGAGTCAGACACAGATTTGAACCAGTGGAGCACAAAGGTGCTTCTGTTGCGCCAAGGTAGCCTTGCTTCCAACACAGCAATCTGATTTAGAAAAGCCTGTTTTTTTTCAAAACAGGTTTGCAGCACGTTTCTGTAGATGGGATATTCTTCTTCCTTACAGAGTGCACACCATGCCACTTTTATGCTACATCTGTACAGCAGCTGCATTTCAACTGTGAAATCACTCTTCTCCCAAACACTCTACAGCATGTATTATCAATTTCATTATCTGTTTACTTAATTATGTACAAAAGTAAACCCTCTGCAGAACAAAAGTGACCCGAGAGCTGGGAAAACAGCACAATCTGCAAAGTGCACTTGTTTAACCAGCTGAGCACATGCCTCTTTCCCTCCACCTAAGCCACCTTCAGAAAACAGGACTGTCACCTTTTCCAGAGCCCTCGCTGTGCTGTCTTTGCAACATCTCTGACTCACAACACCCAGAAAATATTTTTTTTATAGAATTAGAACGGGTCATTTCCATATGCAGGCCTGTTCCGTGCAATAAACGACACTCCGAGAACAATGCAGGGCCCCTCACAGCTTTTCCTACTAGGCCCGTGTGAAGCATTTATGACTTTCCCCCCCGCAAAACCGGTTAATGTGGCCCAAAGCAAAGCCCGCGAGTACGTCATTTTTACACAGCACTGCAACTTCANNNGCCTTACGGAGACCTGGCTCTGTAGATGGCTGCGGGCCATAGGCGAGTTGATTTACGGACGCTTCTCCAGCTCGCTTGATCTCGCTCTTGTGTTCTGGACCGCAGATCCTCTGTAGGCCGTCTTTGAACTCTCCCCGGTTTTCAGCATCCACTCTCGCACTCCCTGCGGTTTCATATGAATACAACTCGGGAAAGTGAAGGCGTGAATATATATTTTGATTCTCTAGAGCAGTGATGGTTATTAGCTCAGTTGCCTGAGTAATAAGTTTATGGCCTGTAGAAAAAAATGATGTTTTCAGCTTTTAACCAGATGGAGCATGTGGTCAAAATGGGGCCAAAATACAATTTTCCTTGCAACTTTATGGAGTTAGGATGGTTGATTCACAAACAAGTGTTTACATAATGGGTATGAGGGAAAGTCTGATGGATCAAAAGAGATTTACTCCAATTTGTCTAATGAAATACTGATTCCAAGCTAGCACCAGCTAGGACAGCACCAGCTAGGAGCCAGTGACACAGAGAAGGAGCACTTAATGTCTACCCCACTCGTGAATTTGCAAGAAAGAAGGGTAAATTACTGACTGAAGTTTTAGAGACATCAACAGCTGTGAAGGTGCAGCCAGATGTACGTGTGTGTGGCTAAGGGAATCTTCGGGAGACAAAAATGGAGACCAACAGTTCCGTGGTGAGCAGGCTGGATAAAAAGCTTTGACATTCCTGTAAACCTTGAATTGAAACCAGAATTGCTGAATTTTACTATTCCTGTTTAATAAGAAGAGGTAAAAAAATCCCAAACCAACCATGAATGGAGCAAAATCAGTCTGTTAAATAATATTAATTCTCTTTGTCTATGAAGAAACAGCTAATGTACTTTGGAACCAAAAGCAACATTAAAAATTCTTTAATTGGAGATCTCCGTATGATTTTTTTTGTTAAAGTGGACAAAGATAAGCTCACAAGAGTCAGGATTACCTGGAGAGATGGTCTGAAATCACCTGCTCTGTGTTATTAACAAAGACAATGAGAACCTTTTACAAATCATTAATGATGTTGACCGAGTAAATTCCTCTGAAAAAGCATCTTGGACTTGCTGACTTGCATGGTTCACATCCCAGCTTTAATGTGGTATTAATATATGAGAGGAAGACCAAGAAAGTGCGTGATAAGGAAGACAGCAAAACATCACACCGGCCTTTCAGCAAATTCTGAAAATTAAAGGAGGAACTAAGCAAGAATGAGAAATGTGGGAAGGATTTCCTGGGGTCAGTCTAGTTCAGCTCTGCAGACTTTATCCTGTGGGGGAGTCTGTGGGACAGATACTGTCAGGACAGCTGACAGGCATGGCCACCACACTGGCTTCTTTAACTGCAGATCTGTATCATGGCCAAAGGAAGTATTTAAGGCTTCTAGCACCTGAGGAATGTGAATTGTTCCAAACTACAGCATATGCCATGCTCCTCATTTGTCCAATAACTTCACTGTTACAGAATCAACACCTAAAATAGCCTCCTGTAAAAGCTGATCTGTTTGGGGAGATTAAAGTTTCCCTCCCTACTGGGAAAAAAAATGCTTTTGTTTTTTTTTTTTTTCTAACGTGCAAGGAACTACTTGGAATCAGTTAGACAATGTGGTTTTTGGAGACCCTGGGGTCCATGGCACGAGATGTGCACACAGCGTGCTGGGATTCTCTTGGAGCAAAATCTGTGTTTGCAGCGTTGTTCCCTGCAGCCTACAGGATATGCTGACTTACCATCCTTTTACAGCAAGGACAGCAGACCAGCTTGGAAGCAGAACAAAGCAGAAGGGACAGATTTTCACATTTTCTCTCTAAGATATGAAATCAAGCTTCAGCGGTGTCTGCTGAAAGCCTCCTCTGTCCAGTTAGAGAGAGACATGGAGCTCCCCACCAACAGCCATCGACTGGCCACTTCACACGGCCATGCTATTCTTGCCAACATTTGCAAGACAGCTGCAACATTTCATGAGCCAGCTATTGAAGAATTCCCGTGGATGAAAAGGCTCCAAACAGCACAGGGTTTTTATGACATCCACTCCTGGCCTCTCTTGACATCCAGTCCTGGCTGCTGCTCCTGACTTATCCTCAACTGCCAGTGTGTCTTATCCAGAGCTACTTCCAGTCCGAGTCTGCTCAGGGTACACACAGCCCTCAAATTAGTACCAGAACTAGCCAGCTACTAGAAGGGAGAGGAGCTTGTAACTACTTTGATATCTCCCACACCCAAGCTGAGCCGCAGATCAAATGTCTCCTTCTGTGACTCAAGCCCATTCACCTTGTTATGTAACCAGATGTGTATGTTTTGTTCTAAATTTGGTGCCATCCATGGAGGATACCATTCCACCCGCTTTGCCCTGGGCGTGTGAACAATCCCATCAAGTGCACACTGTCTACTGGGAAAACGCAGTAAATTAACTGACTTCCTGGGTGCCTCAACTCTGGACCAGTGAGGGCAGGCAAGTCCTATTTAGTAACATATTAATGGGTTCTACTGAGTTGTGTTGTTTTGTATGCAAGGCATTTTTGGTTTCTGGTGAGACAAAAGTGTTTGGTTTTACAGGTTTGCTCAGTGCAGAGAAACAAAAGCAAGTGAGCAGGGCAGACTGCTGGGCTGCTGTGCACTGATAGCTTACGTGGTGTCCCAGTGAAACTGGCTTTGGTGGCTCTGTAAGGACAGCCATTCCCAGTGACATGGGACAGGAACAGTGGGAAGCTGAGACCAAAGGCTGAGCTGAACTAATAGGAAGTTAGGAGGCATGAGATAGAGCAACCCCAGCACTCAGCCAAGCTTTTTTAAATGCAGTAGTTTATTTTATGAAAGTGTTAAAGACAGTTTATTCTTTCCTAAATCCAGGGTTGTTCTGCAAGCATGCCTTATGAATCAATCAAAAGAGAAAGAGGGTCTACATGAGAGTGTGGGGGATCTGTGTGTATATATATGTGTGTGCATGTATGGGGAGGCAGAGCATCACCAGCCCAAGAGCCACCTCCAGCACTGCCCCTCTGCTGAGAATGCTCAGAATGTGCTTGATGCAGGGAAAAAGCCAATTTAAGAAATCCCACTGGCTCTTTTCCCCCAGCCACTTCTTGCCTCCCTCCTTCAGAGCATTTTCCCCTCAACAGTACCAGTACAATAACTTGCACCACTGTGCTTCAACCAGCTCCCTGAATTGGTTGAGCTTAACATCTCTTCCATGTTCTGCTACTACCATGTCCATACCCTCTGGACAGAGCAGCAGATCACCTTTGACGTGTGGCCTAGTGCAGTAAGAGTTGAAACTTGCAAAAACAAGGTGCACCAGCAAAGCTGAGGTCAGGGTACGATGCTGAGGAGTGACTGATTCACTGCATCCTGCACAGTATCAGCATGCCAGCTGCTAGCAGTAGTTCAGAGAAGCTCCACTATGGTCTCAGAACAGATGAAAAAGGTTCAAATTAGGATGCAGTGAGCTGCTGCTGGTGGTTTGTTTTTACATGAGTCATCCTGTACCCTTTGTGAATTCAGAAGAGCTGCTTGGAGGGAATGTTCGAAGGTGATGTTTGTATTGTATGAGCCTACTGAGATAAAGATGGGTAATCTGCTTGCTAGCTTCCCTGGGAAAGCAACAGAACATTTTCCAAAGGAGACCAGAAGTTGGGTCCCAGTCACTCTCTGTCATAGCAAAACTTGGCATGGAGAGGGCAAACAGTGGCTGAAAAGGAAAGAAAAGTGGCCTTGAAAGTGTCAGGATCAAAAAGAAGGAGTCAATTTACACACTGATTGAGGAGGTTATTTCCATAGTGCACTGTGGGTACTAAAATACTGTAGGGGTTCAAAAACCTTTTGAAGAAATCCCAGGAGGAAAAGTCTGTGCAGGCTACTAAACACAGACACACCATCTCTAACTCAGGAATTCCCTGAGCCACAAACCACGGGAACTGGCGCAGCTTTTAGGAGAAATATGACTGTACAGTTCATCTGGTTTTATACTGTCCATAAGCTTTTGCAATTGGCTGCTGTTGGAATGAGATACCCTCTGCTTGGTGGATCTGTTATCTGCCTCATCCAGCTCCTAGAGACATTCTGCAGGACTCACAATTGTTTTGCTTATCTCTTCTAATAAATCTAAATTCATCCAGGCAATGCTCAGAAGGTGAAAGAAAATGTTCAAAGAGCAAAAATGCCCCAGATCTTCTTTGGTAAAGCAGGACTGCCCACCCAAACCCTGTTGCTCGCTATCACAGACATCCAGATTTAGGAAGCATATGGGCGTGGGCATATTTAGAGTCACTGACCACAGGCATGACATAGCACTGCTTGCTAAAACGGACCTGAAGTTGTTTGCCCTGCAGGATATGGTAAGGGAGGCTTGGATTGAATATCAGTGACTAAGGTCATGAGAGTTAAGCTTGAAATAGCAGAACTTGAGAACATTTGGGCTGTAAACAGGTGACTGGAGGGAGTATGTCACAAGCTTTTTGTGAGGGATAATCATTGACCAGAACGGTTGGCATGTAGGATCCAGTCTGAGAGAGGCTTTGCTGCCCGTTTGACAGCGCTGGCCGCAGAAAGATTAGCTCTGCGTTCACTGCGAGTTAATGATATTCTTAGTGATTTATCACTGCAGCTTGCTTGTCCTCAGACTCAAAGAATGGTCATAAATGCAGCAAGAGAGAGGCTCACAAGTCTGGACAAGAGACAGAGAACCCCTTCTTTTGGGGTTTGCCTTTCAAATGTAATCATTGTAACTAAAATTGCAGTTACATTTCCCTTTTAGCCTTTTTTCCCAGGGTAAGAACATTTATTCACTTATCATCTCTCTATCTATCTATCTATCTATCTATCTATCTATCATATCTATCTGTCTATCCTATCTATCTATCTATCCTCTATCGTATCATCCTTCCCTTTTGAATCTGCAGTCGGAGTTCCTGTAGATGTTATAAAACTCAGTTTGTAGGTAGAGGGGCGAGATCTGGAATCATGTCCATCCTTACAGAAAGAAACAAGAGTATGCTCAGCAATTCCTTGCACTGTTTGAAGTGTTCCATGCACACAGATGTGCTGCCCAGGCCAGTGCATGCTGCTTATGGGACACAGGAGGAGATTCTGTGTGGCAGGGAGGGAATAGGGGAGCTGGAAGCATTATGAGGTGCTCAGGAGGACAAGAGGAGACAGAGGTTATTGTGCAAAGGAAGGGAAATGGGACACAGGAGCCTAGGAACTGTACTTTGTTCCATGGCTCAAAGAGCAACTTAAACATGAAGGATCTCCAGTTTCTGTCTGAGGTCCCATTTCAAAAAACAAGGGCTCTTGAACTCTCAAATCAGTCTTCAAACAATTCCCTCAGGTTTGATGTGAATATTTGCTGCTGCAGGATTTCCCATAAAAACCCAGGCAGCCTGAGCTCTGGGGTGATAATTCAAGTAACTGGAAAGCTGTGGGGTGCACCCGCTGCATATCAATTTTTCAGCTGGCATCAGACTTAGTGTTCCAGTTCCAAGAACTGCCACTGAAAACAAACTCCTTCTTTTGAAGAGATGGGAACTCAGATATTCCCAGGGAAAAAACACAGTCTAGGGGCATAAATACAATATAGGTAAAGTTTGCTTTTGCATGTAAATCGCTAATGCTTTCTGCAGTCCTCACTCATTTTCAACATCTCTGTCCTTACCCACTTTAGTGGTAGACTCACTTTAGTCAAGACAGTTCTGTATTGCAGTTTTCATGTGGCTTTTACTTCAAGAATGTACAGAAAGCAAGAAAGAATAGAAACAAACAAACAAACAAACAAAATCTTGACCAATAAAATTACGTTGGGAAAACCCTGGTATAGATTTAATTAACAATAAGAAATGAGTCCCTTTGCTAAGGGATCTTACTCTGCTTGAGGTAGTAATTCCTTCAAACTAACCAGGAACACTCTCTGGCAATATAAGCTGGATATCTATGCAAGTGTTTTTTAATAGGCTTTTAAGGTAAATCAAGTGCCTAAGGAATCATCTCTGCTGAACAATGGCTCCTGGAACTGGGCAAAGATCATGACTGGGGTCGAGCTCTTCCAGCCCCTCTGCAACCAACTTTAAATGATCTTGGCTGGCTAACCAAGACTAAACCCAAGACACCTTCTCTGCCAAGCAGTGCTATTGCTGTGGCAAACCCTGCTGTAGCTCCCATAACTTTTGGGGGTGATTATACTGAAATCAGCAATTCCCAGAGCATGCCTGCCCTAACCAAAGGCCTTGCTTGTTGAAGCAGCTGATTTAACTAGCGTTGCCGAATCTGGCTCTGCTCCATCTGCTCAGCCTTCCACTCTGATGGGTGGCCAAAGAGGACAGGCAAGAACTGGAATCGGGAGCAGTTTGCATTTCCATGGTAAATATATACATTCCCATAGGGGACTGTAAGCTGTGCTCTCTTTCCAAGCAGGAACTCCTTTTCCCTTACCACAGGTTGCCACCTGGCAGATGCTTGTTTCAATTTTCAGCCTTGGAGCTGGTTGACATTGACACCACATATGGTTGTAATGATATGAAACGGTCTTGCCCTTCTCCAGGCAGCCTTGCTGAAGGCAAGTTATGTGTGTACAACACGCACATCAACGTTGATGTGGTCAGAATATGGATCCCTTCTGGCCTCATGTTAAAATACATCATCACGTGGTAAGAAACGGAATTTTTACTGGAAAGAAAGGAATATAGAGCCAATATAAATATTCACTTTAAAAATAGGATTTACTTTCAAAACAGCTAAGCTCCCCATTTATTTCTTCCTACTTCCTGAAAATTTATCACATTTGCTTAGCTCACGGCTTTTTCCTACTTACCTCTGTCTCCTCTCTGCTGCCATACTCTGAAAGAGCAGCAGGAGCTGTGTCTTGCTACGTTTTGTGGGCTGCAGTAGTTACTTCCATTCAAACTTTAACAATTGTGTCTTCAGTGTGATAATGGGTTAGCCAGTTCTAGTCCTAACAGCTTTGTAGTGATACAGGGCAGTGAAAGATACTTTGGAATACATTAAAATTCTGCATTCCTCCTTGTGTACCATAACCAGTGGGGTTTGGGGTTTTCTTTTTTTGGTCTGAGCTGCTGGGGAATTCCTCTGGGTGTCTACAGAGAAAAAAAAATCCCAAACTGCCTTAATGCAGCCAACATGTTTGCTTCACTTTCTCTCCACCTTTCTGGCCAGTACACCAACCACTTTGAGACACGGGCAAATTTGAGAGTCCAGTGAAGGGCCACTCTGAGGGTGGCTTTGGTCACCGTGGAGCAGGGGACAGAAGGGGATTGAATTGCACTTTGTGCTGCTCACATGGGTTACAAGGACCTTGTAAGGGCAGGAAGCCACAGGTAGTAACAAGAGAAGCTCTGGTTCCCATGCACCAGATGGTACCCAGAAAGGTGGTGGGTCCTCCATCTTTGGAGATTTTTCAGAATTCAAACGGGCAAGGCACTGAATGACTGTCAGTCAATTTTGCACTCAGCCCTGCTTGGAGCAGGAGGTTGGACCAGAGACTTCCAAAGCTCCTGTTCCACCAAATCCTTTGGTAATCTCTCTCTGTGACTTAAGAACCAAGCAGCCCATTGCTGCTGTCCGATGCAGTCCCCACTTTGCCCAACTCAAAGCACACGAACTCACAGGCATTTTGCTGCAGAAATCCCAACGACAATGGTTTGTTTCATGGTTTCACCAAAAAGATAACTGCTGCTCTAGCAGAACGGTTCATCTTTCACAAGCCTGATGAGTACAGGTTCTTTACAAAGGACTCGCAGAAAATCTGCTCTTTCTGCCCGCAGTGGAACTCAAAGAGCAGTTGCCTGTTCCCCAAGAGACTACTCTGAGCCTTTCCTTGCGAGCCTGTTCCCTAAAGGACATCTTCCTACTCTCTTTGCCTTTGGCTTTTTGCCCAGCTTCTGAAACAGACGCTGAGAGACCCACAGATCAAACCTCCACCTGCTGTGCCCTTCTAAAAGCCACTTTACCTGCAGTTTCATCCCTTGAGATGGCTAAAACCCTGAAATACTGTGGAGGAAGCATTTCAGATGTACTTTAGTCTTGACAGAAATGATTACAAGGAATGAAAAGATGGAAGAGGATGTCTCTCCTGGGGAGGGGGGGGACTCAGAATAACAAGTTTTCTCACCTGATTTTGCATTAGGAAACTCTTGATGAGCACAATATCACTTACAAACTTGCATCTGAAAGTCCATTAACTTTGTTCTGTTACATTTTGATTTCCATTGCATATCCCATATTTGTCCTGCTGACGTGTAGCATTTCTGCAACAGCCAGATGTCAGCTTCAAACTGGAGATTGAACATCTGGGGAGGGAAAAAAAATGCAGCAGATTTGTCAGCTGGGGTGGTGTGTGATGACAGGTTTGTAGGGGAAGCACAGGAGCCTGATGTGTTTGACTCGGGGACCTACAGCCAAATAGCTAAGGTGTTATTTACACACGCTATTGACACACCTCACACAGGCAACACTAAATTCATTACAAGCCAGTTCCTATTGGAACGGAGTTTATTTTTTTTCAGCTAAGAGTTTAGAAATTGACTGTTGTATAATACATTTTTGGAGTCAGTGCTGTCTGTCTGGAGCAATTTCTATGGGTTAGGTGAGCCCTCGCAAGTGCTTTCAGCAAGCAGTTAGCTGGACGGTTGGAAGAACTGCCATACTATTTTCCCAGGCTGACTGATTTAAGTTAAAAAAACCCACTCTGTTCTAGTCAAAGATAAACTAAGTGATCATGAGAAAGGAAGTGCTTCTGTGAGTAACTCCTCTGTCCTGCCCCGTCGTCCTGCAGTGTGCTGCTTGTCTGCCCTTTCCCAGGAGAAGACCGTGCACGTGGCTGATCCCACTATTTTGGGATAATGTATATACCCGGGATTCAGTGGGATCAGGAGCAAGAGAAGCTGAGCTCCCATGCCAGCACACTCCCGTGGTCTCCTTTGAGAAGAATCATCTCCTGGGGTCTAGCTTTGTCCTCTGATTTTGGCACCTATGTCTCTGCTGCCAGGAGAAACTGTCCCTGCAATGGATTTCGAGCCTGTCTGGCCTCTAAAAATGGAAAGAAGTTAAACTATTTTTGGGACTGCTGGGAGGAAAGTCAGGGGAGTTTCAGAGCTATGGGGAAAGGGGAGGACACTGTCAGCGATGTGGGATTGCAGCCACAGACCTAGGATATGGAGACATTCCACACTGAGAAAGAAATGAGCCACTGGCACTGGCATAGGGAGCTACAGTAGCCAAAAACCTAGGGGATTAAAGAAACTATTTGTGAGCAGCATTTTACCCAGCTGGTGTCTGTGAGACTGGTGTTTCCAAAGTTCGGGACGGATACCAAAGTGGCACTGCATTTACAGACCACAGGGAACTAAGCAAAAACAAACCCCAAACCAACCAACCCAAACCCTTCAAACTTTGTCTTTAACCGTCCTACTGCTGTCAAAATTGCTTGGTCCTCCCTGTGATGCGTGCAGGAAAATCCCTTATGCCAGAGCCCCCCTGCGAGCTGCGCACACAGCAGGCCAAGGCTGGGGACTCTGCAGGTGTGCTCTTGCATTAGCTCGCAGGTATTTTCAGCCAGGTCCCTGGAAAATATGCACTGCAACAGTCACTGCTCATGCAGCCCTGCGAGCAAAGCCTGTCACTTGCCTTGAAAGCAAGTGTTACCCTGCAGGAGTGAGCTGAACTTGTCTGGACAAAATATTTTTTAAATTCCCAGTTTTCTGCAGAGAGCTGTGCTCAAGCTGAAGCAAGTTTCACCCCGGTGAAATGCGGGGGCCACTGGAAACTGACTGCTGTGGGCTTTTGCAGCTGGGCATGCCCAGGGGCTTTCTCAAGGAGCCTCTCTGCCTAAGCTGCACTGGAAACCCAGGAGCAAAGTCTCCCCAGTGCCAAGGAGCTCTCCTGGGGGGCCTTGGTGGAGCAGAACGGGCACGTACCTGCTGCTCTGTCCAGAAAGTTCATCTAACATCACAAAGTGGAGGCAGGTCTTCTGCTGGTGTGGTGTCATCGCTCAGCTGACTGCAGCAAGAGAGCATCTCTGTGCCCCCTGGGGAAGGCCAGGCCCTCACATGAAATGGGGCAGGCAGGGTGGAGGCAGCATAAGGGCCTTGGGGGATGGCGCACAGGATTTAAACTGAGCAGGAGTTCTACAGCAGTAAAAAAAGCTCTAAACTCTGTACATTTGGAGCTAAATTTAACCCCAGCCCTTCCAAATATGTGCTCACGTAATTGGGGGACTGCCAGACTAGCCTGCTGTAGAAGTTGCATGATATTTTGGGAACAAGAAGGGTTTGTTTTTTTTTTTTTCCCAGAGCTTTTGCCAATCCTCAGCTTCTGAATGTGAGGACGTAGCTTAGGTGGCAAAGCCCTCGAATAGGGTCTCGCTACATGACCCAGGAAAAATAAACCTGGATCAAGCCCTCCAGTGTTGGATGCTTGCAGGCCCATGGCTCTCTGGGCTTGCTGAGCTGCACGGCATCATGGCACTGTGGGACTGCGGGCAGGGCTCAGCGCTGCTCCTTCCTAGCCCCAGCGTGGCTTGCGAGGGAGCCCAGTGTTCCCAAGCTCCTCTGGGCACTTAGCCACTGGCCTCCTTCCCGTTAGCCATAATCACTGGTTTGCTGGAAAGTTTATGAGACCTGCTGTAGTGATATTCATGAATGTAGAAGCTGTTGTAAATGTCATTTGTTTCTAGGATTTGATGGTGTTTATCTCAGTGACATCAGCTACCCATCATTTGCCGCGGCTACGACAGTGCTTCAGCTGATGGACTCAGAGAGCCATGTGCTTCTGTCAGAGTCATCCCTGACTCTCCTGGTGACAGTGTGTGCCAAGAAGCATGGCAATTAGTCCCTCCGGTTTAGCATTACTGCTGGAAATGTTGTTGCTAGACATTCAATTCTCTACCCCTATCAAGGCTGTTACAGTATTTAACTTGGCTGCTCCAGTGTGGTTTTAAAGTTGTATTTCCAACATATGATATGGGGTAAAAATAGATGGTGTCTAATTCGAATAGTCCCTGGAGAAACTCAGTTCCTCAATTGCACAAGGAGTTGTTCTTCTTGCAACATGGCAAGCACACTTCAGCTCAGTGACAGTTCCTCATCCACCAGCGTGGGTCACCCTAGACCTCCATCAGCTGGGGAGAGGCCAGGAGGAAGCTCCTGAGAAAAGCCCTGAGAGCATTTCCCATCTCAGGAGACAGCAGCTTCTCCAGGCTGGATGCTTAGGTAGGACTTAGATGACCACCAACTTCTGCATTTGCATTTAGCTTTTCCTTTTCTAAGTTCCTATGTGGGTGTGTGAGAAAAATCCCCTGCCTCATCCATTGCTGGAATTTCTGGGAATTGAGCAGACTCTGGCTGCAGCGTTACAGTTCGGGGTTTGGGCTGCCAATGGTGCCAGAAATAGGATTTTGTGAGCAGCAGTGTGCAGTGGTCTGGCGGGCAGGCAGATTCCATGGGACTATCATTATCCCATGAAACATTCCTGGGGTCTGCAGCGGGGCACGGGGAGTGAGGGTGAGCAATGGCCTTTAGGCTGCCCACCATCCCAGCTCTGTCCTGCAGAAGAAGAGTCAGGCTCTTAGCTCCTCTTCTCTGGCAGCTGGAGAGCCATCCAGGCCCTTCCACAATCCCCAAACATCATCTGGGGCTGTGTTCTGGGGGGCTCTGGTACAGGTGGTAAAGTCTAAGAGGTCTGGATGGGCTGCTGGTGCTCCTGGACAGCCCCCTGCTCTACATGTGGCTCCTGAAGTCCTACTAAACCCTGTTTCTGTGTCCTGAGGGACTCTGGGAATGTTTTGTTGGGGAAGATGGGGAGGCTGGGGAGTGGCTTAGCTTTTCCTCTCAAAGCCTGCCAAGCCAGGCTTACCAAGGCTTTGCCCAGACACATGGAGCAAGTGCTTTCCAGGGCTTGGTCTTTTTCATTTTTTCATTCAAGACTGAAACAAGATATACAAATAAAAATGTGAGGTGATGCTACAAAGTTCCTGGGACGTTGTTTGGACATCTCCTCCCTGTGCTCCCCAGGGCACTGGGTCAGCCGGCCAGGAATCCCTGTCCTCCAGGCACACTGTGAAGCCCTGGGTGCTCAGAGCCATGCTGGGGATGGTGCTCTGTGTGGGACATGGATTGCCTCCCTCCTTCCTCCAAACGGATGGAAATATTTCTGTTTTCCAAAATTAGTTTCCAAATGTGTTGGAATTTCCTTTCAGGAGGAATTCTTGAAAATCTGGTCTTCATTGTGAAACCGAATGGCAACTTTTTCCAAACCCCCTTCTCCGGAGTTCCTCCTCCAAAGCGGATGGCACGTTTGAAGCAGTTGTGTTGCCAGGGCAGCTCTCAGGACTATCCTGCTGGGAGGCTGAGGCAGGGGCTTGCTGTTTGGTGTGTGGCCGAGTGGACAACAAAGTCACGGTGCTGCTTCAGAAGATCCATTTGTCTCCTCCAGTGAGGAGAGGCTGTTGTCGACCCCACGGACACTTGAAGCCTGCAGAGTCCCTCGTGCTTAGCACAGCAGCCTCTGTTTGCCAAGGGCTGTAAACCTTCACAGTCACGCACCCAAACTACACGAATACAATGAGAGTACTTTACAGCGAGGCAGAGTGGCAGTAATCTTGTTTAAGAATGACATATCTTATTTTCCATGTCTTCTGGTACCATCTGAACCTCTGGGGAAATATCTGGAGCGGCCTGGCAAATTCCCAGTCGCACATCTGAAAAGACTTATTTTCAAAAGGCCAGAAAAACAACTGTTTGTGAGGGCTGATTTCAGAGTCTGACTTCACTTGGAGCAGTGGCTCCTCATCGCTTTGGTTACCAGGGTCATGCTTCTTTAAAAATTATGACAGAACTCAGACTCTGGACAGAAAACACAACTGCTTTTCAATATTAAGATGGACTCCTTATCCCTAAACAACAAGGCAGATAATTTTATTTGAAGCCTCAGTTACAGCAACTCTTTGTTTGAAATTCTTCCAGAGGAGCATTATCTCACTGCATCAACCAGCCCGCTTCAGCAGGCACCAAGGAAGCACTATGGCCAGGCCTATTTTGGGAGTCTGATCCCAATGGCTCTTTTGCTCAAAAGTAGGTCAGATTTTATTATTTTTCCAGCAGGAAAATTAAGAGCAAGCTCAAATACAAGATTTCCAGGAAAACAGAAGAAATTGCTGCTTCTATTTCTAGAAACCCTGTCAGAGACAAGCTTCTTTGTACTCGGGCTAACTCCTCTCCTAACTTTGTCATAAGATTGATGATTCAAATTACGAGGTTTTGTTTCCCATTTTTACCTGAGATTTCCTGTTTGGGATCTTCTCGGATGCAATGAGAAAGGTTACCACAAAGATATTTATGGGCATATAACTCTAGCTGCTAAATTTGTAATTGCCCAGCCCCAGGGTGGAACATCCTTTCAGCTGAATCAGTGGCTGTGAGAATACAACATATACCGTGGAAAATTGGCCTCACTTGTAACACCACTCACCTACCACGCTGGCTCCTTTGGAGGGACGATGTGCAGTAAAATCACAGCAGACTTTGCAATCACCGAGTCTGAGTCAGCAGCACTGGATGCTGCAATCTCTCCATCTTGCCTGACCCCTGCTATGCCCAGTGCTGTACTGGCACCCTCTTGTCCTTCAAATGCTTCTTCTGGAGACATTTAAAGGTTTGGGTTTGATCCTTCTGGGGAATCGCTGAGAAATTACCTTGCCAAAGGCATTTTTCCTTGGAAATGTCCCTTCAGAATCAGCACCAGCAGTCCCCCAGTCTCTGCACGAGCCAGTGGGTTATATATGATCAGTGTGAAAGATCTGAAGGTGAATGTCAGCTCAGCACTGGGGCTGAAGAGCTAGATTATGCTGGAGATATGTCTGGTCAAGGAGCTCTGTCCCAGTCACCTGGGATCCCTCCCACACATCCAGCCGTGCCCCTGTTTGAATGCCAGTGGGGCTGCTGCCATGAGCCCCAAGGCTGTGTGCTGACCTGGGACTCCCTGTGGGTCTGCCAAGCAAGCTATTGCATCCCCTTCACTAATCAACTCCAGTTGCAGCTGGATCCTAACTTCAAGTCACTAAAGGCACAAAACCAGTTGTTCTCTCCATGGTAACCCCGTGGAAAGGATGATGGAGGGGATAGGCCCATTTCCAGAAAGGAGGGATCCACACTTCCCAGCCTAACAAAGCTGGGATGCCTCCCCTCTCCTGGGGCAGGAGGCCCGGTCCAGGAGATGCAAGTACCAACATGCCTCAGCTCCCTGCCTGCAGTGCCCATGCCCTTCATCTCTGGTGTCTGAGCCATCAAATACTTCCACATTCTTGCCCTAATCCCTTGGCTGCACTTGCTGCTCCTGCCAGAGGCATTTCTGACCCTCATCTCAGGAGTGCACTGTGGCAGAGCATGATGCAGCTGCATGGTCAGGCAGCTGTCCCACTCCCATAGTGGGTGACAAGAGCCCAGCACAGGTAGCCACAGCCCCAGATCCCTCAGCCACCACTGAAGCTGCAATAAGGTAAAAATTTATGGCCTGCAGCCAGGATCAGGTGCAAACACTTTTGTCCACATATAAATAGCCACAGCTGAAAGAGTAAATTCTCAGAAACAGAACTGAAAGGGTCCCCTTGCTGCCAGGAAACCACATCTGAGCTCATTTACCACTGACCTGCCACAAACGATCATCCGTGCAGCTGTTAGGCAGCTTTGGTGGTCAGAATATCGCATGTTGATGATTAAAGAATTCCACTTGAGGACAGTCTGAGCCTACCAGTGTGGTGTGCACAACCACGAAAGAGCATCCCACTGTCCCGTACCACCAGCTCAGCCCGGTGGGAAAGGCCATGAGGACCCAGCTCGTTCAGCTGTAACAGAGGAGTTGAAGTGCCCGTGGCACTATGGAAGATATATGCCAGCATCCATTAGCACAGGGATCTTGGGATCTTTCCCCATCGGTTGTGGCACGCTCTTGGGAGAGCTGTCTCTTGTATGAGGCAAGTTGCTTTACTGGAGGTGACATGGACATGAAGATATTCTCGGTTCTACCCTGTGAGCGGAACAGCAAGCGCGGGCACGGGGACTGCAGACACTCCATGGGCATTTTCCAGCAAAAGACCACATAGGAGGCTGAGAGGAGAAACCGTACTGCTGGCAGTCCTGCTGAGGCCACAGATGGTGGAGAAACCACATAACCAAAGGCCGGCCTTGAGAAAATATCCTGATTGCCTCTCCCTGCAACCAGCAGCCATCACTGACCTGCTCACAGCAGACACTTGTTTTGCCGTGAGCTTCCGCAGACCCAGGGGATTCTTCTCCTTGGTAAACCTATGATGTCCCCAGCAGGGACACCCTGCCACCTCAAACCACTCCTGGGAGCTCAGCTCCCAGCTGAAAAGCACCCGGACAGTCCCGTGGCATGGTCTTACCTACACTTCCCAAAAGTGTGATGGAGCTGAGATCAGGAAGGATCTGTGGGTGCCAGTATGAAGGTGGCATTGTGTGGAGCAAAGTTTGCCCATTTTGCTTGATTTCCCTGCTATAAATGAACCTAAGAGCTGAAGGGCAGCTTTGTCCCTGTTCCCCCAATGTCTTCCTTGATTTTTTTAGACAAGACATTGAGTCTCTTGATCCCAGGGAGGATAATCACTTCCATTGCTGCTGGCAAGAGTAGGGTCTGGCTGCCCTCAGTGCTCAGTAGCTTGAGGCTGAGTATTTGCTCCATTCCCTTGGAGAAAGCAGGAATTATTTACTGGGGAAAAGATCCTCATTACAACTGGAACGTGTGCCAGGGACCAGCGACCTCAAGGAAAAACAAATTTGGTGATGAAACCAGAAGCAGAGGTGAAAAGGCCAGCCTGGTGATGGGGTCTCTGCCCAAGCTGAGCCCCATCAGTAGTGGGTGATACGCTGCGAGGCTGGGGATGGCCAGAGGAGCAGGGTCTCCCTGCAGCAGTGTGCATGGTGCTGGGGCTTGTGCCCCAGCTCCAGCCCGGCCACTCTGCAAACAGGAAGCTGGCAAGGAACTGCTGAATAAGTCACTTTGGGGACTCGGTACCAAACCGGCTTTCAACTCCTGAATGTGTAGGAAGGAAAAACCCGTGAATACGTCTTTGTGACAAAGTTTGGCACCAGCCACACTCTGCAAGAGGGACAAGAATGTGGCCATTTAGAGGGGAGTCAGCTGCCCTTTAAGAAATTAAATGATCCCTTCCCTTTCCTGCGAGGCTTTATTCAGGGGAGAATAGGAAAGAGACAGTGAGCAGCTTCTTTCTCTTGCTGGCACCGAGGGCTGCGATCCAAACTGTGGATGCTGGAGCGCAGGAGAGACCCCGCTCCAGGGAAGCTGCAGAGCCCAGTGATGATCCTGGCTCG
The DNA here is from genome assembly GCA_013399075.1 of Chloroceryle aenea. NCBI lineage: Eukaryota > Metazoa > Chordata > Aves > Coraciiformes > Cerylidae > Chloroceryle > Chloroceryle aenea. The sequence continues at coordinate 230,999 of VWZY01008833.1, forward strand.
CTGCTCCAGGAGGAGTCGAACTGGCACAGCAAAGCTCCGGGAGCTCCAACCCTTTCCTGGATGATTGCGCGTGCACCGTGGTGATTTCACTGGACTCCAGCAAAACATTTGTCCATCTGCTCCACAGGGCTTGGGGGGGGTGGGGGGTGGTGTTTGGAAGCAGGGAGTTTGGAAGGTTCTGCCCTTTGCTGAAACAATTCCCCACAGTTTTTGAGAAGTTTCTGTATGTTACAGTAAAAATGGCCTCTGTCCAAACATTTGCATTTGTTGGTTTTGTTCTATTTTTTTTTTTTAAAGGTTTAGATACCCTCCTGTACAGATCTTTCCCATGTGGACAACTTGAAATCCAGGGGGTTTATAGCAATCTGGAATGAAGACATGCTCTGTTTTATCAAATCCTTTGGGGGGATGGCCTTCAGCTTTCTTTTGAGTTGGCCATGTTCACTGCCACAATTGTCCTGTCCAGTGAATGCAGGAACAGGTCTCTGGGGCAGACAGTCTGTTAGTGGAGGCTCTGAGAGGACAGCTTGGTCATGCCTGCACCTCAGAGTTTTCCAAAGAGTGACTTAGGAGTTTTCTGAATGACTGGCTTTGGGGGCTCACAAGTCCTGAAGCAGTAGGAAGCTCCAGATGATTTCAAAATGCTTCATGTGCCAGAAAAAGGAAAAACAAGCAAGGCAGATATTTGTAGATTGGCTAGAGATAAATTGTATCGCTCCACTGGGATCATTTGCTCCAAGTGTAGACTTTTTGTAAGAAATGCTTGCAAAAGAAATGTAAAACATGCCAGGGGTCTTGGGTGGGATTCAAGATTAACAGTCACTTTCTTCTTGGGTTTCATTCCTTTCTTGCCTTTCCCTGGTTTGGCATCTTATGACAAGCATAAACAGATTGGTTAAAAACTTTACTGGCAGCTTCCACTTTCTACCATGTCCTGCAGAAGGTCTGGAAAGTCAGAGACAGTTCCACCAGTGCTTCCTTATTTAAAGACAGCAGCAGCTTCTTTAGTTCTTGCACCAAAAAAAAAAAAAAAAAGTTATGCTGGAAAATAGGGAGGCTTTATGGCTTGATGAGTTTTGACAGATGTTTGTAGGCTCACTGTTGAGGTGGTTTAATTACAAATAATCCTTCTGTTCCTGTGTGCATGGCAGTGTACGTGCATCATGGCTTCCCAGTTTGGATCCTCAGCAGAGGGAAGAGGGAGAGAAACTGGAGAGCCCAGTGAAGGGCCACTGGGATGGCCAGGGATGGGGAGGAGAGGAGGAAAGAGCAGCTTTGCTTACCCTGGAGGACAAGGTGAAGTGACTGAAACCCACCCTGTATGGCCCATGGGGGCCGCAGGGACCTTGCAAGGTCAGGAGGCCACAGCAGTGGTGAGGAAACCGGCTGCCCACAAAGACAGGGCTCTGCCCTGGGAGAGCAGGGAATGGGACCCAGCCAAGTGGTGGGACCTCCATCCTCCAAAGTCTTCAAAACTCAACAGCAAGGCCACACTCTAAACATGCCAGAGACAGTGCTCATAAATCCTTTGAAAGCTAGTAACCCCCTTCTCTTCCATGGGTCCTGTTTCAACCTGTAAAATCAGGATTAGTGCAGAAGAACCAAACCATCAAAGCAGTGACAGAGCAGGAAGAGGAGCCACCTTTCCAGTCAAGCCTTTTCCAATTTACTGGGCAGCACAGATGAACTGATAAAATTTAGAACAGAACCTATGGAGTTAGGTTGTTTGGAATAGTGTTTGACATTAAATATTATTGTTCCTTAGGTCTAACTCCATATAGTCTGACATGGTTAAATTTCTTGCTGGAGATTGGATCTGCGTTACTAAAATGGGGAGAGTGGATTTTACTTTGAATTTTCAGCCTCTTACTTTGTCTTTTACTTGTCTATGCCAAAACTCTTCTTAAAGATTTGTTTAAAGATTTATTGGATTTACACAGAGCCCGTTATTTCAGCTGAGGAAGTTCTTTACAAAGCTGTTGTCAGTGACTGAATTACTTTTTCTCCAGTTACCGAGTTCATATTTTACATCAAGATAGCATGTCTCTCCTCCTTCTTCAGAAATGGAGAATACTGCCTACAGACCAACCAGAATTCCTTGGTTCTTTTGTGAACTCCTTCAGTTCATTTATAAGTAACAGAAGTAGAAAACATTTATTTTTTTTTTAAGTTCAATTGCCTTTCAGATAATATGGGAACTTAGGATATGGTGAAATTCACTGTAGCCAGTGCTGGGTTTGAGTCCCTTTCTGTGATGCTCTTCTTTCTGAACTGAACTGGGTCACTCATTATTGCCAGTTTTCAATCGTCTCCTTCAAGATTTGTCCCCAGCAGCAAGTTAGAAGCCACCTGGGCCAGTCCACAGGGATGCACTTGCTGTCTGCAGGCCAATATCTTGTTTGCCCACCTGATGTCATTCCTTGCAGTGCTTTGGGGATGTGCTTCTCTGGCATCTGTCAAGCTGATGTGCTGCATTCCTTGCACACCTCTTCTTCATCAACATGAATAACTCTTAGTACTGGAAGGAAGTGTCTGCTAACCTGCCCTGGTGGGGGGCATGCAAGGACCCCAACCACCACCACGACATTCAGCCGCTGACCGCTGAGCTCACGCTCCCTGTGGCTCATCTTTCTCTTCTGGTATCCACTCCCCATTAGCAGAAACTGGCCATTTAAAGAAAAGCCACCTGTCAAAAGTCAGGGACCCCAGAGGTACAAATCACCAACTAAAAGGTAATTTGAATGGAGCCTCTTCCACGCCTGCATTTGCACAGCAAGCTCTGAGCCCACTCTTGGCGACTATGCTCCGTATGTGACTGCTTTATAAGAGTCCTCATGTGCCTCTTGGAAATAAATCTGCCTAGCTCTGAAATTCTGAAGCAATATTTCATCTCTTGCCAATAGTGGATTGGAAAATGATAAGAGTCTTTCAGGCTACATAACTGATATTCTGGGAGTTTCGTCTTACTTCTTCCATGACATTTTTATTCTTTCCATATGAAACATACATATATGTATATAGCATATATATAGAGTTATGTTAAAAGCTCCTTTTTTTTGTTCAAGTAAACTGTGGAGAAGGAAGCTATTTTCCTAAGTGACATTTCCTAAGTATTTTCTTCACATATGCTTTTTTTCTTTTTTTTTTTTTTTTGGTCAGTTCCCTCGATGTCTTGACCAAAATGCAAATTGCCATTTTGATCCAAATGGATTTTCTGGGTGAAATGCAGTTGAAAATAAATATTTCTGTGAGGCCTGGCCAAGAAATCCTACTTTTATGTTTTTTCCACTCCTCCACCTCCTCCTGGCACTGCAAACACACACATTCCCTGTGGCTAGAGCTAGGAATGATCAATTGCAATTAATCTGGGCAGAAAATGAAGGGGTTGAGTTCTGATGTGATTTCCTTGTGCTCTGCTGGGCAGCAGCTCCTGTGGCTGTGAGCGGTCTGGGGTACCCCCACCGTCCCAGACCCTGAACGGTTTGGCTCCTCTCCTGCCTTGTCTCCTGGTTTTGGTCCCCAGCCCCACATACATTCACTGAACATGCCTGTGAAGTGAATCATCTGTCCTGGTTTGGGTTCAATACACTGTGGACTAGGATGGTGGGGCTTGGTTTTATTTCTAGGCCTCTTCCCTGGGCTTTAAATCCTGGTTCAACACCTGGTACCTGCTCTGCGGGCAGCCCTGCGGGCCTGCTGCTAACTCAGCGCCTCGCCAGATGCACAGAATCACCGGGCTAAAGTCACCTCTGTCTCCCTCCTTGTCACTGTGTGATCCTGCATAATAATCTGCAATGTCTGCTGATGCCTGAAGGTGACAGAGGCTTAGAAGGACTTTCTGCCCAATGCTAGGATTTTGAACCGAATGCTTGTTAGTAGAGTCTTGTTGTTTGGTTGCTTGTTTTTGTTTTTTGAAAGCAAAAGGCATTTAGTTTGCCCTCCAGAAAGTGTCAATGATTTCTTTGCAGGTCAGCAGCACCATTCTCAGCTTGGCAACCGATCTGGAGAGGCAGCATCTGTACTCCAGGCATATTGAGCTGACACTCCATATTGATGGGCCATCAGCACCCATGGCACAGGAGAAAGGGCACTGCTGGGGCTGGGTGCTCAGAGCAGCCATCACTGCTCTTCCTGGTGTGAGGATGGGGCAACACCAGCAGCACACACAGGAGCTGCAGGGTACATGGGGGAAGGGGAGGCAATTTCTGTAGCAGCTCTGGTGAACAGATCCCACTGTACCAACCCCACTAGTGTTCATAGGATACCCCCACACATGAGGCTGGGGATGAAAACGTGACCTGCTGCTGGTACCCAGGAACCCAGTTTGTTCCCCAGTGAGAGGATGCAGGTGATCTTGATCCGCTCTGGAAGTGCATTCCCCAAGGGGAATCCCTGTCCTCTTGCTCCTGGTAGTTCCCTCTCTGGCTCCTGGCCAGGCCACCTGCATATGAAACTCCATGGGACCTTGCTTGGATTTCTGTGTTATTAATCCTCCCCAGAAGAAATCCCAGGCCTTTCTGGACCTCTTCCCTGTTTGCTAGGACAGCTGCCAGGGCTGCGGTGCTGCTTCATGTCAGCACAGGAGGCACTGCAAAGCCTGTGTATTTCCTGAAGGCAAGGGGAGCTCTGCTTTCCCTGCAAAGGCTGCAATCTGATGCTGTGCTTGCTGGATACTGGGATGCTTTCTTGGCCTAAACCCTGAACAAAGCAGGTCAAAATCAAATAATCTGTCTAGATAATGGGTGATCCTGATAAAAATAGACCTCTGTGCTCCTGGTGCATCTACACATAACTGTCAGGCAACACACACAAGCTGTAGGGAGGGAAAAAAGGTTGCGCTGGCTCAGTGTTGCACGGTGTCACGGTGCCACGTGTGCAGCGGCGGCCACAAGCACACACCAACGTCAGCATCTGCCTACATGGCTGTAGAAGCAACATACAGTGCAGCCCAATTCAACACGTAATGGCAGGGGATCAGTGCTCCGAGGAGCACTGCGTACAGACACGCAGGACGTGCAGGAGGGAAAACTGCAGGCTGCTGATGAAGACGGAGTATTGAGAAAGCACGTGAAGCACCTGCGGGCTGTTCTGCACCACTCCTGGGGGGTTCAGACCCACCAGTGCCTGTCTGGAAGTGGGCAGGCATGCGGCTCACCCGTCTCTGGAGGAGCAGTTTGTTTAAACTGCAGAGGTAGAAGTGCTGTGCTTCACGTGCTGAGGGATATCTAGTTCATTGGTGTCTTGTGGCAAGATCGCAGTTTCTCATGGGTTTCAAGCAGAAGGGAGAAAATTCCAGTTTCCAGCAGAGAAGAACAAAGCAAATTTATGTAATCACATGTTCATGTTAAACATAACAAGTACCAGAAGAGAGCTCCCCTTCAGTTGGTCCTCGGAGGCCAGGTTTCAAACAGAAGTACTCCCTGCAAGTGTTCTGTGGGAGGAAACAAACAGTGCTGTTGGGCTGGATGACCTGCTCCAGCCCACGACTGGGGTCCTCAACATCAAACTGCGGCTGTACACCAGCCAATGCTCAAGAAAGCAGCAGTCAGAAGGTGGCCTTAAGTCACCCTACTCTGTGTGTTTTGAGGCCAATAGGCGATGGGAGCAAGGAGGGCGTATTTTTGAGCAGGGAGGGTAGCTTTTATCCAACTAAGTGCAGTTGCCTGCAGTTGGGTCGAATTCCACCCCACAGATCCTGAGGGGATGGGCAGGGAAGCACCTGGGGGAGCAAGAGCACGTGGGCTGGGGTTAGCAGCTCTTCCGGCAAGAGGGTTACATGGGAGTGAGAAATCATATTTCAGTGACAGCTTTTTCTCACAACATGCGTGTACTGTTGGCAGGAGGCTAAGAAAGAGCAAGGGTGGGTCAGAGTCACACTCCAACTACAGAGCAATCCTCAGTAGGATGCTGGAAGGTCCTGAAAGTTCATCTCTGCTCTTTTACATTACTGGATGCTTCTCTCCCTTGTTTATGTGGTAGAAACATCTGAAAATAATTAGTGCCTGTTAAGCTTTGCTGATAGTCAGGGTTCTTTGCGTAATTTGGTCTTCACCTTGGCCAGGACTAGCTGAGGCTGTTCTGTGTTTGCTCATTAGCTAATGACACACAACGCAGTTAGCAGGGCTCTCTGGGGGGCTGCCTTCAGACTGGGGTGGTTGTTGCTGTGCATGGGCACACACAGGGGTGGGTGCGGTACGGATGAGCTCACCCTTAGCAGGGAGTACCAGACCCTGCAGGAGCCGCTGGTCCGTGTGGGTCGGCAGGGATGCAGGAGACGGCGCGGAGCGTGCGTCCCCCCAGTTATTACCAATATTAAAAGCATTTGCAGCTGTGGGTTTGGGACCTGCAGAAGAGGGATGGTGCACGGTGTGGGTCTTGATGGAGCTCTAGCAAACCTCTGCGTGAGCAATACGTTCTGACCGATGCTCCAGAAAGGACAGATGGAGAAATCTTTGGCATCAATACAAGTACAAAGGAGAGGATGGCTGAGCAATTGAGGTAGGAGGATGTCATCCAGAAGGAGAAAGTGTTTAAGCTGGGAGAAAAGAGACAACTTAGGGAAGGGATGATACCCTAACCACATGGCTGGAGGAGGAGGTGAGGAACTTGATGGGAAACGCAGGACTTAAGTGTGGGGAGGAATGAGGTAAGGAGCAGGTAAAGGATGGTGAAACAGCAAGAAAGAGCGAGGTTACTAGGGGCAAACTCAGGCAGGCGTCAGCTGTAGCTTGCAAGGGTAGCACAGGACACCCCTTCG
>VWZY01008833.1:249275-272092 GCA_013399075.1 Chloroceryle aenea
GAGGCAGAGCTTGTGCATGGCAGAGGGCAGTGGGTGGTGTGTGGGAATGATAGCCCTGCCAGTTCCCTGCGGTGCCAGGCTGAAAGGGCAGCGTGTCTGCCCAACTCGCTGCCAGGTGCTCAGATGTGCCTGGATTGCTCAGGGCACAGCTTTTGCTTGGAAGACTCTGGGTGTGCAAAGCCATCCGGCATCTCCTCTCAGCTCGGCGGTGAGGATGGGGAAGGCAGGAGAGAGCCCTATGCAGGGCAGTGCTGATTGCCTCGCTTCATTTCCAAGGTGGTTTCTTAGGGTGGGACATGGTGGTGGTCTCAGCCAGAGCCTGGGTGCTGCTGTGCCATTGACAGCTTTTCCCTAGAGTGCAGGGTCACAGACCTGTTGCACCTTCCCCATCCCCGCCTGCCTTCAGCTGCCTTGTCTGAAAGGTCTGGCTCACTCTGGTATTTGAGATACTATTTGTAACTTGTTGGGTCTGATCCATGCTAGATGGTTTTACTGGCAGCCACGAAGCTGAAACCCCACTGGTCCTCTTCTCCTTGGACTTCCTGCCTTTCCCCTGCTGTGCCAGCAGAAATCCTCCTGGAGAGAGAGGCATGGCCAGCAGCCTGCTGTCTCCCCTGGCTCGCTTGCTCTGGATCCCGGTTTCTTTGCTGTGTCTCCTGGCAGCTGCCTAGTGGGGTGCCTCACCCAGAACAGCTGCGTGGGCAAACACCTTCAGGTACACGGGACTCACCTGGGACACTGCAAATGCAGCTGATGCCATGATGGGGGGTTGAAAAATGGAAAACAACTGGAGGCTGGCCATGGGATGTAGTGATCGGCTTGCAATGGAATCACCCCCGGCATCTGTTACCTCCTAGGGGTGTCTGTAAGAGCGTGCACTTGCTGTGCTGGGGAGGAGCAGTGGTGGTGGGAAAAGTAGATGATGTGTGTTTGTGTGGAGGGGTTGAATGAAGTTGTGTTGGTTTTGTTTGTTTGTTTGTTTGTTTTTAATTTGGCATGGCAATTTTTGGAAAAAAACAGCTTTAATGTAAATGGGAATGCTGGTAAAATGGAAATTTGGGGAGAAAAAAAATCAACATGGGAATAGCTTCAGTTGCCCATTTAAATGGAAGGACGGTCTGCCTTTGAACTGACACTGCAAATCTCTGAGTGTGTTTGAGATGCCTGTCAGTTTTAGGAGCACGCTCAGGCTTCTGTACAAGGCTTTTCTTGCTCTGTTTAGGTCAGTGGATTTCACTAAGCAGCTTTTCTTGGTCATGTGCCAACTTGGGAATTTAATGTGCTCTCTCTCTTTTTTAGCCTGACCCACGGCACGGTGGATTTGGCTTTTATTCTGGTAATGTGACCTTGCTTTGGCATGGAGCTTTTGAAGATGACTTTCCCAGAGTATCTGCAATATACGCTTTTTTTATTCTTCTGTTTATTTGAAAAGGACTTTATTATTCATTTCTGTGCTGCTCCCTGTTGTACATGCAGCTGATGGGTTAGAAAAAGGGAGATCTGCAAATGCTGTGCATTCAGTCTGTGTGCCGGAGAGGAGTTTGCATTTGCAGATTCCTCAGTTCTGTGATGTCGAGTGAACAGCTTCTGAGCTGACTGAGCAGTGCACGTGGCCACACCAGGACTGGGCCTGTGCCAGCACTGGGAGAAGTCCAGGCAGGTGTTGGGCTGTTCCACCTCTTCCCTGTCTCTTTGGACAGTTTCCTTACCCACATCTCCAAGGGCTCATATGTAGTTCTGTAATAGTGGAGACTTCCCTCTCGATGTCAGTGTTGGAGTCTTTATCCTGACCATTTACAAAAGTTGAGTTTCAGGCCCCACTGACATCTCACAAAAGCTTGAAAGCATCGACATTTCCACCTACCCAGCGTGAAGATTCTTAGCTGCTGGCTAGCTTGGTGGATCATTTTCTTGGACTTTGGGAGATGTGGCAAACCACAGGTGCAGATGAGAGGTCTGGAACAGCCCCTGTCCAAGGATGTGGATCTCTTCCTTGTGGGAAGAGAGGATGGTAGGAAGGGCATGGAAGAGGTCTGTAGAATCAGGATTGCTATGGAGAAAGGGGACAGGGGAAAGCTGTTTGCTTTTCTAGACCCAAAACTGTGGCACATCAGGTGGACCCAGTGAATGGCAGGTTTAGAGAAAAACTCCAGAAGGTGGCTTGTCACACAGCACGTGTTTCAGCAGTGGAGCTCTTCATCACATGCAGTTATGAATACAGAAAGTTCAGTTGGATTAAAAAATGAGTTGGGTACGTTCTGGAAGAAAAATCCTTGGCTGGTTTCAGAGATGGATACAGAGCCATTAAATGCAAAGGCATCTCCGGCACAAGCAGCCTCTTGAGTTATTCATAGCACATGCCATGACTCTGTCCTGGGAGATACAACCATCAAGTGATCCTGTGCTCTGTCCCCGTTGCCAGGTGTCCTCTGCTGGAAATGAGATACTGGCTTCAGACGGGGACTTGGCCTGACCTTGCATGGCTGTCCTCTGTAGGTTCCTGTCCTGCTGCTCTCAGTGGCCTCTTGGAAACGCTCTTTAGGACAGGACTGAGAAATTGGGATTGAGGCTTTGGGACTGTTCAGATGAAATATATGTCAGTGCAGTCAACTGTGAAAAAAAGCCCATCAGTACGATCAGCCTGGAGTCATGTCCTGAAACACTAGCCTCTAACAATAATCAAGGGGTTAGTGTGAAACTCAGCACGTGCTTTGAGTGCGCTGCTGAGACAGAAATTAGCCACTGCAGCAATCTGAGTGAGGGACAGATGTAATACTGGTGTTACTTGCCTTGCAAAGACTCCCTGCAACCATCCAGCTGCACAACTATCTACAGTTAATCTGTATGTCTCTGTATACAGCTGGATCCACTCTGTCTCACTGTTAACCTGCTGGAGACCTGCCTCTCGCATCCATACCCCTGTGTGTCTCATGCCATGGACCACTGGCAGCTGGCTGATCCATGCTGTGGCCATGTGGTCACAGCATGTAGAGAATCAGGCCCTGCAAGTTTCAGCTGATGTGTTTGGAGGGTTGGCTCTTGGCTGCTCGAAATGCCCATGTGTAGTTGGGAATGCTGAACAGCTCTGCCTTCACTGCCCTCCTTTACTGGGAAAGGAACATTTTAGTAAGTAAAAAAGGCTAAATTGGCAGAAAAATATGCTCTTAAGTACTCCGTTTGCAGTCACCCTTGAAACTCACCCAGTTTTTGAATCCTGAGTACACTTACACATGTTGATGCTTTGCTATTTAAAGAGCTCTTTAACAGCTGATGCTGCGAGAAAGCTCCGTTGCTGTCAGCTACATGAATCAAGTTCTCATCATGAGATCTTCTTCTTGCCTGAAGTATAAAGTTGAGTCAACTTTGGGGATAATCATAATGCAATGGGCTTGACGCTGTGTGTGTGTTGCTCATGCATGTGGCACGTGTGAATGCTGCTGAAGATCCCCTTGCTGCCCTGCAAGGGTCACAGGGAAACCAGTGTGATGGATACGGGGATGTGCCTGTCCCTGGCAACTTAAGAAGGGGGACTGCAAACAGCTTTTGTTGGAAAGTCTTTCACGGAGCGCAGCGTTCTTGCGGCAGCTTTTGGGTGGTACAGGAGTGATTCATTCACTGCCTTCCTGGCTTGGCCTTGCTGTTGGACAAAGCAACAAATCTCACACACATTTGTGTGCTTTGCACCCAAAGCACCGGCTCGCAAAGGCAGCTCTGTAGGATGGGAAGGAAGTTGAGTGATGCTTGCTCATTGAAGAGATGCTGGAAAAAGAAGAGTTGATAGTTCTGAGGCTCTGAATTTGCCTTTGAAGGCACAGAAAAGAGGCTCTTGAGTTGTGTCCTGAGGGGCGTATGTGAAATAGGCCGTGTTGGTCATGGCAGGGTGGTGGCTCTGTCCCTCTTGGCTGGTCTCTGATTAGAGCATCTCGGGAAGACCTGGTGCTCATGACCCACATGGGTAAATGCTGGAGCTCATTGCATTGCAGCAAGGGAGTTTTCCAGGTGTGAGAACTTCGCTTCCTATGAAGATGAGTTTGTCCATTTTGTATGCAAGACTGAAAGCTGTCTCATAGCAGATATACCCTTACCAAGAGCACGCAGGAGTACCCCTGATACTCTTAAGTCGGTCAGATAACAGTTAAGTCACCCCTGAGGCTGAGGTCAGAGGGAAGGAAGGGACCACGTCCTTCTAATGTATGGCACTGCATCTGTGCACACCGGACCGTGGTGCATGTATGAAGGGCATGTCTGTACAGGCTACACCATGAATTCCCAGACTCTGGGGGGCCTGTGGTATTTGCTGAAACCCAACCTTCATCCACCTACAGCTGAGCCCTCCCTTTTTGTCATTCTGGCTCAGCTGAGCAGGGTGCTCTTGGCAGCCAGCCCAGTTTGTGTGACTGAGCTAGCAGCTGGTCTTTGGCTCCTTTTAGATGAGATTCTCTTCTCCTAACCCAATCCAGATCATACCCCACTCCCTTGCATTGACCTGTTTCCCCCCCTCGCCATGTATCTGTTGCAGTGGTAAACTTCACCGTTTGTGCAGCTCCCTTCCCAGAGCAGCTGCCAGTGAGCTGTGGGAATAGGGTGGAAATGCCAAGAAAGCAAGCACGTGTTTCAGAGAACCAGTGCCTAATATAGGCTGGGAGGGATGTTTGGAGGTTGCCTGGCCCAGCTGCTGTGCCAGGCAGGGGTAATTCAGGCTGCTCACAGTCTCATTTAGTTGAGGGCTGAATGTCTCCAAGGGTGGAGGTTCCTCTGACTCTGGTCCTGTCTTAGGACTTGGCCACCTTGCATATAAAACTCCTCGTGAATTTGAAATAGACTGACTGTGTTAACATTGTAAAAGCACTGAGTTTTAATCCAGAGAGTTTTTCTCCTGCTCCCTTCCAAGGCATATTTACCTGCTAAGTTAATGGGATGCTTATAACATCTGTCCACCATGGTGAGGGGAAAGGCTGGGACTTACTTATTTTTCTTTTTGTCCCCTATGGGATCTGTGACCTAGGACAAGGCAAGGGGGAACCTGGGAGAGAATTGAATCTTTTGTCCCATTCAGCACATGTGCTTCCCACTGCTACCTTCTGGTTGTGTGTGTGCTGGGAGAGGAAGCAATAGGGGCTTGTAGAATAACTTTGGTTGCAAGGTACCTGTGGAGGTATCTGAGCTGATTTCCCTCCAATGAAATCTGTTTTCTTAACTGTTTCCCTAAGTGTGCACAGTAAAATAGATGCTCTGTCACCCAGAAAGAGTTGAATGGCCCCTGTCCCATTGCACGCAACCTAAACAGGAGAAGAATGTTGCAGTACAGTAGAGTGGGCAAGATAATGGCGAGTCCCTCTGATTACATTGGTGTTTTGGTTACACAGTGTTTTTTATTCCAATACAATGTCATTATTATTTATGAATGTAGACCACTCTTAGTTCAGGATTAGTGCCAGTTGTCTAATGTTTGTCCTATGCTTGTGTTCCTCTGTGCACTGTTGTGTTTCTAGGAAATGGCACATTGAAAAGAGATTAGAATGGGCACTGAGAAATGGCCACCTGCTAATTGTTAAGTAGTAGTTAGGTAGCAAAGTGTGGTGCTTGGCTTTGGGTGGGCAAGGGTGCCTGTGTGAGTCACAAGCTGTTTTTAGAGGGAGGTCAGTGGCTTTTGGTACTGCAGTTACTTAGCTGGTTGGACTGGATCCAGATCTCATTAAGATTTAATTCATGGCTGGTTCTTGAGGGATATGTATCTCTCAGTAGTATCAGCAAAAATCTTAATGGGAGGTGACTCTCAGACTAGTGACTGTGCTATCTGACACCTGACTTGAGGTCCTATGAACCTTGGAAGCGCCTGAGTGCCTGGGCCTGGACCAGCGCAGGCACAAGCTGTGGTGCCTGAACCCTCACAAGGCACTTTAGGAAGTCCTTCAACTTGGGGTTTGGGTCCCATCGGTCTCAGACTGGAGGAGGGTGCTGTGCTTGGCCCTGCCAGCATGTACTGTGTCAGGGCTGAGCCGTGTCCCTTCCTGACTTTGATTTCTTCCCTCTCTTAGGCCTGAGGACGAAGGTGGGAAGATGTCAGAGGTGAGACACGACAGCACGAGCAGTTTACAGCGGAAGAAGCCACCATGGTTAAAACTGGACATCCCGGTGCCAGTGCCCCTGCCGGTGCCCGAAGAGCCTCAGCCTGTGCAGGTAACACAGGCAGGGGAGAGGAGGGAGGCTCTGCAGAGCTGTGGAGGGGGGTGCGCAGGGCACCGCTGTGCTGAGAGCGTGGTCTCCAGCAGTCCTGACTGAGAGAAAGGCAGCCTGTGACGGCAGGTCACGAGGCCTCGTGAGAAGAGGCAGAGCCATTGGGTACAGTTATGATCAGCAATTAACTCCCACCCGGAAGGGATGTGGGAGGGATGAAGATGGATTGCTGATGGGCTCGGCTTAGTGGATGTGACTGGGAGTGGGCATTGTGAAAAGTGTCTTGGCTGGGGGATGTGGAAGTGAGCTATGTGGAAGTGAGCTATTCAAACAAGCATTTCTTAAGAGGACTGGAGAAGTGATGGGCTCCTGGACAAACATGGGGGCCTGGAAGTGCTGGAGCTCATGCTGAAATGAACAGGGAACCAGTCTGACTTATGAATAGCCAAGATAATGACAGCCTCTTGTTAGTAACAGCAGAGAAGGAACAGTTAGTGGCAATGCAAAGCTGTTACCAGCATGGGGAACATAAGAAAATCATGTGGGATGAGAAATAAGTAACATGGAAGAGTGGTGAAGTAGAGATGGAGTTATAGGTTAATAGGAACTGTACAAAGTATGAGAGTAGACACCCATATTTGCATTAGGAATAGGAATAATAACAGGAATTTCCTCTACAAGGGGGCAAAACCTCTTCTGTATGGGTGGGGTGATTGCCGGCTGCTCATGTGACCTTCCTGCAGGAGCAGGGACTGCCTGCCCCAAAGGCAGAGCCACAGGGTTCTTCCTGCCCAGCTCCACAGATGGGACAGACAAGGCATGTGGAGCTACATGTGTGAAAGAAGGGTTTAGCCATCAGGAAAGCTGTTATACGGCTTCCCTGGAGGGGATTGGAGAGTAAGCTTGTCTTAGGAGGGAGCTGATGTTGCACTTGGGCTAGCAAGGACTGGCCTTTTCACCATCCCAGCTATATGACAGCTTCTGGCAGATAAATCTTGGTCCTGGTCTTCCCTTGAAAGGAAAGTGATCGAGGTTCAGTCTGCAGGGATTAGAAGTGGAATGCAGGAGTTTAACAGTGCAGGTTGAAACCTTCTGAATCACTTATTTAAGGCTTTGCTGGATGTTCTCTTAGTTGAAATCTCTAAATGCAGCTGGGCACCTTCTGGAGAGACATTCTGTACTTACAGTGGAAGCTGGCAGAGGCAATGTTCTCTGGAGGTCCGATGGGCACAGCACAGGCTGTCAGGATGAGAGCGCATAGTGGGCTCCTTTGGCTTATAACCTGATTATGCATTGTATTCACACACACAAAAAAATAACAGGAATGTTAACATGAGTGGAAATGATTGGCTTTCTAGGCTAGAAAAGCTGGAGTAGAAGGGGTAGTCTTGAGGCAGACAGAGATAGTGTTTGAGCAGAGAAGGAGTTGATCAGAACTTCAGTTGACAGAAGGACTGTTTGCTCAGTCTGCATATTACAAATGGGAGATGGTGTCTCTGCCAAGCTGATGAAAAATTAATCCAGAGCAGCCCTGGGGAGGCAGTTGTATGAGCTGAGAACAGTCTGGCGAGTTGTCATATTTGGTAGGTGATGTTCAGCCAAGAAATGCCATCAGCTTTCAGACCTGATGTGGCTTTCCTAGCTTGCTTAGCCCACACCAGGCAGCGGCGACACACAGCACAGACCTACCCACAGCTCTCACAGACTTTTAATGTAGATCCAGAGTTGCTTATGAAGTTAGGGGCTCCTTCTGTCTGGAAGAAAGCCAGGAGGATATGTTGCAGGAGCTCAAGTAATACACCCCATCTTCAAGTGGACATCAGTCCTTGGCTCAGACTAGAGCCAGTCTGAACTGGCACCCACTGCAACACGCAGATGCTGTGTCCTTGATGCCAGCTGTTTGGTTCTGCTCTGCAGAGCTGTTCCTGGCTAGCACGAGCACAGTCCTGGTTAACCTGATTTTGCTGCCCAACTCATGCATCTAGCTTGTGGTTGGGGCATTGGGCCACTGTTGAATCGCTAACTAAATGTTTCACATCCTGACTGGCCTGGTAGAGCACCTCTCTGACTCCCTCCTGCTTCTCCCTGCAGCCAACGAGGCGCCAGGCCTTTCTGCGAAGCGTGAGCATGCCCACCGACAACACCCGTGTGCCCTCCCTGCCTTACGAAGCGAGAAGACCAGTGCTACAACGACAGACCTCCATCACCCAGACCATTAAGAGGTGAGATGCTGAGTCCATGGAGCCTGCTTTACTGGATTCTGCTGCCCACTGCCATCCTTTATTTGTAGATTCATGGTCTTCTGCTTATCCTGTGGCTTAGCACTTAAATGGCACACTGTCATGGCAGGATTAGGTTGTCACCTATCATAAGGCGGTGGAAGAGGGTGGGTGCAGATAGGTCTCCAGTATAAAAGCCCAGTGGTGTTGTATAGCCTGTCTTTACTAAGTGAGGAGACAAGTCCTGGGAGGAAGATTGCAGTGGTCAGGACAATGAATGGTTCTTGCCATGTAGAGACAAATGCTGACTGTCCCCATGCCCCAGAGATCTGGCTGGTCTTGTAGAAGAGGATGGCTCAGGCCCTGATGTTTACCTCAGAGCGTATGGTGTGGTGTGCTGGGATTGCTTTGGTGTGGTATCTGAGAGCATGTGACTGATTGCTGGGCGAGGCAGAAGCCCATCCTGAGCAGCAGCCCAGGGCTCTCAGCAGCTTGGCTCCTAGAACTAGCTCACTGGCAGGTCCTTGAGAGGGTTAATAGGGAGTCATGGAGAGTAGGGAGAGGTTCCTCCCATCCTGTCCCCCACGCCTGCACAGAGGGTTATCATTTGTCCCCACAACCCAGGGGTCTCTGAGACATGACCACACAGCTGGATGCTCCTTCCCTCCCCATGGCAAAGGCTTATCCCAGTTTGTCCAAAGGGTGTAGCTCTCCCAGCTGCTCTCCTGAGATGCCTGGCTTGTATCCCTGGCACTGTGTCAGGCCTGCCTGGATCCCAGGAGCATCACTCGAGCTCCACGGGTCAGGGGCACTTTCAGCCAGCCAGGCTTCGCCCACTCAGAGGGGAACAACTTTCCAGCTATGGGAGAGACCAACCTCCCACGCACTGTTTGCCTTTGCCTCAGACGTTCTCCAGCTGCCTTGGTGGTGAAGCTCTCCCACAGCAGCTCTCTGTGATCCTGCTTCTTGTGAGGTGGGGAGGGCTGAGTGTGAAGTAGTGTCTGCACTTTTCAGGGCTGCGGGCAGCTTCTGAGCCTGTCCAAGGCTGTCCTCGCACACCTAGACAGCCTCTTCCCTTACCTCCCTGCTCTGGTCCCGCTCCTTGCCAGAACAATTGGACAAGAGCACATCAAGGATGAAGGGATATCCTGGGAGGGGGCTGTGGAGGCCCTGACAAGAAGCATTGTGGAGGAGGACCAGGGTAACCTTCTCTCCCAGGGGTTCTCGCAATATGCAGCTTTTGTATGGGGTGGAGAGACTGGAAAACTTTGAACCAGCTTGGTGTTGGGGGAATGAATTTACCCACAGTGCTACTGACAGACAAGGCATGTGGAGCTACAGTGAGCATGGAAGGAGTGCTGGGCAGTGCAGGATGAAGGAGTGCTGGATACAGGTTGCTGCTCCCCTCCACGGCCCTGCAGGCTCCTTCCCTTCAGCTCTCTTTTCTTTGCAGCAGACAGGTACGGTTTCAAAGGAGCCAGACCCTGCCCATTCATGGGCACCGGGTGGGCAGGAGCTCCCTGAGAAAGCGACAGTCCCTGCCCCGATCATTTTTCAGGTACTGGTAGCACTGAGTGTGAAACCCACCCCTGCATGTGTGTGCAAGGGCTGTTGTGAGCTGCACAGATTCTGGCTGTTGCTGGGACCATGTTGCCTTCCCAGGGCTGGCCAGGAGGCCTACAAACAGGCAGGAGTGAAAAAGTTCATGTGTGCTTCTAACAAAACCAGTTGTCACTCCTACTAAATATGTAGGCATCTGTCAGTAAATAGCATGGACTAACAAGCTGTCCACCCACCAGCCTCGCTGCTTCCTGCCTTTCCTAACAAGCTGTCGATCTCCTGGTGTTCACCATAGCCAGAATATCTCCCCAGGGCAGCCATAGCACAGCTTGCCTTTGCTAGTGTCAATGCAACACGTGGTGTATGTGTATGTTGGCCCCAAAGCCTCACTGAGGCAGCAGAGGAAGGAGAGAAAGCAGCACCAAACAGATGACAGTTACATTGGTCAAGATTGGGCTCAGAAGCTGGTGAATGGAGTAAGGCATCCACTCTTTCCCTGTTGACAATGAGGCTTTTTCTAATCCAAATGTGACCATCTTCTTTTTGAGGTGGAGGTCTTTATTTACTTAGCACCAAGGAGCCAAGCCACTCTGGGAATCCAGGGCACAATGGCCCATCGACCACCACTCAAGACTGGAGCTCAGTAAACTTTTAATCAGGCTGACCATGTGATTTTGCATGTGGCAGAGCCTGCACCTAATGCCCAGGAGTCCATTCCTGTCTTACCTTCCTTACTGCTTCCCTTGACCAGATGCCACTCTGGCACTGCATTATGTTTGGTCTTGGGCTTTCAGGGCTCAGCACGGTAGAAGAGTCAGAGTTGACCTTGGATGTTGGTTTGTTGCTTGCTACAGTGCCCCAGGGAGCCTGTAGGATGTGATGGGGCTCTTCAGCTGGGCAGGGCCATTCAGCATCTTCCCAGGGTGCTCCAGATAAGCTAAACTCTGTAGTCGGCTCTCCTGGACTACCTTGACTATGATCAGAGAGTAGGACAACGCTTTACCCTGGCCCACGAGTGGTCTCTGGCAGCTCAGGAGTGGTCCTTGAGGTGCAAAACGGCTGTGGTGGTGCTGGTCCTTCCAGGCTGAGGGCAGCGTGGTTTCAGAGGGTTCTGCGGTGCTAATGGTGGCACAATGGCCATTCATCAGCTGCCTCTTATGAGCACAAAGGACCCTTAGTCCTCTCCCTCTGAGGAGTGGACCTATGGACAGGATTGTCCCCCAGTGTCACCTTGGGGTTGCAGTCCTGGTTATGGCAGTCTATGAGAAGCCCCTGAGTTGTAAGACTGTTCAGCGGTGTGTGTCGTGCCTGTGCATCTGCACAGCCAGCACACCACCCTGTGCTGTAGGCTTGGCTTGGGTGTGTCAGGCCAGTTGCTGTCCCTCAGCCTTTCCACTCCGAAGGGAAATGATGAGACGCTCCGATGAGCTGTGTGTCCCTGGGAGCAGAGCAGCGCAGCACCCTGAGCTGTGCATGTAGCCTCACCTCTGAGGTCTGGCCCCTCTTGGCTTCCTGAAGACATCTGGGTCAGTGAGGTCAGGTGAGATCTAGCAACAGCCAAGTGAACTCACACGTGTCCACAGGTCTGTTCTGGGTCTCAGGGAGAATGGGGAGGACTGAGGGCAGTGTGTGGTGGTCTGCATCTGGAGGTTTTAGCTGGAGAGGCTGTGGGTTTCAAATGCACTTCTTAGGTGGTAGTGGGACACCTTCACCTGTTAGTTGATACGATTTTTGCTCGGGAGCCTGCAAACACAGGAGTGGTTTCCTGTCTCCAGTGCACTGACTCAATTCCCCTGTGCACCCTGATTCTAGCTCTAACTCAGCCTTTACTCCAGTGTATGTTTTGATACTCCCTTGGTGATCTGTGAGGTCTTGCTTCTCAGCAGCTGGAAGCCCTCCCCCTGAGCAGGGGGCTGAGGACAGTGTTTGGATTTGGCATGGAAAGTCTTCCGGGTTTTGGCACCTGGGCTAGACAACTGTAGGTTGACAGAGCTTGTCATCTTCTGAGGAGGGATTAACCACAGAGGGAAAGGCTTGGCAGGGCTGCAGTGATCTTTGTAGGTTTAGGGTGCCAGCTGCCCTGCAGTATTTGTAGTAGGTTGTTGGTCTGACTTACCCTGATCACTCTCTGCTTTCTGTGGGATTTTGCTTCTGATCTGCTGCTGTTCCGTGACAGCAGCCACTTGGCAGCAAACCCACTTCATGGCTGCAGCCTTGAGCTCCTACTTGTGTAACCAGCGGCTTCGAACTGCGTGTGTCTGCCTCAGCAGAGATCAGATCAGGACCACAGCACGCAGTCGCCATCAATGTTACTTCTGAGGAGGACAAAAATCGGAGAAGTTAGGGGGATCCTGGGAGTGTGTGGGAGGCTGGGAGAGAAGAGTGAATGCTGGTGGCTCTTGGGAGAAGCTACAGAGCTGTGAAATAGTACAGTCTCACAGTGGGGATCTAGAGCTGGCCTGAAGACGGTAAGTTTTTTCAATAGCTGTTTTTTAAGGAAAAAACCAAAACCCTTCTACCAGGGTCTTTTCTGAATTTCTATTCCATCTCTACCTTTCTAGAAAAATCTTTTCTTCTTAGTAAAACTCAGAACCATCTGTCCCTCTTGCACAATGAATCTCTCCTGTCACTTTTTTCTGCTGTCTTGAGACAGAATGCTGTTGATGGTTGAACATTTCTGGCCAGCATCTGTCAGGTTGCTAAAAGCAGCTGAGGACAGGCTGCAAGATGCTCGTGGGGAAGAGTTCTTCCTCTCTTTGAATTGGGGTGGGCTGGAAATGACCACCAGGTGTTTGTCTTTTCATGTGTATCGTCCCAGAAAATGTAATGCTTCTTTGCACTTGTACGATGGCATATTGCAGAGGCACAGCGGACTGGTTTGGGGTGAGCAAAGACAGCGATGCTACTCAGAAATGGCAGAGAAAGAGCCTCCGCCACTGCAGCCTGCGCTATGGGAAGCTGAAACCTCAGGTCATCCGGGAAATGGACTTACCCAGTCAGGACAATATTTCTCTAACAAGCACAGAGACTCCTCCTCCCCTCTATGTTGGACCCTGCCAGTTGGGCATGCAGAAGGTGAGTAACCTGGGAGTCGAGGCTGTCGTGAGTTTCCCGCACAGTGTCTTTACCGCTTTGGCAGCTGTGGCCGATCCGTGGGTTTAGTTCTGCCGGGACGTGTCTGGGTTCCATGCTCAGACACTTCTCAAGTCTCAGATACAGTTTGGCAGACTCTCCTTCAGTGGCCTCTCTCCGCTCTCGTTGGCTGCAGTCCCTCGGCTGTTTTGGTGATAGGCTCAGAGCCGTGTTCGTCCTGTTGTGACTGTGGTGGTGATCAGCTGTGTGCAGTGCACCCAAGAGCTCTCAGCTCAGACTTTTTGCTGCCATTTGCAAGGACAAAATTCTGTTGTACACAGAACGGCCAAGATCCTGCACACAGGCTTGCCTAGTGGATCCTTGTCCCAGGCAGAATGTAGGCAGTAGCACAGCTGCCATCCAGAGACCTGGTTATGTTTTAGCACTTCGAAAAGTGTCTCTTGCATCAGCGATGTTACAGCTCTGCTCACGGGTCCTCAGAAATGGTTGTGAGCTCCTGCAGTGGGCACCTGGTAGCCCCCCATTCGCTACCTTCGACAGTGACCATAAAGCTCTGTTGAGTGTGCAGTGTGGATTAAAAAAGCTTGTAAAACATCAGGATAAAGCACAGAAGTCTTATGGAAGCCACAGCTGTTATGATGGAAAGACAGATGCAAGGCTTTTGTAGCTGAAGGCAATATTTTCATTAGGTTGATTTGTTTGTTTGGAAGAAGTGAGGGCTTTGGCCTGAAGAGCCCCAGAGAAGGGCTTGCAGCTCCCGGAAGTTTGCCTGCTTTTTCCAGCTGTTAAAACTTATTAATGGAGGCAGATGTAAATACACGGTTAAGCTCCAACAGGATACTGTTTAAGTGCTGGGCTGTCCAGTATCATAAAGTAAACTATCTGGAGAAGGAGCATAGCTGTTTTCAGGGGTTGCTCAAACTCCTGTTTGGACAGCTCATTCCCTGACTGTAGAGCTCACTGGCACAGGAGCTGAATGAAACCAAGAGCTAAGGAAGGGCTGAAGGAGGTCCAGAGTGTCCTGTGAACATCAAGAATATTCTGGGTGAAAGATAGTCAATGCTGACAAAAGAGGGCAGGGTGAGAAGGTTGAGGCTTACAATTCAATTTGAGGCTTACAATTAGGGGTTAGCTTGCAACAGGTTATTTCCTGTCGCCCTGTTGTAAAACAGCCTGTTGGTCTGTCCAGCCTGGTTCTTGGATGATCCCAGGAGCTGGACCATCATCATGGTCTCAAGATGTTTGCTTGGAGGGAAGAGGGCTTGGGTAGTCAAGGGTTTGGGGGTGAATGGGCTGATGGGCATCTTCTCTTGGCAGATCATAGACCCCTTGGCCCGTGGCCGAGCATTCCGTATGGCCGATGACAACGATGGCTGCAGCATCCCCCACACGCCCATCACGCCGGGTGCGACGTCGCTCTGCTCCTTCACCAGCTCACGCTCAGGGTTCAATCGCCTCCCACGGCGGCGGAAGCGGGAGTCTGTGGCCAAAATGAGTTTCCGAGCAGCTGCAGCTTTGGTCAAGGTACTGTCTGTGGGAGGGCAGGGCCCAGTCTGGTGGCAGGATGGGGCTCTGTTCTGAGAGAGGGATGAGAGGGAAGGAATTACAGAGCAGAGAGGATGGAGAGGAAGAAACTGAGCCATCTCCTATTCTGTTCAGCCATGTGTCTAGGAGGCAAGATCTTCAAGAAGCAGGGACGATGGCTAGGTTTTGGTACAGGTCTTGCTTTCCCTTTATTGTCCTGGGGGCCTTGATTCCCACAGCCAGCAGCCTCAGAGCATTCCAGCAGGTCCAGTTCAGCCTGCCTGGACCTCTCAGTGGTCCATCTGTACCTGACCAGCAGTCATGGAAGAGCAAAAACTACCTGAGACTCTTACTGTGCAAGTCTTTTCATCCTGCCACATGTCTGCTTCCTTGGGCCCCGTGGCCTTTTTTGCCGTGTCCAGTGCCACCCATCACTGTGGTTTGGGCAGACATTGTGCAATACGTGGTAGAGGAGCATGTCACAAGCCTCATCCGCATGGGAGGTGGCCACTGTGGATGGAGAAGTGGGGTAAAGCTCGCGGGTCCCACCAGGAAGGTGTCACAGCAGGAGGTCTGCTGTGCTCCACACACACGTGTGAACCTGCTCAGCACTGGGACTCCCTGTGTGCTGGCTGGAGTGGCCCTGCACGGGAGTTTCCAGCAGTGACTTGATGCTGCTTTCTCTGGCTCCAGGGGCGCTCTGTGAAGGACAGCACCCTGAGGAGAGCTCAGCGGCGCAGCTTCACCCCAGCAAGTTTCCTGGAGGAGGACACAGTGGATTTTCCAGATGAGCTCGACACATCTTTCTTTGCTCGGGTGAGGGATCTGATGTGCCCTAGAGGCAGTGCCAGACTCCAGGTCTGGCAGGACTGTGTGTTGCAGAGAGCAGCACTGCTCTGGTGTCTCAAATGTGATGCTGCCTTTTTCTGACGGGACCTGTGTTTCTCTGCCCAGGAAGGAGTCCTTCATGAGGAGCTTTCTACTTACCCAGATGAAGTGTTTGAGTCGCCATCAGAAGCTGCAATCAAAGATACTGAGGTTAAACCTTTGGATCAGACAGATCTCACAGGAGGTGCCTTGGACAAAAATGAGCTTGAAAGAAGCCACTTGCTACTGTGAGTATCTTCCTGGAAGCTGCCAAAGCTGAACATGGGGTGGCCAACTGTTCAGAGTGGGGCCTCCTGCGTGGAGGAAGCCAGGATCCAAGTGCTGCAAGTGCTTGGTGCAGAGTTCAAAGAGCAGTGATGGGTTTTCTTTAAATCCAGCTTAAGACATCCTGCTCTGGCTACCCATGCATGTGAAAGGTGACTCTGAGGCCACCTTTATGGTCTCTCCAGCAATTTCCAGCCTCACGTGCTGTGTGTTAAAGACTTTATCATGCCTTGAGGAAACAAAAGACATTTTAAATCGGTTGTGAGGATGCTGGAGGCCCAGCCTTCAGCTATGGAGAACGTAGCAAAGATGAGGAGGCTGATGCCATTGCCACAGCCACCAGAGGCTGTTGTCTCACTGCAAGGAGCGGCATGGAGCATTGCTGAGTGTCGAGCTGGGCTACATTCCTCACTTGAAATGAGAGAAAGGTGTGGCACTGGTTCCGAGAGCCCTACAAATATGTGGGTGGTACTATACTGTGTGCCTAGATTTTTTCCACCTGAGTAACTGGTACTGAGTAATTGCTCTGTGTCGTTTCAGTCAGCTCCAGTTTAGCTGGCAGCTCACCCCAGCTCAGAACTGTGCTGGGTGTGAACACGGAGCAGACAGGGAGGTCCTTGTTGTGGTTCTGCTGCTCGTGGCCCACCTTGCTGTATTGGTGCTTTCCATTCAAGTGCTTCCAAGAACTTGACTCAAGTCTTTAAGTGGAAGCAGCAAATGGTGGGAGTTTGTTGTCACTCCTCTGAGATGGTCTCAGTCTTCTTGGCTTCATGTAGATCTCCTTAAATACTTTACTGTTCTTTTTTCTTTTTTTTTTAATTGAGGAAAACACATTTCTTTAGAGAACTGTTATCAGAAACAGTCGGGTGACCTTTTAGGTGGCCAGGTGTTTATTTTGGCACAGGCTGATTGCCCAGCACCAGAAATATTGGGAAACAGCACGTCTTTAACATAGAAATCACTTGAGCTCTGGGCAAGAGCAGGGTGCAGTGGAGTCTGCACTTTCTGTTGGAGAAGGACTTCCCAAGGGGAAATTGGGACTTGCAGCTTTATAAAAATGCATCTTCTGCAGTGTTGAAAATAGCCAAAGTTTCACAGCAGTGTGTTTGGCTAAAGAGGTTCAGATTCATCCTCATCCTGTTGCTTGTCCAGAGCACTCAAAGGTGCTCTGGTGATCTTTCAGGAAAAAAGTTTGTCAGCTAGTTTCCTTAATGTCTCCTGACAACCACTGTCTTTGTGCAGAGGGTCATTTAGGAAGCCAGGAGAGGTGAACATGAGCAGATCGTGTGTCAGGGATGTGCCTGATACAGTCTGGGCAGGAGCCAGGGTGAAACAGCAGGTAGGGGTTTTTGGTCAGGGTCTGAATGCTGCTTGGTTTTGTTGTTCTGAAAGATGCACGTGTTGGTGCCAGAAAAGGGAGAAATGGAAAGCAGATGGTGAGAGGTAACTGGCACTGCTTGCAGCATGTGACAGTGTCACTCTCTTTGTCTAGGAAGCTGCTTGGATTCCTGCTCTTCTCCTCTGTCCCATTTGGTGGGTGTGAGGGTATGACTTGCCAGTCCAGTCCCAGTGAAGTGCTGTAAGGGCAGGGATTTCCACTGCTGGGCTAAACTACGCTTCATCTCTTATCAGAGAGCAGAGTAGAAGGAATGAAGTAGATTTAGCCTGTTGCTGAAACACTTCTTTAAAGTTTTGAGAGCCCCTTGTCAGTGGGGCTTAGTCTGGCACAGCTGCCTCGTGCCATCTTCTGTGTGTAGTCCTGTGCTTTCATCAGCTGGTGCTGTGTAACCCTTTGAAATCCAGCTTCCATGTCAGGGCACCTTGTCCGCTGTCAGGTGCAGCCCAGCCCAGATGGGGTGGGGCACACAGAGGGTTGGCTGCCACCAAACACCAGGGAAGGCCTGGTTCCCATTGCTGTGCCATGCAGAAAGAAACCATTCACAGAATCCCAGCATGGTGGAGGCTGGAAGGGGACCTCTGGAGATCATCAACCTCCCTGCTCCAGCAGGGTCACCCAGAGCTGGGGGCCCAGGATCACATTGTCCAGGCAGGTTTGGAATCTCTAGAGAGGGAGACTCCACAAACTCTCTGAGCAGCCTGGGCCAGGCTCTGACACCCTCACAGCAAAGAATTTTTTCTCCTGTTCAGATGGAACCTCCTGGGTTCCAGTTTATGCCTGTTGCCTCTTCTCCTGTCACTGGCACCACTGACAAGAGTCTGTCCCCATCCTTTTGCCCCTGTCTTTAGCTATTGACCAGCATTGATCAGAACCCCTCTGTCTGCTCTTCTGCAGCTGAACAGCCCCAGGGCTCTCAGCCTTAGCACAGAGATGCTCCAGTCCCCTCAGCATCTTTGTAGCCTCCTCTGGACTCTCTCCAGTGGCTCCTTGTCTCTCTTAAACTGCAGAGCCCTGAACTGGACACAGTCCTCCAGGGCTGGCTTCGCTAGGGCAGAGGTAGAAGGAGAGGAGAACCTCCCTCAACTTGCTGCCCACATTCTTCTTAAACCAGTGCTGTCCTGCCTTTTATTTCAGCCCACTGGAACGAGGCTGGAGGAAGCAGAAGGATGGGGCCCTGTCACAGCCCAAGGTCCGCTTGCGGCAGGAGGTGGTGAGTGTCGGCCCCCAGAAGCGTGGCCAGCGCATCGCCGTCCCTGTCAGGAAGCTCTTTGCCAAGGAGAAGAGGCCGTATGGCCTGGGCATGGTGGGGAAGCTGACCAACCGTACATACCGCAAGCGCATCGACAGCTACGTCAAGCGGCAGATCGAGGACATGGATGATCACAGGTGAGAGCTGCAGCTGTAGAAGGGGTCCCAACAAAACCAGCGAGTGACTGTGGTGGCCCCTTGGTGGCTCAGGTCACTGCCTTGGGGCGGTTGGGTGAAACCTGGTGGTAAGACCCCCCCAGTCTGCACCCCTGAAGTGCACTACAAGCTGCAGTAGGCAGTAGGGTGTTCATGCCACCATGCACTGGGAGCTCACCCCACTCCTCTCTTGGTTTGGGTGTCTGTAGCTCTGCTACCCTGCAGGGATGCAGGTCTCTGCCCCACCACCACTGTCCCGTGATGAACAGAAGGCTCAATTATCCCTGCCTCTGATCATTCCCCTGAAATTATGATTTCAGGCGTACAGCACGCTTTGGCATCAGGCTGAACTGTGCTCAGGGATGTTTTCTTGGGAAAGCGTGGGGCTTCCCCAGTGTAATGGGGGAGCCCGAGGAAGCAGGGTCTGTCTGCCAGCAAGACCTTAGGTCATTGTCTGCAATCTCGTGCATCCCCAGCTGATGCTGGCCCTGTGTCCCAGATTCTGATGAGGTCCCTGGGGAAAACCAGCTTTTCTCCTGTGTTCTGTCAGTAGCTATAATATGCCTGAGTTTCAGCCTCTGATCTTTTCCCTTTCCCTCCATCCAGGCCTTTCTTCACTTACTGGGTCACCTTTGTGCATTCACTCATCACCATCCTCGCTGTGTGCATCTACGGCATCGCCCCTGTGGGGTTCTCACAACACGAAACTGTTGATTCAGTGAGTACAGCTCCCTGACTTGCCCAGAGCGTGGTTGTGTCTCAGTTGTCAGCTGCTGGCTCTTGCATCCTAATCTTCAGCACACTGGCTGCTTGCCTAAGGGCCTTGATGGCTGGACTCTGGGTGTCCAGCCATGGGGGGCTGCCTGCATTGTCTCTCTGATCCCTCACACACCACCTTCTCTCCTTCTGCAGCCACATCACTCGACAGCAAATTATATCCAGCACAAAGCGTGGTGGGCTCTTTGTAGGCTCTGCTCATGTTTGCTGGGAGCCCTTTCAAACAACTTGTTCCCCTCCTGGTGGAGACCAGAAGGATGTTCATGGCAGGAAATATGTTAAACCTGAGTTCAGTTTGTGCAACAGTTGCAGGATTTTGCTTCTGCCAAGAGCAAAACTGACCTGTCTGACTTTGAGAGCTGGTCCTGAAGCTGTTTGTAGCCTTCCCACGTGTTGTTAAAGGTCTCTGGGGTACATAATCTCTATACCCGTATCCCTGCTGCATGCAGGGGATGCCCTGGGGAGCTTCTCACCTACGAGTCTGACAGCTTTCAGAGCTCTGTCACCAGCATCTGGGCCAACACTGCTGGCAGGTGCTGCTTATGTTTCTGAGCTGTGTGAAGCTTTTTGCAGGTGCTTAAGCCACTCCGAGGTCTCCAGGCCCCAGGATTTTTTGAAAGTGGAAGCAGCCAGAGATAGACATTTTACATGAATTCTCAGGATGAAGGTGCCCACGCCTTGATGGGGGTTTACCTGTGATCCTGCAGAAGGCCTGTTCATGAGAGCCATGGTGCTCAGTCATGGGCTGTGGAGATTTGTGTTCATTCTGCATGCTGTTTTCACCAGTGCTTACTGACCCTGCGGACACGAGCTCATGGGGCTCTTGCTTTCTCTCCTTGCAGGTCTTGCGAAACAGAGGGGTTTATGAAAATGTCAAATACGTTCAGCAGGAAAACTTCTGGATCGGCCCCAGCTCAGTGAGTGTCAGGGGCTGGGACTGTGGGTGGACTGATGGGGGGCCTGCATGCTGCAGCCACCCCACCCCAGGGACTGTAGTCCTCTGCTGCTTGGAGCTTGGTGCTGGCAGCTGCCATCAGTTGGATTCCCCATCATTGGCAGGGTGCAGTCGTGCTTCTGGCCCCAAACACCCTGCAGAATGGGCTGCCTGGAGGCCAGGACAGACCTTGGCACCCCTGTCTTGCATCCTGTTCCTGTGAATCCAGGCATGGGGCTAGAGAAAACAGAAGAGATGTGTGGTGTGTGACAGCTTTCCTGATGCCATTCTCCCTGGGAAAGGCTGTCATATCCCAAAGTTACCTTTCTTGGCCACAGCACTGGCCTTTCTGGGGCTGGGACCATGGCCAAGGAAATACCTGAGCCTTTCTTCTGGGCTTGCCTCCTTCAATGCAGGATATTGAGACTATGCCTGGTGTGTGTTGGGCTTCATCATGCAGGACTTGTCCCTGGGCCCTTGAGTCCTGCTGGGATAGCCCCCATGGTTCCCTCAGCCTGCTTTGCCCCAGGCAATCACTTGCCCCTTGGCTGAGCTATGTGTTTCTGTCTCTGCCAGGAGGCCCTGATCCACCTAGGGGCCAAGTTCTCTCCGTGTATGAGGCAGGACCAGCAAGTGCACAGCTTCATCAGCGCCAAGCGGGAGAAGGAGAAGCACTCTGCTTGCTGCGTGCGCAATGACAAATCGGGCTGCGTGCAGACCTCGGAGGAGGAGTGCTCGGTGAGCGCAGTCGCCCTTTTTGTGCCACCCCTGAAGGCTATGGGGCACTTCCGTTGATGTTTCTTCCACCCTGGGCTTCACAGTGACACCTTTCCTTTCTCCTGCAGTCCACGCTGGCCGTGTGGGTGAAGTGGCCCCATCACCCCAGCACACCAATGCTGGCAGGAAGCAAGAGGCAGTTTGGGTCTGTCTGTCATCAGGACCCCAGGTAGGTCCTGTCTAGTCCAGCTGCCCATCGGAGGGCACAGGGCTTTTGCTGTGGCAGCAGAGTCAGAGAGGCACAGAGTCCCAGGCCAGCTGAATGCTGGATGGGACAGCAGCTGCTCTGGATTCCAAGGGACATGGGGGCAGTGATGTCCTTATCTGCCCTGATGCTGAAGGGGAGGCTGAGGCACAGTGGGACCATCTTTCTGCTGGTCCCTAGTCTCCACTGTTGTTGGCTACTTACACAGTGACCTGTTGTGAGCTGCAGGTGCCTTCCCTCTCCTCACCTGCTCCCCTGCACAGGCTCCCTTCTTGGGGTACAGCAGTCATGTTCCGCCGTCCCGGAGCCCATGGCACGCCTTTGCCCTTGGTCACTGTGGGCTGATGCATTGCTGAGACCAGCTGAACGCCAACCCTGGGGCTTGTGCCTACCTGGAAAGGAGCCAGCGAGTTGCTGGCTGGCTGACTTTGGGCTGAAGCTGTGATCTCTGCTCGCTGGAGGAGGCTGCAGCTTCAGTCAACACAGCCTTGGCTGATCTGACGTAGCATGTCACCAGCCCCTTGCCAGGGACAGAGGGGAGCTGCAGGACTGCAGCCCGGGGGCAGGGACAGCTTGGTGATTCCATGGGGCATCCTGCCTGGTGCTGGGGAAATTTATTTCTCAGGCTGATCTCTGCTTTCTGTTGCTGCAGGGTATGTGAGCAGCCAGCCTCGATGGAGCCACACGAGTGGCCAGATGACATCACCAAATGGCCGGTGAGCATCACAGGTGGCATAGAGCCTGTACAGCAGCTGGAACAGGGCATTTGCATCCCACTGCGCAGAGCTACAGCTGTGGTGGTGGAAGCAGGGGGGGCTCTTGTGCAGACTCCTGCTTGTTGTCACAAACACCAGATAAGGGCAGCTGTGGCTTTGTCCAGCCAAGGCTCAAAGCCTTCCGATAACAGGAGTTCCTCTGTGCCCACTAAAGCCCTGGGCCCTGCCAGGGTGACAAGGTGATAGAGACTGACTCAGCCTCGGGGCTGTTCTCATCCTGTGGTGGAGAGGAGGTGTTGACTGAGGGTGTCTGGCACCATCCTGCTGTCAGAGGGAGCCTATCCAGCCTGACGCTGGGACTTGCTTCTTCCCGAGGGGCTCTTTTGACTTTATGCAGGCAGCAAGCAAAGCCAGGGCTGTCTGACTGCAGCCTGCTGTTGTTTTGCAGATCTGCACAAAAAACAGTGCTGGGAATTACACCAACCACCTCCACATGGACTGTGTGATTACAGGCCGGCCTTGCTGCATCGGGACCAAAGGAAGGTAATGAGTTTACCCGTGTGGAGAGGGGCTGGGTGCTTTTCAGGCTGTAGACACAGCTGTTCGTCATCCTTGTTCTTCCCACATGCAGCCCAGACCCCTGCTGGGAAGTGGGATTAGACAGAGAGCCATAACAGGTTTCCCAGACAGGGCAGAATGCTGGGATAAGCAGGAGATAACAGCCAGCCTGAGTCTTTGATGCCACAGGGTATCTTGCTCAACTGGTCCTGCAGTTTGGAGGTACTCTGATCCCAAGGGATTAAATACTTTTGCTGGGGAGTTGTGCACTTTTCACTGGAAATGGACAGCTCAGTCCTGACAGGCTACATTGGCCCCAGCC
>VWZY01008833.1:278269-318622 GCA_013399075.1 Chloroceryle aenea
GGGGTGTGTGCTTTTGCTATGACCTCTGAAAACCCTGCAAGATAAAGCAGAAACCATGAACTATACACTCACTCTACAACACACCCTTACTGGTAAAGAAAGTATATAATTCAAGTGGGATCAGATATTACTTGTGTCTTAACATGACATTTTATTCTCATTAAATACATTCAAAAGTAAAAAGGATAAATAACTTAAACATGATGGAGCACAAATTGGTAAGATTTAATCTGTGTTGACACTCCTACTGACTAAACCAATTTAATATGACCCAGCTTTACCTTTGTTATACAGGGATAATCTGCACCCATTTATTCCAGTTCACTTCACACGGGAACACTCTTCCTAACCTGAGAGTACAGTCTATTGTAGGCTCGTAGTATGTTGTTGGGTTTTCACTCAGTTTGGGATTGATTAGTAGTTCTTCTTCCATGGCTGGCTGAGAAAAGAGTGACACCAGGGATGGCTTTTTCATGTAGAATCGTCTGATGCAACCAAGAGTTTCCAGACCCTGTGGAAAAATTCACGTTACAGAACTTGAGCAGTTGTGGTGGAAAAAAACAAAAATGCACCGAATGCTCTCCTGCCTACGGTGTTCCCAAACACTGGACAATTTACACTGGAGGTGGCTTGACCCCCTCAGGAGATCACAGGGCTGGCAAAGATTGAAGCAGAGCAAGTTCACGTAGCTGGGTATGTGCTCATCTGTTACTTTCAGCACAGGGGTTGGCTGACATCTGGCAACTGACACGAATACACGTTCAGCAGCAGATATCAACACTGAGGGCCAGTTACAAACAGTTTCAGGCTGGTACAGGTGTAAATCCCAGACTCCTAGGTCAGCATGCATTCACACAGCAACACCCAACAAGGCCATTTATCATCTGTTTGCTGTAAATATCTGGTGTGCATTCAGTACTCTTAGAGGTGTGCATCTACATTTACTAAGGTTTGGTGTATTACGGATAGAAGCTCTTGTCTGTGGTTTCAAAACCTGTTCTTAACAAGTTTCTTGGAAAAGAAGTTAGATTCAAGTTCTGCAGTCTGTAAAATATACAGGTTGATTTTGTGCATTTGAACTAAAACCACCTAGGGATCCTCACTGCTGTCCCACATGCACACACCTTACCACTACAGACTTCATACTGCAGCCCAAAACCTGCCCCAGGTCCCAGCTGCCCTCTTGGCAGTGTTGCTGTGGCACAAGACACACGGACAAGCTGTGCTAGAACACCCAGGAAACAGGAGGGTTGCTCAGCACCCAAACTGGCACTGTTACTGAAACACATGAGCCTCTGGACAGACGCGTGGCCACACGGACACCAAAGTCCCAGTGTCTGGAGGGGAGGCCACACTTACGGGAAGAATGAATTAGTACTGCAGCACATAAGATTTTGAATCCTTACAGGAAAAAACCCAAACCAAACTAAAGAGAGAAACTTGGGTTTTCTGACCATATATTGTTTTAGACTTAAGGATGTGTGCCTTTAATCAGGTCTGTAAGGATAGAAGGTTGTCTTTACAGTACTGTCTGACACACACTTCAATCTGATGCTTATGCCAAAGACTACCCATCTGAAAGGTATACAAGAAAAAATGTAAAACTCTGGTGATTAACACTGCATTAAACAGTCCAACTTAATATTCCAGGGTGACAAGGCACCCCTCATCAGTAACCAGCTCAGATTTCAGCTGCATGGGCACCCCTCATCAGAGGCAAGCTCCCCTTCTGCAGTCAGTAGTACAGTAATTTCCAGGATGGCTAAAGCAGGTTCCCTTCCTCCCTCGCTGTGAACAGTAACTTGCTCTGGCTTTGGTTAATTTACACTAAAGATAAAAGGTGGTTTGTCATGCTTCATTCCCAGTCCCATTTCCCTGAGACTTCCAGTAAAGTAGCTGCTGTTCAGAAGCTGACCCAGACGCAAGTTCACCCAGCTGGTGATTCACATACCTGCAGGATCTCCAAGACAGCCACAGGCTGCAGTACCCCCACGTAATGCTGCAACAGCACGTCCTCCGTTATGCCTGGTTTGGTCATGATGTGATAGAGCACAGCTTCCATCATACCCTTACACACAGGCTTGTTCAGGTTCCCATCCACAATCCTCCACGGTCTCCCAATGAAGCAGACGTTCTCGCAGGCCCTGAGAGACAATTTAAGCTCAGCTCTGTCAGGAAGTCTAGCTACATCTCCCATCATCACAATTTCTCCATAACAGAGATCCTTGCTACATCCAGCATTTGCTCACATGCTAGAGGTAAATCCTGCTCTGGGCAGAGACTGGTGCTAATCTGGACAGTTCCACAGGCCTGAAGTATTTTGCACTAGGTCTTCACTACCTGAGAAACCCTCGGCACCATTATACCACCCCACAGTCACCCCGAGTCTTGCTGACCAGGAAAGCTTTTTGTTAGTAGCTCCAAGAGCCTCCAGAAGTTACCCAAGACCTGCTTCCATCTGCAGCATGCAACAACGGCGCTCAGGAGAGAAATTCTTCCTTTTTAGCATTTTGGAGTCAAAAAGACAGACCCCGCATAGAAATTCCTGTTTCCCATACTGCAGTTTCTCCAGGCCTTTCTGGGGCACACAGGAGCTGCCCTTTCTGGTGCCGGACTTATTTATGAAATAAGATCAGTTTTGTTCCGCTGCTATTTGGAGCTAGTTAACTTTGAGGAAAAAAATATCAGATTTTTTTTTTCAGCATCCATACAAGCACATTAACAACAGAGGAATACATGGAGTTTTTCCATCATCAGTGCTCAGTGCTCATCAGAGCATAAAACTAAGGCTTCCAAGGCTTCCAAGTCAAGCACCAACAGATGTTATTTTGGTAGCACAAAGTGTTTAGTTACTCTGCAGACACACCGCTGACAGCACTCACCGGTCCCTGTCTGCCTGGGATACCTCTGTCATAGAGCTTCCTGGAAAGAAAAGAGCACAGTTTTTAATAAACTCAAACTCTTTATCTAGGGGAAGGAAAGTAAAATGTGGCTGAGCTGTAAAATGCAACTGCTTATGTCAGAAAATAACACAAGCACACTACACCCTGTGTTGTGGGCAGCACGGGGATCTTCCACTCTGACTACCTGCAGATACTTCCTCCTCACCTCTGTCTACTCCAGCTGTGCTTTTTGGGGTTTCATTGCCAAATCACAGCAAGGCATTTTATCCCTAAGAGTCTAACCATGTGGCCGAGCAACAGGCAATTCTAGGGACTGAAAGAGTTTCACACCAAGTGCTAGGCAGGGTCCCCATTAGGGCTGTTGAACTAAATGCTCCCGATGATCACACGGAAGCTGAGCTCAAGTCCAAGTTGCTGTAGACTTGAGAATGCAAACTCAAGATATCACTAGGATTCAGTTTCAAAGGTTGTCTCTGCAGCTTCCCTTGTGCATTACATCATAGGGTTTAAGTACTCAATTACTTTATGTGGGTATTTCTACCAAACCCAGAGGCTAACAGCTTTGGCTTAAGCACATGTAAACCATTCTGCTGGCCTTCAGCAGTAAGAACTCTATGCTGGATAACACCACTACTTTTTTCCCCTCCTGGGTTACAGACAAGTAGAGGAAGTTAAATCCAAGCCAGTACTTTGGTAGTATCATATTAAGAACTGCTGAAGTCTACTGTTTAGGCAGCCCTGGGTCTGTTTCCCGTGAAGAGGCCCCAGTTAAACAGCACAGCACCAAGCTCTAAGCAGCGGCAGATCAGCCCTCACTGACTCACACGGCAGTCTGCAGCTCTAAACACAGGCAACAGCAGATCTTGGCAAAATATCACACAAGCAGTTAGCTTGTGATTCAATCTGAAAACAGAGCGGATAAAAACACAATAAACCCCCCAACAACCTACTTAACGTAAGGCTTGGCAAGAACAACTAGCTATTAAAAAAGAAAACTGGCAGTAAAAAGAAAATGAAAGTGAAGGCAAATTGGGTTGCAAATAAGGCTAATAATCTTCTCCCTGGCACGTGCTGCTTTCTGGTGCATGGTTTAATGACTTCACAACTTTCAGTCATGGACACTCTAGCTAACTGTACACTAGTAGCACTGCTTTCTAGGTTTAGAGATGTCTAGCCTGAAGCCAGAGATGAGAAACTTCAGATTCAAACATGCGATGTGGAAACGAGTTTCTAACGAAAACACCTTTCTGGGTTAGTCATGAACATTCCAGCAACAGGCTGGAATAGGAAGGAAACTTTGATGTATTTGAAACCTCCAAGACCTCCCACATCAAGTGCTGTCATGTCACTTCATCTGTGAGAAATTACAACCTCTGTGTCTGGTACAGCTTTATTAAAAAAAAAAAATCAATCTAGTATTTGCTTGTAAAAATGAAGCTACCCATTAGGGATCAACTGAGGATGCACTAGTCTCT
The DNA here is from genome assembly GCA_013399075.1 of Chloroceryle aenea. Classification (NCBI taxonomy): domain Eukaryota; kingdom Metazoa; phylum Chordata; class Aves; order Coraciiformes; family Cerylidae; genus Chloroceryle; species Chloroceryle aenea. Next base: position 282,648 of record VWZY01008833.1, read on the forward strand.
GTTTCTTGGACAGAGTGCTCCTACATACCTTTAGAGACTGCTGGGTTCTCCTGGAAATAGGAAAGATCATCATCCTGCTCACTGGCTGATTGTTCAAGACTAGGGATCTGCTTGTGCTCAGTGCTGAGCTCATCATTCTCTACTTCAAGTTCGTTCTTCTCCGAACAAGATTTGTCTTGTTCCTTGTGAGTATCCACGTTCAGAGGACCTGGTGCACACACCAGCTGTTCAGTTTGGTGCTCGCTCTGTCCTCCCAAGGAGCCTGTTTCTTCATCCATGACTGGAGCTTCCTTTGCTGTAACAGGATCAGTAGCAACCACAGCAAAGTTATTGTCCTCTGTGCTTTTCAAAACACTCTGTGAACCCTGGAAGAGTTGACTGTCATCTTGAAGGACATCATTTTGAGTCTTACATCTCTTCCTTGGGGGTTCTCCATCACTGCCAGGTTGCGTGTCTTTTTCCAGCTGCTCCTCCTCTCTTGAACATTCCTCTCCCTTCTTTGGTTCTGATGGCAAGCAATCATCCTGTCCATCTGCGAGAGGGGTGTCTGCATCTTGCTGATCAGAGTCCTCTGGTTTATTCTTCAGACATACTGAATGCAATAGCCATGGCTTGGCAAATATTATTGCAACTAGTCGTACCGCATGGCCTCCTACTTCTAATATCTGCTGCATTTCAACAAGGTCCTATTAAAAAAAAAAGACAAAACCCTTGAGAACTGTCTCAGGAGCTTTCACTGGAAAATATCAGTTTAACCAAGTATCACAGAATTGCCATCTCTAACTGGCAGCAAAGAAAGAGGAAGAGCTTACTAGACTATTCAGTTCTCTGTCCTGCTGCACTGAAGTTGAAAAAGATGTTTTAGCCCTTAAACTCTTCAGAAAGTACAGCACAAGATATTTTTGTTCAGCTTAAGTTAAAGTATAACTGGGAAAAGGTATTTTTCTTCCAAAGGTGAATGCTGGTACCTCTTGATTTCCACAGCAGTTCCTTCCTACCTTTGAGTAAGCACTGCTTTAATTTTTGGCCTTCCTAACTTTGAGGTGAGGTTGCTATCGGGTGTTGGTATTTGCCTAATACCAAGAGCTTTGTTCAATTTATATTCGCTTCCTACCACTTAGAAGATTGTCCTATTCAAGGAGAATACTAAACATGCAAACATTAATGTGTGGAAAGCAGCTGGCTGTAAACCCACCTGAATGTACTGCTCCAAGCTCCTGGTGCGTTGAGGTTCCACCTCCTCGTAGCTGCAGAAGCGTTTGCTCAGCTCAGCTTTGCAAATCCCGAAGTGGGAAGTTGCCTCTATTGCATTACGAATCTCCAGAACAGCAGCCACATCTCCAGGATTATAGCCATAGCCTTCTCTACACTCGTGAAGAAACCGTTCGACCTCGTAAGTCTCTTCTTGGACTTTTATCAGCCTGGTAAAAGTTTGAGGGAGGAAGGAGACTCCCACCGCTGTGTCATCAAGCAGAGAAGAAACTGCAAAGCAAGTAAAGCCCAAGTGTATAAGCTGTGAAGCAGTTGTTACACTGCAGTACATTAAAGAAACAAATATTCTGAGACAGGCAGATTAGAAATGTTCTAGACTATGTCAGTTAAAGACAGAGCTCAATTTTCCATCTTCATTGTTGCCATTACCTTTTTAATTTCTTAAATTATCTCTGAAAAGACCTGGAGAAGAGGAGCGAGCTGGTTTACAAGGACCTACCCTCCTATCCAACTGAAGAATAACTGAAAGACAGTGCAGACTTACTGGTATCCTTTCTAACCCTGGGTCACCTTAACTAAGTTAACACGGGAATCACCTCCTTTTTTCTTGAAGAACATCAAGACTAGGGCAGGGAAATGCCACGGAGGACTCTATTAACCAAGAAAGTGGAAGCAGCTGATCCGTGGCAGAAAGCTATAAGAGAAACCTGGTATCAAGTTGACAGTGCTTCAGTGCAGTGTAACAAATCATCTCAAAGCATTCAGAGACAGATCAATCACTGCACAAAACTGACCCCCCACTGCATGGAGTCTGCAGAAGCAGCATTAACTCCTTGTCCCAGCCCCGGGTGATTCGAGGGTAGCTTTGGCACTGTGCTTCCCTTCTTCTCATGCTTTTCTCTGCAGCCTGTCTTTACATCACGCCTTGTGGGACACTCATATGACAGCTGCACTTCTTCTGACATCCAAGGAAAAATAAGACCAACTGCAATGAGCCGTCAGCTCTGCAGAAGTTGAAATTGCAGAAGGGGCTGAAAAACCTCCAGGAGAAGGGATAACAGAGGACAGACTTCCTCTTTGGACTGACAGTTTCTAACAATATGAAATACAGGCAAGGACTTGTTATCAACAAAAAGTGCCTCTGTTAGTCAATCACCTGTTTGTTAAAGTCAGGAGAGAAAGCAGTACCAAGGCAAATTGCACGTGAGGTGAGAAATGAATGTTCCTATTCAGAGACTTCATTCTAATCTCTTCCTCAGCTGATGAGTTCACTATCTATCCTGCTCCAACCCACTCTGTGCAAGTTAGGCCAAACAGAAACTAACCTGGAGAGCTGAGTCTTCCTGGAACTGGTGTGCATCGCAGCTTAACCTTCACCTGGCAGGAATTGACCACTATGTTGTCACTGGGACTCAGGTTGCGTGTGCTGACAATTCCAGGGGCATAGTAGCCTCTCATCAGTAAGTAATTGGTATGAGATGCTTGACGAGCTTTTACTTCTATTCTCCTTTTGCCTCCAGAGCTGTCATCCAGGTCATCGTCGTCATCATCATCATCATCAAGTCCTTCTTTTCCCAAGCTACAGCAAACAGAGATTTTGTTTGTTGGGCTTTTATTTATTTATTTTTTAAATAAGAAAGTGACTCTCTAGTCTAAGCAGAGCAAGAACACAGGCTATTCTACATTCTGGAATTTAGTCATCACAGCATTTGTTTTTTGACATCACAGTTCAGTGCAGAGAAAGACAGAGATCTGCCTAACACTGGCCCAGGCTGCCCAGGGCAGGGGTGGAATCCCCATCCCTGGGGGGCCTGCAGAGCTGTGGAGATGTGGTGCTGAGGGACGTGGTTTAGTGGTGACCTGGCAGTGCTGGGTTAACAGTTGGACTTGATGGTCTTTTCCAACCTAAATGATTCTGTGATTCAATAATTCTACAAATAACACACCAAAAACCCAAGTAAAAGAACTGAAGCTGCTCATTTTAAAGAGCACCATGTTGTGGGAGGAGGACCAAGATACCAATCTTCGCAAGATGCTCTAAAGGGAATGAGAACTAAGTATTGTCCTTGTCTATACACATCAAGGGAAACAACAGGTTCAACTACACAAGAGGTTTTAGTTGCATTCCAAGAAAACACATAATGATAACTATTCATGGGATTAGACTGCCTAGGGAGAGATTTTCAATTTCAGTGGCATGCAATTACTGGCGGCTTACAAAGATTTAAAGAGCCAAACCAAACAAACCAGACACACACAAAAACACCAACAAGAAACAAAAACCAAAGGGGAAACAATACATAAAACTGATACTGTTGAGACAGGTTTCACTGAAAGCAGAAACATGGTTTCTACTGCTTTCTAGTCTTTGCAGTGGGAAGGTACAAGGCAGATGAAAATGCTTGCCCAGCCACACTTCTCTCCTTTCCACACAAGCTCTAATGGCAGTGAAGTGCCCAGCAATTTCAATGTCACACCTGTGAAGACTGTGACAACAGGCACTAAGTGCCACTATGTCTTCAGAAGGCTCCCTCTAAAAAATGTAAACAACATCACAGTAAACCACACTACAACAGAGTGCAGAAAATGTTAATGCCTGTTCAGTTTCATTCAAGTTACTCTCAAGTCATATTTACTACGAGAAATGACAGCATTTACCTTTTAATCACTTCGTTTTCCACCATAGTGCTGTCCACCACAACTATCTGCTCTGGGATTCTCACATTCACAGATACAAGTCCGAGGGAGAACAGGGAAAGCACTGCTGCACACTGGCCACCAGGTCCATCCATAGGAAATGCAATCATGCCTTCTGATGCGTTGTTTTCTTGATCTTTAAATGAGAAGTTGTCTGGTTGGTCTGATTTTTCAGCATCCTTGAGCTTCTCGAGGAACTGAAAGGACTCTGTACAAATTGTACTGGGAAACCGCCATGTAAACACTCTGGACAAAAAGACAAATCCACACAAGCCCAAATCTTTCACAGTCTGTTCTTCCTGTATATGAATTTTACACCCATGGTAGCACAGAGCAGCTAAGTAATTCAAGTACCATGCTACAGCTGGTGGCCAAGTACCTTCTACATCTGCTTTCAACAGCCCTTTCAACTAGTTCCAGAACATTAGGTAGCTATGGATTGAGGATCTTAGTAATATTTACAAATTATGGGTGTCAAATATATGGGTGTCAAGAAGATGGGGCTAGTAACCTTTCAGTGGTGCCCTGTGATAGGATGAGAGGTAATGGTCCCAAGCTGGAACACAGGAATTTCACCTCAACATGAGGAAAAACTTCTGTGAGGGTGACAGAGCCTGGCCCAGGCTGCCCAGGGAGGTTGTGGAGTCTCCTGCTCTGGAGACTTTCAAAACCCATCAGGATCTGTTCCTGTGTGGCCTGCCCTGGGTGACCCTGCTCTGGCAGGGGGGTTGGACTCAATCTCCACATGTCCCTTCCAACCCCTATCATTCCATCATTCTATGCACCATGTAAAGGTCATGTACTAGCTAGCAAATAAAAAAAGCAAAGATGTCACCTTCTTCTTGACCACTGAATACATGTACAGTTAAACTCTCCTCCCCCCAGCCCTGGCAGTCAGGTAGAGTGAAGCACAAAGTAACTGAAGAGGAAAACCAAGCAGCCATCTGAATGAAAAGAGTGCTCAAGAATCTTTCCACTACAACCAGAACTCTGCCACTACCTCTCCTCACGTCCCTGTAAAAGCTTGCCCGGCAAACCTGGCTCTATTCCCTACTGCTGACCAGAGGAAGGGCTAACAGCCATGGATGTTACCACCTCCTCTTCAGCTCTGGTGGTCAGGTTCTGTGCTCTAGATACTCTCTCCTCCATGCAAGCATGCCTGGGTGGATTCTTGTATTGGCTCAGAGGTATCCCGACACCCACCTGTAGTAACTCTGAGACAGCTGATAGGACATGGGCACGAAAGGCAAAGCCCGACTCTTCTTGGGGCCCAGTGTGTGGTTTACTCGACGGCGATTGACCAAGCTTCTCTTCTGACACTCTAGGAAAGCCTTCAGAAGAATGTCATCCCGGTACTCCCGGTACAGCCGAAAGGTCTGAAAAACCCCGCTCAGGGTAAGAGTCAGAGTTAGCTCGGAATCTGCCGCTCAACTTGAGGCTCACACGAACTACATGAAGACAAAGCTACAAGCCAGAATGTAAACGATGCATATAAACTTAACTACACTCTACTACTCCTTTTACAGGCTTTCCACAGTAAATGCCAAATTAACTACATACTATACAACACTTGATAGGCAAAATGGGATCAGGCTCCCACTAGGAATTATTTATGTAAAAAATGCTGATCTGCAACACAGTTGGGTAGATTTCTCCTGTTATTTTACCAGGAACACATGCTTCTTGGAGCTTAGTTTTCTAGTCTCCCATCCTGCCTGTAGATAATAAACTCCCTTTGATCTTCTAACTTGATTTTTTTTTTTAAGAGCCCAACTGATAGATTATGTATTTTTGTGGTGCCCAGCAACAAAGGAGGCTCCCCAACACTAATGTCTGATGGATACTAGGATTGTCTTTGTGATATCTCCTCCACAGCATAATTCCAACTGCTCAAGTGGGCACTAAATCATGATACAGTTTGACCCAATGGAAGGGATGTGGAGTTTATTTCATATGCATTTTGGGGATTGCTTCAACCTCACAACTTGCAGTCTCATCCTCAGAGAGAAAAGCAACATACTGAAAATCTGCCTGGAATGTATAATTTCCTAAAAGCAGAAAAGAATAATCCCCACAGAACAGACACAAATCTAAGTTTCTGGGTTTCTTTTATCCCCTCTGAAAAAGGAATATATCAGGAAGGAGAAACTCTTTACGGTTGTATGGCCAGTGTAGATCTGGCACACAGGGACATGGTTTAGTGGTGAATTTGCCAGTGCTGGGCTAACGGTTGGACTTGATGTCTTAAAGGTCTTTTCCAACCTGTAGTTTGGCTTCTGTGATTTTATGACCAGTAAAGTTTGGTCCAGATACCGTACCTGAAATGACTGGCAAGATTTCATCTGGTTATCTGAGAGTGCCAATGTGCTCTGAATCAGATTCTGTAGCACTAGAAAATGAATATCGTAGACACTGAAAGGAAAGAAGAAAAAAAAAGAAAAAAAGGAAGAAAACAGTTTATTGACAGTGACTTTTGAGCATGAGGTACCTAACTATTAAACTAGGACAAAAATCTACAAACTCAATCACCTCGTTCTGAAATGGAAGCACAAAGGTGTAAGATTGCTACAGCTGAGGATCGTTCCTGTTACACTTTCCCTGACCTGCCACCCTGAATTCTTACATCTGTGCAGATGATCTGACACAAAACAACACTCTCTGACAAACCCTCCTCCTAAAATACAGCACCCACATATAAAAAATACACTGTTGTCTGAAAGAGACCACTTCTCTGAGGTTATTGCTGTTGTCATTTTACACATCAAATCTACAATCTGTGCCAGAAGCCCTTACAGCCTCGTGAAAGTATTTTTCTATTAATAAATTTATACACCACAACAGATGAGGGCTGTACTTGAATTAGAAGGCTGTCGATACAACTTTCACAGACACGAGGGCTGACACGACCTTGGAGTGCTAATGGGAAACACAGTGCTACTGCTGCTCACCTGCTCAGACTGTCCTCTTTGGTGTTCCGATTTGTGTCCTCTCCGATTGCCAAAACTCGAAATCTAGTTAAGGGAAGGGAAAGGAAAGCACTGAAACAAAAGTAGCGTTCTGTGATTGTCTATCACCCGTGAAACCCAGAGCCTGACAAGCGCGACTGCTAACAAGGCAACTGTTCAGAGTGCAGGGGAACTATCCGCTCCAGCAGCCCTCAGCACGAGGGTCAAAAATGAACAGAACTGTTCATCTCAATCTCCCTCACTACTCACCAAGCCATCTGCTGACAGTGAGACAGGAGATGGTACAGAACTGTGCAGATTTCCTATTCTGTCGAGGTTGTGCACCCCCCGTTACCATGGACGGCAGTTTGTTGTAATGTGCAGCTCTTCTCAAAGTAAGAAAATTTACAGAGGTGCTAAATTTGTTACTGTAAAATGGTTTGAGACCCAAACTGTCACACTCTCTCCAAGTGCTATTCATCATGAAAAAGACTGAGGACCTGGAGACCGCTGTATCCAAGGCTGAGTGGTCTTCTGTATCAGGTTTTAGCAGCACTAGAAAGATTTAGCTGAGCAAACAGCTACAAGTTGTGATATCAAATGGAGCCAGTTAATACTGAAAAAGATGAATGGAGTTCTTCTATTGCATTAAAATGTTACACCAAACTCCCAACAGCTCTCATAGCAAAGTTGAGGATTTGACATGTTATGAAAATCTGATATTGTGTATTTCTGATTTAAAAAGTCTTCTTTACCAAAATGGGAAAGGTTTAAAATAAGCAAGCTCATCTCAATAGCTGAAAATCAGTTATATGCATTTTGGAAATAGGGATTTGAAAGAATCATTGCTTGTTGTATTTACTGAACCTTCTTTTGACACTAAGGGTACAAGTAACAGAGGATGTAAGTCACGCACAGAGAGAAGAGGTCAGCTCTGAGCTGCCCACCTCTCACTGTCTCAGCCCATGTACAGAGTCAAAAGCACCATAACTGAAATACCTGGAAAACAGTTCCTGCAAAGTATCTGGAATTTCAAGTTTGGGATTCCCCAGGGTTGAGCTGAATTTCTCTTTCAGTCTTTCCACAAATTCTTTAAACTCCTTTGCACAAACCTTAGAAAAGATAGAAATGTTATCAATTTCTTAGAGTGGGAAAAGCCCACCTGCTTTTAAAGGATTCATGGAAAATTCTAGCAGAAGGAGCTAGAGTTTTGAATTCTCAAGTCAGAACCACTACAAAACAGCAGAGTGTTCTGCTGCCTGTCAACAACAGTCTGCAGAGGTGGTGTCTGCTGATTATTTAGCATTTCTAGGTTCTGTCTGTAATCACACTCATAGCTAAAGCAACTTGCCATGAACGTATGTTCTAACTGAATTAACAGCATAAAGATCTCTTGGTAAAGCTTTGTTTAAGCTTCCCCTTCAGTCTTTTTTCCTCTCTTCGTACCCTTTAGTCTTTGTCACGTTAAGTCTGTACTGTCATGGCTGGGAGGACACCTGTTACACAAGAGGAATGGTCCTGTAGCTCTCTGGAAACAACTTTTTATCCACTCCCAAAGACAGGCTTCAGGGCTGGGGACACTGCATTCACACATTTATTTCAGCAGTGTCCCATCAGTGAACAACTGCTCTACCAGCAGAAGTGGCCGTGGTTTTCTAACAACAATATCAGTTGTCATTCCTAGACAAAACCAAAGAAAATCTTGCCCTGACATTGTCCCAGTTCTGAGGTTTTGTAATTAGAAATGGAATTGTTTGCCCTGAAAGTGCAAACAACTTTTCAGTTAGAAACTGTGATCGATTTAAGCAATAAAAAAAAACCCACTCAGTGTAAACAAAATCTTTAGATTGATAAAATCTAGGCTTCTTTCCTAAAATTTGCTCACATTCCTGCACGCATCCACAGAAGGTAAGGCAATATTTCATCATGCAATTGGAATAAAACACAAGAAATTACAAAGCAAAAATATTTTCTTGCTCAGGTAACAAGGTGGCTGAGAGGATAAAAAAGAATAGGAGGATAAAAAAAGAAGAGTTAAAAAAATCAGTGCATATAGATGCTCAGTCATGGATGTTTATCAACAAGGACATTAAAAAAACCAAACCCAACCATCAACAAAATGTTTATTGCACAGTAGTGCTGCCTGTGTGCCTTTGGAAATCCACCTCTGGCCACTTCACTCCCCAAACAGCAATGATGCTGCATTTTTACAATGATGCTATTTATAAAAGAGCTAAGGGTAGAAGGGAGAGAAGATATGAAACCACAGTAATTGAAACAGTGCGAGTACCAAGAAATCCAAACAGCGTGAAGCACTCTGACCTTTTACAATACTTCCCTCCTACCTGGGGATCTTCATAATTATTTTCTCTATTCATGAACTCTTCAGTGAGGGCTTTATCTTGGTAAACCTCAGCAAGGCAAACTCTGCAACAGATACAATTGAAGGTGTTGAACACAGCTGACATTTTCCCAATTCAATACAGATTTGATAGCACCAGGGTGCAAAAAAGTTGAGATTTATAAAACAAGGCAAATCCACGGGAGGACCATATGCCTTCATTTAATTTCAGGAGAATTTAGGCTATAACTAGAACCCTAGAAAGATAGAATCTTTCTTACTTATAATTAAGATAGGTCTGTGGGTTCCTGACAATGTAGCGAGCTCTCCGTCCAACAGAATGAGAAGTTTTATCGAGGGACTCCTCAAAGCTGGCATGCATGATATCCCGAACTACTTGCCATGGAACAAAGGGCCCTTTCACCTGTGTGAAGAAGAGATGTGTCTGGAGTTAACTTCAGCTTTTACACGGACAAATAACCGTTAGAACCAGGGTGAATTCTGAGGACTGAGGAAATGTGTGTCCAATATATAGGGCCTCTATTTGAAGGCTCTATTAAATACCTTTGCATTTAGCACATGACTTGCAATCCGACACAGCATGAGCAGACTGTCTTCTTGCACCGTCCAGGTGACACGCAGACGTGTCATTCTCTGCAGGGCACTCTGGTCAGCTTCATCATGGTAGCGGAGTCTCTTGCTTTTTTCTACAGAATCCTCTTCTAACAAAACCAGAAAAAACGAGACCGTCATTGCAGCATTACATATTCTAACTAATTCAACTCCTAACTGGAGTCTAAGAATGAAAGACAAAAGCAGGAAAACAAGTAGCAGTTCAGAAAGCAAAATGCATTAATATCTCTTTGAGGAATGAGAAAAGAAGCATTTCAGCTAGCAAACACACTACCTAGGGCATCGTACCACGAAAAATCTTTAAGCCAGCTATCAAAAGCTGATTGTTTTTTTTAACACAGTAGTGCAATCATGATTCACACCCAGGAAACAGTTACAGCCCGCTGCAGTTCTTCTCCAGAGCTAGCACATAGCCCCAGGACATGTGAGCCTCTTCACTCAGAGGGGCAACCAAAGAGGTGGTAGGAAGCTTCCATTTCCCACACTGCGGATGTGATGGTCACATCAGCTTTTCTAAAGCAACTTACAGCAGGCTTGTGCATTGAAAAGCAAGTTTCTTCTTCCTGATGTGGTCGTTAGTTACCTTTCTTTTTCTTCTTTGTCTTCTTCCCTATGTCTTTCCTAAGCCTCTTCCTCTTTTGGCTTTTTCCACCTCTCACTCGTTTGTTTCGATCCTGGGTTGGTTCTTTACTTATTTCAATAAATTCCTCTTTCTGGACAAGTGGCTCAGATCCTACCTTTGCTTCTCCCAGAATATTAATTTTGTTACCTAAAACGACATGCAGTTACAGTAGTGGAGCTCTATAGCAACTACACTCTACGATATTAAGGTATAAAAAGCAGATGCTGAGGTTTCAGTATATGAAGACAGATGCCCTCTCAGACTTGCCCTTTGTAGTCATGCCATTTCATGCCACTTTCTCAGCAGCTCCCAGAATAAAATCCCACATAAAGGAGGCATCATCAAGTAATTACTACATCTAGCACACAGTACACAAACACAAGGTTTTATATTCAGCCCAAAGCATTTCCTCCCTCTTATCTTAAATGTGAGGCTATGCAATTTTAACAGTGCCTAGCTGTACAAAAAATTGGTGCCTCCAGACTTTCTGCAAATTGCACATCAGAAATTACAAAGGAAAAAAGTGATGGTTCTATAAGAAAATATTTACATATCTATTTTACTGCCCCAAAAGCATCCTAGATCATTGTAAGGAAACAGCAACAACCTATGTCCTCAATACTAGATAAAACCATTATTGTTCCATATAACCAGAAATAGGGTAGAACATTATTAATGTATATTTTTGCCCCAGAAGCATCCTAGATTACCCTAAGGAGACAGGAATAACCCACATCCTCCAAACTGTGTTTGACAAAGACAGTAACAGCTACGATAAGTTACAGAGCATCACCACCTTACCTCCAGTACTGAGTGGAAGGGGATGTTTTGTTAAGAAGGTTTGGAGTCTCACTGTCAGCCCATTTTCAGAAACCGTACCTTCCTAAGACAACACAGCTTTAAAAAAGGTGATATGCAAAAGGAGCGCGCTGGTTATAGCATCAGTGTACAGGACAGCCTTCACATTTTCAGTCTAAAGGAAAAGAGCCCTGGGTACAATGAAGAATTCGTTTGACTTACTACTGCCACACAGTTAAGAAAAGTTCTGGAGCCATTCAAATCACACCGTAATCACCACTATATTATTAAGGTCAGAACTTCAGCAAACCTCAAGTTTAAGAGAAGTTAACACTTCATTCTTCCACTGCTACAGAGGCTGAACAGAGTGTTCTTTAAACCAGTACTTTTTCAAAGCATTTTACATTCCAGACGAACTTCTAAAAGGCACCAAACCAGAATACAAACACAAACACTGACTAAATGCCATGTTCTGTCCATCTTAAACCCGTGCCCAAAGTGACTGCCATGTATTGGGAGCTTTGCCGTTATCGGCAAACCCCTTGCTCTCGTGTGGAATTCATCGGTGACAGAAGCTGGTCACCAACAGAGAGGAAGGCTAAGACTGAGGAGCTGCAGGAGGTCTTGTTCATGCTGAACAGCTGGGTGACAGAACAGAAGATGAAATTCTGAAAACAATAATCATGCCTGAGGTCAAACCCAAGCAACTCAAATTTTACTTAAGCACCGAGAAGCTCTAATTTAACCACTACTTAGACAGTTCTGTCTGTGAAAGTACCCGTTCAATGCTTGGTAAAGGCCAAAAAACAAACGAAGATTTATTAGGAAAGGAGAGCAATGCTATTCAGCTGCATGAACCCATGGCTGGCCACAGCCTGAATGCACTATGTGGTTCTATTTTTACCTCAAGAAAACCCTGTAGTAGCACTAGAACAGGTTAAGAGAAAGGAAACAAGAATGATAAAAGGCAGAACAAGTTCTATGCTGAGACCAGTTACGTATGCTAGTAGATGCCAGTCTTTAAAGAGATATGACATGAGAGATGTTTACAAAATCAAGTGAAACAGAAAGAGTAACAGAAAAAATTTTTACTGCTTCCCTTAGTACTGTGATTATTAGAGAGCTTAAATCATCAAAAGGAAGTGATGACACATAACAGGACTTTGAAACACTGCTAGGTGAAGTTGTGGATACCACAGAAAAAGCTATTGGTGCCTTTGAAACATCATCCCCAAGCTTAGAATGTCCTTGAGCCAAACCTGAGAACAGCCAGGCTAATATTCTGAGGAATTATCATTATAAGTTTACCTTCCTGACAAATCTTCACTGGCAACCAGAGACGGGACATTAGCCAGAACTAGGATGGCCATTTTTATTTGCCCATGGTGGACTTCAGTAGTTTGGGGTTTTTTGCTGCTGTTTTAGACATTTCAGTTTTCATCTGACAACTTCTACATTTCAGAAAGGCAAGAGGCACCACTAAGCAATATAAATTGCTTGCATAATCAAGTGTTTCTCCTTTGGTGGAGCACATTAGCCAGTTCGATTCAGAAAAAAATGACATCCCATTCTTTCATCCACTTCAGCACCAAGATTTGCTACATTTGCCATTCATTTCTTTCAGTGATGCAGATTCTTACTGGGACACATGACTGAGAAAGCATGCAAGCAGTAACATTTCCCCATCAACCTTAAGATACTAAAACTTGGGAAGGTCATTACAGTGTATACATTTCACAGTACCCACCTTCCTAGTATTATTGATAATGTAGCTTGTCCAGATCCAGTTGCGTTTGAGATGACCATAAAAGCTGGAATCCAGACCTGCAGCTCCTAGCCCATCTCCAGGGATAGTTCCATCATCAACCACCTCTCTGCTGCCTCTGAGAGAAAGAGTAACACATTATTTTGCAGGCAGTGCCTTCCCAGCTGCTCTGAAGCGATGTGTGTGCAATGTGCAGACCTCTCCCCTTTCTTCCTCCTCCTCTTTGCCAGCACTACCTAAACTGGAAGGGAGAGATGTTCCAACCCATAACCTGTTCTAGAAGCAGCATGACAACTGTGCTTTTCCTTGAAGTATTAATCCCTGATACTTAATGACTGAGCTTTCAGTTGAAAGATAATAATGAAGTTCCCCTGGGTGTAAACTTAGTTCCAATGGCCACGTTTACTGCTGTTCTCAGTGGTATTCCTGCCACAAAACTAGAAAAAAATACCTGCTCCAATGAAAGATTTTCCTCACACTTAACCTCAGTGTGAGGAAGCCTTCCACAGAAACACAGGTGATCATAACCCCCCTGTTTTGACCCTGACTGGTGTCTCGTTTCCTAATGAGTACAGGACAGCTTGTTTAAATACATGTACAAGCTAAAACATCAACGCACCACAATCTGTCCCCAGAAAGAGGGTGAGACTAACAATGAAGAGCAAGCCATGGTTGTAATGATGAACTGGCACCCTTCATAAATGAGCTATTTAGTTATGAGTGTGGTGTTACAATGTAGAATTAAAAAAACAAACCCACAACTTTTTATTCTTCCTTTCTAAATACAACACTTTGCAAGAAATCATGGAGACAAAATTAATTCCTGAAAAAAAATAAAGAGGAAAACCTGTGACTGAGCTTTGCCTATGCAGGGGGTACAGCAGCTCTGACAATCTCATAGTAACACCAAGGAGTATTCTGAACCTGTTTTGCCTCATGAAAGATTTTTTGAGGGCTACCATGAAAACTTATTTCAGACAATCTTTCAACAGGCAACTCTTTTGTTATAACATTACACCACTGAATCCAAAACCTGTTTCTTGGCCTTAAAGATGTGGCAGTCATCTCCAGCTTAACTGCAAGTCAATACCAGACACCCAATTTAAGAGATTTCTTAACGTACAATGGAGACCAGATGCAAAAGCTGACAAGTGGAGTGAACAACATTTATATCTATCAGCAAGGATCAAGTTCCCTCAACTCCACTAACATTTTTAAGGTAACTTGCTATATCTACTTGTGACACTGAACTAACTGAAAACACTTTTCAACAGACTGTTTATTAAAACCTGATCTTGACAGAACTAAACCACAGCACATGAAACTCGATACAAAAAGTCTAACTGGCATGCCACACAGCTGGCACAGGTTGTATGACATTCCTCTCCAGCGTGCTGGCTGTGATTAGGCAGAAGATGAAGAGCTAGAGAGATCACTTCCAGATCATGAGCATGATCACAACCAACACCAAATTAGAAATTAATCTGTGGACACTAGGTAGCAAAGTGCAACACGGGAGGACAAATTTCAGAATGTAACAATGGGGAGGCTCCTGAAGCTGCAGGGTACTTGAGATACCATGATATAAAGCACAGGAAGAGAGAATCTTGCTTTTTTTCCCCTGGCATTGTCTGTACTTACAAAGCATTCACTCCCTTGCAATTTTGCTTTCCCTGAGCCTCTTGCAACATGTCTGTACTACTATGGAAGGAAATATGAATATGGTTTTCCCACTCCTCTACCATGCAAATGTACTTGGATGACAATTTACTCGTCTACATGATACATAACTACCATCTATTTAATCAGATACCCTCTGAATTAACTAAAACCCCCACCCCACAACACCCAACAGAAATTCTAGAGTCTAAACTGCATTTGCTATTGAGTAACATCTTAAAAACAAGAACTTCTCTCTGCCCTCCCTATTCACTCAACAAAACAGGGATGAAGATGACATACGTGGTGTATTCCAACATAGCACACTTCCGCTCCAGGTTGTGTTTATCCACTGCTGACTCTTGCTCCATTTCTACATCTAGTGCAGTCTCCTCCCCTTGGAGACTGCTCCTCTTTGAACGAGGACAGCGGACAACTCCTAGAAGTACAAATGGTTTTGACTATTAATGTGAGAAGTAAAACATCAACCCATTTTCAATCCACCCTGCTATGGCAAACTACTGCTCCCAAACTGATAGTTCTACCACTTCTCAATAACGCAGGCAACCTTACTACAGAGGCTAATGGTATTCCAGTTAACTTCCAGTACAAGGCACTAGCTTATCCAAAACTGTATTCAGGGAGGAAGTAATGGGAGGCTGCTACCCTGAATAAGTTTAAAAAAAACCACCTCAGCAGCTGATTGATCTTTTAGGCATGGATCACAGCCTTTCAGATACTCAAATGTGTCAAAAATCCTCAAGAAACCGTGTGGCAGATTGTGACTGTTAAAACAGAGCGGGAACCTTTTGCACGTTCAACATCTAGGATATAGCAGAGAAGGCATCTGATGGCTTTATAGTAACAGAACTCAAAGGAAGGAGGAAAAGCCAATTTCTGCCTTAAAACTGATTTTTGGATGCCCCTACTACAAGGCCAATAGGGCAGGATTAGATCTCAAGCAGGGGGCTGATTTAAAGGCTCAACAGAAATTTAAACCCAGCACAACTAAGTTTTCCCCTCAAGGCTCAACATAGAAAATACTTCACTGGAACACAACAAAGCTTCCATAAATGTGCAAACTGGTCAAACAATATCATTCCTGTATTTTGGAAGCTAAAAGTAACAATGGTCTGACTAGTTTGCAAAAGCCGCAGCGATTCCTAACACAGTGCTATTTGACAAAAGCATAAAGAGCCTTTTTCAATGCCAAGGGTAAGACAAAATTATTAACAGATCCTTTTACCTGGCTGACTAAAGGACAGAAATACAGAACAGTGTTGTCTACTGTTTCAGAAGTATCTTCCCTCCATCTATTTTACTATTTTTTTAATAATGTATAATTGTAGCTGTATATCCTTTTTAAAAACATAAAAGAGCAAACAAACTAAACAAAAATAAATAGGGTGCATAAACTCCTTTACTTTCCACTTCTCATCTAGCTCTGGCTATCTTTTAGAAGCTTTAGCTACCTTTTTCTGCAGAAGAGAGATCTCTCTAAACTGGTAGAAAGCTATGGTGAAAATACACTAGTAACTATATTCAGAAAGGCTTTTTCACAACTGGATTAAAATCTAATAGAGCTATTATCAATTTTTTCCCTTAACCCCTCTCTGAAAATTCCAAGTGTATAATTCTGCTTCTTGAATCTCAATTTCATAGAATTATATGGACAGAAATCATAGCTTCTTTTGATGCACTAGCCAAGAAAACAAAACCTTGGAAGTGACAAAACAGAGCCCGCCTCAAGTTTTAGGAAAGGAGAAGGAATTTTGGTATGAACAGAAAAAGCAGTAAAGCTGCTCAGAACGCCCAGTGATACCATACCCAGTGGTGTATTAAGGCAGACACACTGCAGATCAAACCAGAAGTTCTCCACGTCCTGCATGGTACTCAGGACATACAAGCGCCTCTCGAACGGGCGGCTGCTTTGAGCCAGGTTATAGTGGGGGTCGCAGACTGTGGTGTCAACAATCACAGCATTTCTCTTCATATACACAAAGACCTGTCAAATACAGTACGCTTGAGGCTGGTAGGTAAAAACAGTTGTAATCTTTATCTTAGGACTGGTTAGCATTTTCTCAGTGTTTGCCCCTTTGAGGCAATACTCTGATAAAGGTCATACCCACCCATACCCCATCCCACCTCACTGTATCCCCAAACTTCCCTCGTCAGCCATCCAGGAACTTCAGTTTCTAGATTTACAACTGTTTCTTTCCCCATCTTGTGCGCAGGGTTTTCCTTACAAGTTTCCACAGGGAGTGACTATTTCCTACAAGCTCTCATTCAGGATTTGACTAGACAGATGTCTTTGGGGTCTAATTATACTCCATGAGGATAAGATGGATATGTTGGGACTGCCTTCTCCTTTGCATGTGCTCTATTTATAAAGATGCATATGAACATCATCATTTTACTCTGATCAGTGACACTCATTCTCTGTCAGACGTCCAATACCTAACATCTTGATGGAACAGAATGTGGCACACTCATTTTTCATAAAGTGCTGCCAGTCTGCAACCTCCTGGATCATTACTGTGTGCAGCATTCAGCATTATACATTTCAGTAGCATCTTTCCAGATAAAGAGGCAAAAATTATCTGCACAATTTGCAGTATCTCACTTGGACCTGGAGGTTGGCACATATATCTGAAACATCAGCAGTTTACTTAACTACAGAAGGTAAATACAACCCCCAACTTTTGTACTTATTAAGAATATATTAAGAATAATGGCTAAATTTACAAAAATAAAATTACCTGGTCTTTGTCTTGAAACTTTTCTGTTGGACCAAACTGTATCAATCCCATATAACATAATCTTTGAAGGTTTTCTACCACAGAAAAGATGTACCTCCTGCAGCAACATAAGGAGTGTTACTCATGAGAACAGTAACAATGACACCAGAGAACATGCCGGTTCCATGCAGCACTCCGGAGTTTCAGGAAACTGATTTTTTAAAAACACAAAGTTTGAGAACTTAAGTGGAGTTTTGTTTGAGTTGTCATCCTATGGAAGATAGGAAATACCCTGAAGCTCCAAATTTTTTTCTCAAATCATAAACACAATTATTTTTGCCAAATAATAATTAAAACAACCCAGAAATACCATGTGTGAAAATGACTCAAACAAGGTCAGAACACGAGTGGATCTGCAGACAGTTTCACATTACAAAAACATGACTTCAGTAAGAAAACATGACTGCTAAACACTGGCTGATAAACCTTCGCCTGTGTGCACATAAAGAACGAGGCACCAATCCTTGCAGTAAAGGTCATTTGGAATTACTGCTCCAAGAAACTGCTTGCTTTCAGGTGCTTATTGGATTGGCAGAGCAAAAAGTGCAACATTTCCCATGCTGTGTATCCACTTATATGGCAAAATTCTGGAAGGTTCTTTTGCAAGATCTGCTTTCGAGAGGGACATTTGTCAAAAATTCAGCTTCACCCACATTTAACTCTTGTAAGATCTGTGCAGTTAAATGGGAATTGTACTGTGGCAGGATTTTTCTCTGGGGCTCAGAAAGATCATTTGACAAACCTAGAAATACTGAAGAAAATTTTGCCAAGTTAGAAGACCTAGGGAAAGAGGGGTAGGGGGGAGTGGGGCTACAAAGGGACAACTTGGTTGTAGGTCAGACTGGTTTGCATAAGCCTATCAGATGGAGCCAGATTTCACACACCACCATCAATCCAGTTCCCTTGTTACTGAGATTTAGCAAGTAGTAGGTGAGGAATTGCAAACCCGTGCTGACCACGAGCCATGACAGCTGTTACTGTCTAGCACTATTCACGCTCACCGACACCACGTTTGCAAAGTGTTGTACAAGCCTCCACTCATCCAAATTCAGCAGTAACCAACACTGATTCCACATACTCTAATCACTTTCCTTTAATGGTGCTTTCCCTTTCTATCATCAGGCCAATCTTGATTTTTCTATCTCCTAGATGAGGAATGGCAAACAATAGCAGACACGCCACTGGGAGCACCAGTGGAAATTGAATGGTGTGCATAAGAGGCAGGAGCTGCTAAGTGTGGCATCCTCTGAAAGATTTATGAAGGGCAGCAACATTTAGACTCTGCTGAATTCTGAGTTTAGCAGCAGACAGGAGTGTGCTTTATACAGAATTAACATTCTGCTGATGAATTATGGAGAGAACCTCCCAGCTCTCAAACACCGCCTGACAGCATGCATGAACATTGTTTATTAGTTTCTTATTACCTTCTGTTTGGGAGAGAAAAAACACAACCAACCCACAATTTGGCACACTATACTTAGAAGATTTATGATCCTTGTCTTAAGTAACAAAGTTCTCTTTGATGCAAACAGGAAATATCTGAGAAACCCACTATTGTTTCCTCCCTAGAGCCATCTGCTTTGACTTATCCACTTACCTTTTGTAGAGAAGCTGCTGCCGGACTGACCTTGGAAGAAGTCTGATCAGAGTGTGCTTTTTTAGTGGGTCATCTAAAAAATCTTCCAGACCATCCACCTAGAATTATTTTAGAAGTTGATCAAAATGTGACATATAGCTATCCTTTAAAGTATCAAGCTTTGCTACTGGAACTGTCCACTGAAGTGTTTTCTGCGCAAGCGTTACTTTTGTAAAATGCTCAAACATTATCCTTGATAGTCAGAGGCAGAAAACTCGACTGCTCAATTAAAAGATCTTTGCAAATTATTAGCTTAAAAATTTGCAGTATTACAGGGCTATACATTTTTCTCAGCGTGGCTGTAAAAGCAGCTGGCTTTTCTGTAAAAGCAACTCTCCAACGGCTAGTTTTGTTAAAATGAACTAGGAGAGTGTTACTGCTCAAAGACAGTTGGTCTCATAAAACTTTAAAGAAAACAAACAAACAAGCAAGCAGCACTATACCTTGTAGCTGACTTGTACTATCTGAATGAAGACCGAGAGAGGCAAGCAGAGAAGAATGTCACTAACAAGAGCCCACCCGAATCCAAACTCCCTGTGGACGGGCAGAGGAGGGACGTAGCGCATCCACGACGCATCATCCACGTACACTAGGGACAAGATGCCTGGCTTAGACTCAGCAGGACAAACCTCACTTATACCAATAACTTCACTGCGAGTGTTCAAGCAGAATATATTTAACAGTTTGGAAATTCTGCCATCTAAAATGATGTGAAAGTTACCAAAGCCATTGATTTTCAATCTTTCTGACATGGACTCTTACAAGTTTTTTTCCAGCATTGGTGAGGACTTTTGAATAACACATTTAAGCCACTAAACTAACAGCAAATCTGCCCTTCTTTCTTAGCTCGCACAGACATTGCAGAGGATGCCTGAAAGCAACCAGTATAATCAATTTCATGTTCTAAAGTATGAAGATGGCACTTACACTACCCTCATAAGGCTGTTTTTCACTAAAATAATCTGTTCCAAGGCTTAATTATCCTCACAGCATACCATAAAAAGGAAACCCCTTCTGAATGCCCAAACAGTTTATCAACTATCTCCAGCATTGTTTTCACTTCAGCAGACAGGTATCCTGTTGCCCTTACTACAGCTTCTTTTTGTAAAAGAAAATGCTGCCACCTTCTAAGTTACTTTGAGCAGTCATTCTGTAGCTACAGCTTCAGTGTACACTCATCCCTACTAAAATTAAATCTAAACCATTTCTCCACATTTAAGATTATTCTGAATTCAAATACTGCTTTCAGAATTACTAGCAAAACTTCTCAGCTTTTTACCATCCCCAGTTTGAACCTACTGTATTTCCCTCTCCATAACAATGACCCTGAGCGTTCTCTTTTCATCTGAGAACAAGGCAGTAATAATATCTGAATATTTAAGTATTTGTTTTCCTGCCTTTAGTGTTTTCATTGAAATCATACTGTGAAACATTATGGAAATGCTACACTGAACCATGGCAAAGTCTGTAGGAAAGTCAGAATACACCATTTCTTACCTGTTTGATTAGACATCTCTACTTCAGTCTCCTGCGAGGAGCTACCAGGATTCGCCGCAGTTGTTGCAATTTCTATGCTCCCATCTGGTTGTGCTTCAAGGACAGCTGCACTCACATCCAGCCCTTGTTTGCTGCCTTTTTTCTCACCATCACTACCTCCTTTTTGCTGTGTTCCATTTAAAGGGTGGCCATAAATCAAGTACCAGAGGAACATGTGGACCATTCTTAAACGGGGCATTTTGGGAAGAAAGCCAAGAGAACGCCCAAGTCCTGGAACTAGGGGGGAAGATTAAATACCAAACAGAAATAAAACCAGGATTACAGCAGAAGAAATAGCTACCTCTGCAAAACCCACATGCAGAAAACTGGAAGGAAAGTAAATTTAAGTTACAAATCTTAAGTTACAAGTAGTAAAGAAGTAGTACTGAATGCAAATACACCAGTTTGCAACCATAAAAGATAAGCAGTGAAGAAAACATTGGAGAGCGAGTTTACTTTAGTGCAAACCCATTTTTTCTTCTATAAAAGGAGAGAAAACCCCAACAGAGGGGTTGAGAGAGAGCCAACATCTGAAAGTGATTATTAATAATACACAGAAAAGTGAAAGAAACCAGAAAAAACAAAGTCAGGTCTACCTGTAACAGGGTTATAGTTTTTGAGCTGTGTTATGCCCATTTTTTCATCAGTTTTCCTTGCCCGACTGTTATCAGCTTTACATAAACTTTCTTGCGTTTCTCCTGAATCAGGAGCTGTGTCTTGCCCCAGGTTTTCTTCCTCAGCATGGTCCTGGGAGGTTGGGGTCTGGGGAACTTTAATCCTGTATCAAAAACCACACAGCACTTTGGTAAAAATTAGGCAGAGGTCACTTCTTTCCTGACTTCCAGAGATATTAATCATCTCTGTGCTTCCATTTCTGTGTTACTAAAGACAAGAATTTTATTTTCTTTTACCTATTTTATTTCCTCTGCATATTTTTGCATGTACTAGATAAGCCAAGTTACTCACAAGGCACCCAGACCCATCAGTCCAACTTGCCTGCTTGCGGTGCTCGAATTGGAGATTCGGAAGCGCACCTGCTCAATGGCACTTTTGACAAGGGGGTCCTGAGGACTCACTGAAGGGTGCACAACAAACTCCACCTGTTCAGAGCACCAAAAAACCAACAAAAGGTATTTATGGAGATACAGGCTCTTAATCAGCTGCATAAATGATCAGAGATTAACAGACAGTTAATTAACACCCAGCCACAACGACTTAATCCTAGGAAGGTTTAATAATCACAGAGTATTAACACTTAATGGATCAAAATTCCTTTTGCTAGTTTGTATTAAGCAGGAGGCCAGATCGTCTGGTCTCTGTACCAGTTAACAGCTAATGTCATCTCTACAAACCCCAGGGTTTGATGCTGAAAATCTGACACATCTGGGGAACAAAGACTTGAGTTTGCAAACACCAGGCTGAAAGGGAAAAATGAAAAGCCACACCTCATAAGGCCGAGCTGACACATGCTGCTGCTAAAAGTGCACCCACAGTTCAGATTAGTCAGGTTTTGTATGTGCTCTACAGGAATTTTGCAGCAGGTCATTTTCAAATGATTTTCTCCCTGCCTAGGAACAGTTCACAGCAGAGATACAATGACAAGTTTCAGCTTTACAGCTACATTTTACTTCCATAAACCGCAATAACAGTGGATTTTTGTTTTAAGATAGATCACGTTCCATAAATTTAGACTCAGAAGCTGACTTAGGATTTCTCATGTACTCCTGGCTTTCAAAAGGGGATTAAATAGAATTGTATTGCAGTCTGGCAGTACAGGGAGAGAACCATGAACGGCATAACTGATAAGGAGCAGAACCTCTCAGCAGGGAGATTCAGAGACTTTGATCTCTGGACTATTCCTTGGTCTCACAATCACCTGCAGTGCAATAATTGAAAGCACTAATCTGGTTTTCACAGTAGCTTAGTTCGGGATGCGTAGCTTCCGGGCAACTTGACTGTGTGTTCTGCTACAAAAAGAGAAGTCATTCCTGTATTTCAGGCCCAAAACATTTTGATAAGTTAGAAGGTTGCAAGAAAAGCTGCTTCAGCTACCAGGGTTTGTGCAGTCACCTTTTTACTAATGCCATCCTGAATGACTGTCGTCCGATAGAGTCTGAGGAGTCCTTCTTGTGCGAGCCTCTGTACCAGTCGGATGATAGACTTCTTGCAGCATTTAGTGGAGACACCTTCTTGCTTCTCTTGATCCATGACCATTTTCTGAAGCCTAAAAAGATGCAAAAAATACCTCGCATTTCTGGCGGTCTGGAGCATCACTGGGCTTAAGCAGTTTGTTGGAGGGTGTGGGGTGAATGGATATTTCCCTACTTCTAGCAATTACTGGCTGACTTTTCCCTTCTGCTGTAGGTAACTTTTAACTCACACCTACTCTACTGATGCTCCTTTTTTGTACCCTTTTTCACAAATGCCCCAGGCCCTACTTCTGGCTCTTTCAGTGCTGAAGAGTCAATCCTGAAAACAAATGAAGGGTATTAAGGCTGTGATTTCTTACTAACTCCCACAGCAGGCAGTCCTGTTGTATAGGCATGCCAGGATCTTACGTGCTGACCCAGAAGATGGATGGTGCAATCCTATTTGTGACAAGGGAGTCCTCCCAATTTGGAGGCTGGGACTCTGGGAGAACCTCAGAATTCACATTTCTCTTTGCAGGTGAATCTTAAAAGGCTGAAAGGTGTCATAATATTCAAGTAAGTATCTTCAGTCCAGACAAGGCAAATTAGGAGAGGACATTTAACCACACCACATGAAACTTCAAAGAAAAGCAAACTTTCAGGACCCTGCTAGAATCCTAGGGACCACAGATAACCAACACAAAGATAGGAGTTCCTATAGCCCATGACAGAATAACACATGAACAATTTTTGAAACCATATGGAAATAAAACTTATGCAGATGGCAGAATCCACAGGCAGGGAAGTGCTGCATCTTACTATGTGGCCTCAAGCACTGGCATACTGTGAACAGAGGGAAAAGTTCTCCAATCTCTACTTATGGGACATATATGATATAAAAATCCATTTGTGTATTATTTGCCAAACTATTATCACTTCCAAACAGCTGATGGATGTTTAAGATTCAGTCTAACTGCAATCCCCAACGTCATCTGCGTGCCATTCTCGCCAACATTATAGCATGGAGTGCCATCAGGGACAAGAACCACCACCGACTGCAACCAGACTGCTTGCTGAAGTAGAGCTTCTGGTACCAAAAGGGACCACTGAGACTCACGTGAACAAGCTCAAAATCAGGCGGAGGTTTCGAACAGCTTCCACAATGAGATTGCGGCGCTTCAGCAGCCTGTACGTTTCGTGGGATCTCTCCATTGCCGGAGCTTTGGAACGCTTTTCCTTCCTTTGGCCACAAGTCTTCTAGTGCACAAGATGGACAACAAAAAAATTGACATGAACTATTGAATATCTTCAGCCTAATGCTGGCTCCTCATGCAGCAGACTCTCAGGAATCCAGAGTTTTGATGTATTTATTTGTAGCCGTTCAGATGGGGATTATCTTTTATCTCCCCTTCACAGGCAGGGAACCAGGGCAGAAACTTCAGACTTCTGCACAGAGATTTAGACACTGTCTCTGCCAATCCCACATTCTGAGTCATTCGGACTTGAGCATTTTGGCCTAGAAAGATGGTAACTGCCATAACATAGAGCCCAATCCAAGCCAACATCTCTTGCCTCTCAGAAAGGCTTCTTGTCCCACGCTCACTCCTGCAGCAGTGTGGTTACACAACTTTCCTGTCAAAACCCATTTGTTCCTTCTGGTTTAGAGCAGACAGACCAGATGACATGCAGCACTTGTGTGCACGGGCAGGCATTAATGTCAGCATGGGAATCTGAGTAACACCAGGGAACTGTATCAGAGCTGCAGTTTGGACATGTACCTTCCTAACTCCTGGCATAATTTTCACCTATGACTACAGTGCAGACAAAATATGAATGCACTTAGAAATTTAATTTAAAAAACAAAGCAATCCCATGAATGACAAACTACAGCTTGAAGTCTTGCTGTAAAAAATACATAATTTAGCTCAGACAGATGTACTGACAGGAAAATATTAGGACATGTGATCTTACCTTAGGGTCTTCAAGTCTGACCTCCTCCACCAAAGCCACATCTCCATCTTCATCAGTGGAATGAGCACAGGTGGAAAGGCTGGGCTCCTGCTTTACAGCTTCCAAAGTAGAACTCTCCCCGGAAAGGTTGTCTGGGGGTTCATCGTGCTCTTCAAGAATTTGAGGGGAAGGCAGCTTCTTCCCCTGAGACTTCACAGTTATTGGCTTTGAGCCTGGTTGAAGAGCAAACAGCCTTGTAATTGTCCTGCTTTCACAGTCTCCTGTAAATGTTCTGGTCTCTCTTTCTCTAAAAGGCATCCCCCCCATCCACCCAGGTAACTGTACTTAAAAGCATCCTGCTACATATTTCAGTTATATTTCTGCTCTGCTGGAAGATCAGTGACCATTCATTGATCATGAATGACTGCATTTAGCCTACAAAAGCAAGTTTAAAAAAAAAAGTGAACTCCCTGTCATTCAATAATTCTTTCCATGCAAAAGCCTCTTCATAGGCAGACCGAAGGACCACAAAGGGTCAGATGAGTTTACCCAGAAACTACTGTCTGAGGAAAGGAGAGTTTCTGTCAAAGATTCTCAAGTTGTGCCAGAAACCTAACTTTTCCAACTGAAAGCAGAACAAAACCAAGGTATTAGTATTACTCCAAAGACAGGGTACATAAGAAACAGAGATCTGCTCTCCTTCCTTCCCTTGGAGTTTATCAGTGAAATTGTAGGGATATTCAACTATTTAAATAATAAAATCAACTGCTATACCCTGTTTAAAGTATGTCCCCCAAAGGCTGGTAGCTGTTACATTAAGGTAAAGCGGTTAGCTTCAGGAGACAAGACATTTTTGGTACAGTATGCTAAGGCCAATAAGGCTGTGGGTCAAGTCATCCCAAGCCTCCTGCTGCTTGAAAGCAGTCACCATCCCATCTGGTTTCAGACAAGAAGTCAGTACTGCTCTGCACGTACTCGACCCACTCGAAGGTTCACATCAGGACATGAACAAGTACATTCTCAGGCTCTTAAGGCTCAATATCAGACATTTCCAACTGAAAGAAACCACCGAATATTTATATGTTACAACTGAAAAAGGAGATAACTGACTATTTGAAGAGCATGTTGGGTGAGCCCATTTCATTTCTGTGGGGAGAAAAAAGGCAGAAATGGCATAGGGGTAAGGAGGAGGAGATGTTCCAAGTGACTGGTGATAGCTCTTTGGCACACAAAACCATCAGAGCACACCACCAAGATTGCCACACCTACAGTATTTCAAAACTTTTGGTGGAAGAACATCATCAAAAAAGCTGAGAAATCAAATAAGTGTAAAAATAAAAATACAAACCTTACTGGAAGCTAACAGCATATGATATTTTTCCTTAAGAAAATGCAAGGCTACTTCCAAATTTCAGAATCATGATCTACCTTTAGCTGTTGTCGACTGCTGGGTCGAAAACTGTTGGAAACTTGTTTTCAACACAGAACCAGAGGTGACCTTCTGACTTTTTCGTCTCTTCTTGCCCTCTCTCCCTTCTTCATTGTCAGACTCTGAGACCAAAGCATCATCTTCTCCAGGAGACACATCTTCCACTGGGGGAGAATCTTCTGGCACTAGAGCCAAAGTAACTGTGGCTAACTGCTCACTCCTAGCCTTCTCTCTCTCAAACTGACGGTTCAGATCACTCTCCTCTGCAAAAATGTACGAAATATACTTTGTTGTCCTTTGCCGACCTTCATCCTCCATAAAACCCTAAGAAAACAGTTGGACTGTTATTTTACCACCTTAATTGTCCATTCTTGCAGTCAGTTTTCCAGCATCAACAGTGGGAAGTTCTGTTATCCCCTCATATCAAGTGATATCACGTTATTCTCCTTTTTTTCTGAGTAACAAAAATGCTGACTAACCTGAACATACAGAAATCAAAAGAAGTATTATGCTTGAAAAATAAATAAATCTGCATTACCTGCATGCTGGAATTAAACACCTACACTACGTGGGATGTGAAAAAGTCTAGGGGAATAAGCTATATGTATTCAGACTGGAATTCAGTTTCTCAGAAAAAAAAATTCTGTGAAATAACTGCAGTGCAGAAGTTACAGTGAATCACATTTAAGTGGAGCTGCTGTTACCCCATCTACTGCTACAGGTACTTTCAAGTATGTAGCAACTCAAAACTTACCAAGGGAAGACTTTAGCCTCACAGTTGACTTATTAAGAAGTATGTTTAGGTATCCCAATGGTTTATACAGTTTATTTTGAATTCTACACAAGTTTTTAGCAAGTGATCATAGCAAAAAAAACCAAACCAACTTCTATTAAGGAAAGATGGCAATTATCCTGCCTTTGTAGGGGCAGGTAGGTGCATGCAAGAACTGACAGATTAATTTCTCTTGTTGAAATGAATATTGAAATATCTGGAAATAGAAGTAGTTTCATCACCATAACCTCCACAAAAGTAACTGATTTATTTTCCCCAGAATTTACTGGTGTTTTCAATAGTAGATGAATGATTTTAAATGTACAGAGGGTCTCTGCCAAGATGCTGCAGAAGAGGATCTTGCAAAACAGAAACTGTCTTTAGTCAAAATAAAGGAAAGTGGCTGTTTTGAGTTGAGAGACATTTATGTTCATCTCCATAAGGCACCAGCACTGAGGTCGCTTGGGCTACCACTGGTTACACAGAATGACTCTGGTAAATGGTTGAGTCCCCCTGAAGCAGGGCTGAGGCCAGTTCCTCTGCCCCATCTCTTTTTGGAGGGCAGACCTCTGTGTGTCAGTGCTGGGAACAGTGTTTCTCTGGAATGCTGTCAAGCGGTGTCTGGCAGAATCCCACTCACCAGAAAGCCTCCTCCATACAGACAGTAGACACAGGGCCATCTGCATTTTTCCCCATGATCTTCATTACTTGTTTCGTGACTGGGCCACAAAGTAAAGTACTTGTACATCTGGGTCAGCAAACTATTAAGTGTCATGGCAGTGAACCAGGAAACCATGAAGAAAAGGTGTGCTAGAAGAGCAGCTATGTTACACTTAACTCAGCCTAGTCCCCAGACTACAGTAAGTGAAAACCTGAACACTTTTTGAACACTTGTCTCAAATACTTTTTCCTAGCTGAAGTCATACTCTTCAATCTCACCAGGACTCTTTCACTGGCAATTCTCAGATCACTGCTGTTTCTATGGTTTGAGGTTAGCAGTGTTGTATTACCACAGTAATCCAGTTTCAATAAATACCTACATTATTTGAACCTTACCTTGACAACTTTGTACCTCTCCAGAAGCCGACAGAGCATCCTTGCTTCTAGCTTCCCCACATTCATAGCCAGGCGAATTTCTGCCTGAGAAATACCTTTGGTTCCCCTGCTTTCAACTGTTTTACAAAGAAAACCAGAAAATATCTCATGGAAATAATCTGACAAATTACATCTGCATGTATTTGTATGTACACTCATGTTTGCTCAGAATAACTCTATGTGCTAGAGCATGAATTTAACATTCCCCGCTAACAACCGAAGCCATTTCCACAGACATATGCAATATACAGTCAAAAACCATCACAAACTGCAATTTTACACAGCAGTGCCCCAGCAGACTGAGGTTTGAAGGCGACAGCTTAAGGTTAAAAGCAGGGGTGACATTTTCCCCTAACAGCTTCCTGCAGTTAGATATTATTCTCTCCACTGTGAAAGGAAAACAGTGTTCTTTCTATCTCCTCCTCATCCCACCACAACATCCCATTACTATCACGTTGTTTTCTTTGGGTGCTGTTGATGAGCTTCCAAGGGAGGGCTAAAAGGTGGCAGCACCTATAGTTACAGTCTAATCTGAACACAAAGCTCATCTTTTCCATGAAAAAATGACCATTTCTGACACATAAAAAGCAAACGGAATGAAAAAAAAAGTCAATTATAAAATATACTTCTCTTTTACACGTACAGGGAGTAAGAAGGCAATGGGAGAAATCTTTAGCACATCTTCCTACATCACTTACTTAGCTCATAAGCCTGAGTGAGCATATCCCTTTCACAGACAGTATCCACAGGCTGAACAGCTTTTGTGATGATCTCCTCTTCATCATCATCATGATAATCTTCCATTTTCTTCCGAAATTCCTTTAGCAATTTAAGGCAACGGACCATGACATCAGTGCCTGTGAACGGGAACATTAGTAACAACTCTTAACAAACTGCAAGGGGTGTGCCCCTGTTTGTATCCTTTTCTTTCTCTCAGCAGTGTGAAGCAGCAGCAGTGCAGTGGGGAACAAATGGCCAAAGACAACTGTTTAGTTCTAGGAACATTCTGCAACAGCTTTTCCCTGTATGTGAATCTGTGCAAATACTGACTAGCTGAGTTTTTGAATCCTCACGTGTGTGTCAACATCAGGACTGCCCATTACAGTGATTCATGGGCAGAACGGAAAACACGGCAGTAGCAGGAGAAATTTCAACACAACAAATAAATCAATGAAAGTTTAAGTGCCAATCCACAGTATGACATCTTCAGAACACATATCAGACTGTCCGATCACTCACTGGATATAAAACCACTTCTTTTTTTCCCCTACTGACTTAAAACATTATTTCACATCACATAATGAAGGAAACCCATACATCTGAAGACACAGAACTCATAGAGTAAGCCAGCTGTTTGCAAACCAGAATCTAAGGTTGTTGTACACAGGGACAGCACACACTGCTGGTGACCAGGTACAATGGTCTCACACACGACTGAACTCCACATTGTAATATGTGCCCTGGCTGTGCTGTAGGAGCTCTCCACCTACTTCTCTGTGAGATCCTAGAAGGGTAGAGTGAGGACAGATGACTTCAGGAAAGCTGCATCACTGCTGCTCTCTGTTATAAGGATGACCTACTATCATCTGTGCCATCTAGCTCTTGCTGAACAGCAGGAGAGACCAGAGGTGGTCTAGGGCTAGGTTACTGAACACTGCCCATTTATCAAGTTGCAGTGAGTCAGCAGCTTCTGCAGCAGTAGCCAATTCATCCTGCAGCAGTGGGTGGGAACATCTACAGCCATTTCTACTCCTCTGGCACAGCCCTGCTGTGAAAAGTATCAGGTGAAAGTCTTAATTGAAAACATTAATGTTTCAGCTGATTAAATTTATCTTGCTTATACATATAAAAATACACATACACCATCAGTTACTGAAGCCCAGCTGACATGAAATTAATCTACAATTACTTAACCACCTAACTGAGCTCCAGGCCAGATGATTCCATTATTTTTCCCTAATCTGAATCCTTTCCCAGCCTGTATCCTAAGATACTGCTTAGGACAGTAATTAACTGCTGATATTTTGGTAGGGCTGCAGGCACTGTTATCACATCCTCTGTATTCCTACAGCCCATTAATTTGCACTTGAAGCAGTATTTGAAAACAAAAGAAAACAACAGAAAAACAAAACTAAATCCAAACAACAGAAAAAAGCAAACAAAATAATTTCTTTTACTTGAGCTCCTGCTGCCCAATAATGTGCTTCCCCCAGCTTCATCCTGTGTCCCACATATATCTATCTGCTTTCCTTTATAACTCCAGAGATTAAACTATCTTGATCTCTGATGAAAATCAGCTATTATTAATTCATCCTCTTTTAATATCGACTGTCTTTTAAGGCATTATTGGTGGGTTTCTGGTTTTATGTCTATAAAACAAAATTTGTTTTCAATTGATTGGTTCACCAGGTGACATTTTTCATGACAAACTTTAGTAAATGCAGCTGCCATTGAGCCAACCTCTGACAAAATATGAAACATCTACGGACTTGTGGGTTGCCACCAAGTTTGCAGATGGGGTTGGATTTTATCTTCAAAGCAAATGCTTTAATTGGAATTTAGATGGTTTTACTACTGATTATAAATGCTATCTTTGGGGAACACTACCTAGTCTTTGGAGTTTATTTGCAAGTGCCTTCAGCTCATTAGAACATCTCTGAAACTTCCTCTCAGCAGGAGGAAGCATAAACAATTATCAGCTGGTGCAAGTGCAAGAGTGAACCTAGGTTTTGTCTGACAATACTGAACTGCATGACTAAAGGTATCCCTGTCATACAAGGCACTCTGTTGAGACACTTACTCCAAACAGAAATAATATATTAATTATGTACACACATTTTTGTAACAATGACCATTTTCCCCCTACTGTATAGTCATCTATTCTAGAGGATCTCCAACACCTGAAGGCATTTGTTGTCTTATCAAGAGCCTTAACTCCGTGTAACTGGCATTCATTTGTGTCTTCTCAAAGGTCTCACAAGTTTATTGGATATTTCACTTCTTACTTTAAGATCACTCCTACTTGCAAAGACTATGTAATTTGTGATGTTTAGGTAATATCAGGTTTTATTTTTTCACAAATAGTTGATTAGATCTCTGAAAAACACACTGTTCACCTTTTAGAACTACGGGTTTTGTTTTTTTTCAAACCCTGCATATCTGCCTCTTAGGATTTTCTGAGATTAAAGATTTGTTGAGATTTTCTTAAGCAGTTGCATTAATTCCATTGGTGATAGTGTCCTTTCTCATACTTTCTATTATTACTTCCTGAGTTTTCCCCTCCCCTCATATAAGCACATTTTTCTGAGAAAAGCTGCTTTCTTTTTTCCCCCCATGCAGTTCTGCTCTTCTTTGTCTTTCCATTAGATGTTTGGAATTTATCAGCAAACATACTAAACTTGAATTCAAAGCTGGTCAAACTACCCCTCAGTGGACTATGGCTCTTTTTGATAGTAGTTGTTGGCTATTTTGGTTAATTCAAGAACCCCAAGACAGTGCTGTAGAAATTACTTTCCTGTACCTGATATGAAACTTGGTAAAGTTTTTTTGGATTCTCATAACTGTCAGCAAAAGCCATAATGAAGATGGTTGTTTCTTTAGCTTATTTCATAATGATCTTTGTTTTATATAACTTTTTATATATTTTTGTCAAGTTTAGTAACTTGCCATTTGCCTTCAACATGAAAAGTTAGCAGACTGCTCTTTGGTCCTGTGCTCTGAATTGTCTTGAGCCAAAACCCACCAAAACAGCTTGTACCCATGTATGACAAGCTTGCCTGCATCCACTTCTTAAAAAAAACATGGCACAACTGCTTAATCCAAGTGGGCTGCAGTATCCTGGCTTTATTAACACGTTTCTCCACATCACTGCACAAACAGATTCACTTACCTATCTTTCAGTTTCAGATTTGAAGCTTACAGATAGAACAGCATCAATGTAATTACACAAAAAGAAAAGCAAAAATATGCTTCTGGTTACCTTTCTTTGTCTTGTAGGGTCCTCCATTGGGGTGTATATCTTGCAATGGGACAGATACTACCTTGGCTAGGCCAGCATTCATCATATACTGATACAGACGTTTGAAAGTTCTCTCACAAAGGCCCTAATACAAAGGGAAATAGCAAGAGTCATTGCAATCCAAAAGTCTCGCCTGTAAGCGACTGTTGTCAGAGATACTCCTACCTCCTCTTCCTAAAACAAAGTGGTTTGGGGTAGGATATCAAAAAAGAACTTAAAACCAGCTAATACAAACACCAGGCAGCTCTGCCATCCAAACACAAAGCAGTGGCACTGGGCAACTAAGAATTGTATGAGGACATCCAGTGACAAAACTCCTCTGAAGCCATGGACTGAATAGAACACTGTTGTTGTGGTTCAACTTCTGCCAGCAGCTAAATGCCCCACAGTTCCTCTTCCACTGCTTCCCCCTACTCCCCACCCCTTCCTGGGGCATAGGAAAGAGAATCAGAAGGAAGAAAGACGTGAGACACCACGGCTTGAGATAATGGCAGTTTAATAAAACAGCCCAAAGAGAGAAGACAACAACAGTAATAATGACAACACTATCAAAATACTATACAAAGGAAGTGATAGAAACCATGAGGCTCTACCTACACCCGAGAGACTGCTGTCCCTGCTCCAGCTGAAGCCACAGAGAGAAACAAGTTAAAAAGCAACACCCCTGGCCCAGCCCTCCCCTTATATAGGGGGCAAGACATCACATGACATCACGTGGTATCAAATAGCCCATTGGCTGCTTCAGCTTTGTTATGCTGGCTCTGACATGTCCCAGCTGCAGCCCTGCCCAACAGCTTGAACCAGCAGCTGATTGTGATAATGAACCCAAAGGGAACCCAGGACATCCTTCCTTTTCACAAACAGCAATATTCACTTCATCTAGTAGGCTTTTAAGATACTTCTTTTGATAGCCCACCCCAAAATTTTCTGCAGCTTTAGAAAACAGACTGTATGAATGACTGCCTTTGATACTGACCATCTAGACTCTACACGAGTGACAATTAGAAAGAATAACAAGTCTCACCAGTTCTTCCCTCAAGTTTCCTAATGTTTCCATCTGGTTTGAACGAGCACTTAGCATACTCGAGAGCTTCTCCATCAGAATATCATATTTGCTTCTCCTAACCAAAAAAAAAAAGAAAATTATTTTACATGTAAGGATGGATGTAACTTCATAAACACGAGGTGTGCCTTTACAAAATACCAGTCATTAGGGAAAGTATGCTAAAGGGTTCTCAGACTGGTGCAGGAATTTTTCTTATCCTTCTGTGAGTAACACAAGGGAATCTGCCACTAAGAAGAGACCCAAATGAGGGTACGGTCACTAAGCCCAGGCTGTTACTTCATTGGCAATCCACAGAAGCACAAGTTCTAGTCATAAATAAAGAAAACAAAAAAGCCCCACAATTAGAAATTGAAGTAAGAATATTCAAAATTAACAGGATGATTCGAGCTACAATATGAAGAGTTAGGCTTCTACAGGCAGGTGATGGGCACTTGAATTCCCTAAAGTTTCCAGCTGCAACACAAGTAAGTTTTAAGCTGTCCAGCATTTGAAAAAGGAGTTAATAAAGAAATTTAAAAGCACAAACCTATCAACATGAAAGCGAGTCAGAAGCAGAAGAATGGAGTGTTGCTGTGCTCCGCTCGGTAGCCTTATGACGTGGGACTGCATTGTTATGAGACCATTTCTGTCCAGTACTCTGCGGTGATAATGAAGTTTTCCAGCATCCACCCTAAAGAAGAGATGAGAAGATATCTATAGACATAGGAACTGATGCAAATAAATCCTAATTATCCATTATCCCAAAACACTGAAATTACCCATGGTCTTAGCCACAGATGTTAATTTTCAAAGTGATGATCTCAGAATTAGGTAGTGCCAAAATGATGAGAAACTGGGAAAGTGATTTTCATAGTTAATCCAATTAAGCAGTGAGAAATCTCCCTGATTTTAACCTGCAGTCTCTACACACAACCCCAGCATCACGACATGGTTTGACGAGGCAGCAGAACCAGTAGTGTATCCCCAGGCCCTCTTTCTAGCTCCTGGCCACACAACAATCATGGCTCGCCTTGTTTTCACGTCATCCCTTGGTGAGCTCACTCAGGCTGCTGAACTGACAGAAACACAGCCACAAAAGATTTCCCCTCCACCCCCATCATCTTATTTACCTAAAGAGTAGCAAAAACAATGCCAGTGTGGTTTGCAAGCCACATATGGTTCACCTCCTAAAAGGGGTAGATCCCTAAGAGCAATGTTAATGTTCTCCAGCACTGCAATACA
Organism: Chloroceryle aenea; assembly: GCA_013399075.1. Taxonomy (NCBI): domain Eukaryota; kingdom Metazoa; phylum Chordata; class Aves; order Coraciiformes; family Cerylidae; genus Chloroceryle; species Chloroceryle aenea. The sequence continues at coordinate 316,970 of VWZY01008833.1, forward strand.
AACCCAGAAATTCCCCAAGAGGCTGGGAATGCTCCTCCAGCAATAAAGTACATCAGATGCTTTGGGAACCTGTAACTCAGGCTCCCATTCGGGTCAGAGAGGAGGATGTCACACTGGGCAAATGCTGGGGACAAAAGGTGGGCATTCAAGAATCTCCTCAGAACTTCATCAAGAGAAGATGCTCACTCAGTAGTTCAGAAAAGAAAAAGAAAATAATTGTTCCACCCCAAATTTGAAGAAAAAGGGATTTAAAGAAAGCAAGCATTTCCACAAATAAGATACTCAGGGATTGACCCAAAGACAAGCTCTGGTTCCTGAAGAAAATATCAGGAAGTATAAAGAACTCAGGGAGGAGCCCAGTGTACTTGTAGCAATGCAGGCTCCAGGAGCCAAGTGCTCCTGGTAGTAAGTGGGAGACACAGCCAATACAGGCCCCAGTTTAAATTAATACACAGCAATTCTTAAGTGGACAGATCTTTATAAACAACCAGTGAAAACTTATTAGCTTTGCTTGAATTCCTATAGCAAGATCTAAACTTACTTGAAAGCCCCACTGTGAAGGTCCCTCTGGAGCTCTCCTTGCCACCTCGCACGACCTAAACGCTCCAAAATACAGTAGGAGAAGTCAGGGAGTTTTAAGTCAGGGTCCCCCTCCCAGCCTATTAAAGCTCTGTAGCGCTGGTCTTGAGAAGCAACGATGACGAGTTTCTCTCCCCATCTGTGAAACAGAAAGGAAAGTACTAAGTTGTTACTTCTTCAATAAAAACAGAAAGGCCAATCACTGCCCCCCCCCCCATGCCAGTCTTGATCCAACGTGCACAGACTAAGGAATAAATTCTAATGCTTGAGTTTAAAACCTTTCAATGCTAGATATAAGGATTCACTCACTTTTCAACAGCTTCCACATAAGTACAACAAGGCTGCAAATCCTTCCTCCTTATTTGATCAGTGATATCTACTCGCTCTTTAAAATACTGGCAGGAACCTTGTATGCCATCTTTATTATCCAAAATCATATGGACAGGATAAATATCATCCAAAGCCACAGGATCTCTCTTCGTTTCCAGTATTCCCGTTTCAAGGTCTATTTCTTCATATCTAAATTAAAGCAGAGAGCCAACATATTACTGAGTACGGGGAACGTGGAACTGAAATGCAAGATTGTCACAAACACTGCTGATACCTCTATGAACTATCTTGCAAAACCACAACTTTTTTTTCAAGCTCAAAATGGGAAAACACAAAGAATAGAGCTGCACTCGAGTACAAGTAAACCTTGTCAGCATGCAGAATATTATAAGGGAGGAGAAGAATACATTATTTGTACTTCAAATATTCAAGGATATTGAGGCAGTGGGAATAAACCAGCGTGGAGAAACTCTAGTGCACAGAAAGNCCAGCAGCGTCCAGAGCGCCTCCATTGCCGCCGCCGGCGCTTCCGGGTGACGCCGGCGCGCCGGAAGTGACGTCACACCAGCGACCGTAACCAAGGGAACTTATAAAGCCAAGGCAGCGGCCTGCGCGGCAGTTGCTGCGGGGCCGCTGCCCGGGGCTGTTGCTCGGGGCCTCTCCTTAGCCCGGGAATAATCGCCCGGGGGTCGGGCCTGAGGCCCTGCTGTGCTCTCCGACTTGGGAGTGGGGTCGGTTCAGCCC
>VWZY01008833.1:318992-507247 GCA_013399075.1 Chloroceryle aenea
ACAGAAAGGAAGATAACAGGCACATGCACCCTGATAGCCTGGGACACAGAGACGCTGCTTGTACCGAAATGGCAACCTAGGCAGGGCTCTGCCTCCCGAAGAGCAGGGAAGCAGAACCCTGCCTTCAACCCGCGCCCCGCCTCGCCCGCCGCCAGCCGCCTCCTCAAGCGCGTTTTCCGCTACCGAGCGCCTCCGAAGACACCGAGGGGGNTGCTGTGCTCTCCGACTTGGGAGAGGTGTCGGTTCAGCCCTAAGGTCGCGTCACCGTAGCGAGAGCGCGGGAAAGGGCAGTGCTTTAGCATAGACGTTCTACGGTCGGTAAGAGATAAAAAGAGATAAAATACTGGGTTTCTTTTTGTTTGTTTATTTGTTTTTTGGTGGTAGTATAGAGCTGGTGATAAGGTCAAATTTCTGACCGTGCAAGAGGGGACCCAACCACAACTTGTAGCAGCAGCTCTGAGATACTTGATGGGAATTGCTGGAAAAGTTCTTATTTCTTAAAAGGCAAGCAAAGTGAAGTTTTAGTTAAACACTTTCAATGCATCCAGTCTTTGTAGTGAGTGAGTCCTAAAGTTAACTGGTCTCATGACCAGGAGCAATCAGGAAATTGATTCTCCAGTTAGGCTATGGGTGTGGCCCTTTCACTTTGTGCCCCAGAATTGACTTGCATGCTAGTTCTTAAATTATAATCGCTTTATAAGATATGTCTTCCATTTTTAGGTTCCTCAGGAGAGTGTGAAGGGTTTTGAAAATAGGTAAAATGATGTGTTTCTTCTCTTCTTCAAGGATTTTAATTACTATAGCAATGGTTTTATGCTTTGATGAAGGAGGATTTCTTTTCAACTTTTAGTGTCCTGGTCTACTGAGGGTGCAAACACAGAAGTTCTGTGAGGAATCATTTCTACACTTCAGTGTGACAATTATATTCTCATTTCAGCTTTATATTAAGGACATGGTGACTGACTTTGATGAAAAACATGATGAATACTTAATATCCCTTCAGCAGAGAAACCGGTGAGATACAAAATTGTTACCAACTTGAGTATGTAATACCTGTTGTGTACTATCTGATGCAGTACCTACTATAAGCAGTTGTTTTAGTTTAAAAACTTGAGTTTTAAACTTGTGATGCAAAGTCTGACTTGCTGTGTCTTGAAAGCATTCACATTATTCTCTTCCCTTTGCTAAGTACATAAAAATTCTTATTTCTAGAGGAGACCACCCTTTTTTCAGCATTCTTGAAAATATAGGTAAATTTATTAGTAAAATAGTTCTTTGTGGCTTACAGGGAAGATTTTTATTTATAGAGCAAGAGGTTCTAATTTCAGAAGTAATTGGCAGCTTCCACTGTGTGAGGAGGTTGTTATGAGGCAAAGTTTCGATGTTGTCAGAAATACAGAAAATAGCATGCAAAAGTTGCTGAAGTGAAATGTGCTCAGATGAGATAAGGACATTTGGGTTGCTTTTGTGAACTTTAGTATCTTTCAGAGGAGTTTCAAGCATTTCTTTTAACCTTTGTTTACATAAACCTTCCTGTCATTGTACCTGAGGCAGATGAATTTCATAGGTTCATCAGAAGGGTCTACAGAACTTTCTGTTTGTCTTCCCTCCTTTATCACAAGCTAAGAGATTTTTACTCTTGTTGTATAATGAATTGAATGTTTCAGTGAAAAGGCAAAAAACCCCGAACTAAAACAACCTAAAAAAGCCCCAGTTATGTTAGAAGAACAGCCCGTTTTTGTGAACTTAGCTTTCTTTTCTGTCCAGTCTCCTACAGCAGTTTTAGAGAAGGATGAAACAACTTGGGTCCTTGTTATCAAAACTCTCACTCGATGAGTTTTGGTGTAAATATTCCTCAGAATTACAACATGACAGGCAGGTGGCAACTGTCCCTTGCAGAAGTGGGAGTCTGGATGCATTCCTGTACTGGACACCACTGGCACTTTTGGATAGCAGGGGCTGCAGAGTATCCCCTGTGTGGGAACAGGTCAGGTACTGCCCCTGGGCCAGTCACGGCTACTTCCCACAGGATCCACAAGTGGCAGAAACAGTCACCATGTGCCTGAGCATCAGCAGCTGGAGCAGCCTGGGCGGTGTTCAAGAGAGTGATGGCTGCAGGGTGTGGAGTGCTCCTCCGAGGCATGCTGCACACAGGACTGCTGGGTGCTCTGGGGACACATCCTTGGAGAAAGGTGGCTTGTGTCAGAATGGATACACCCTGTGGGACTTTGACCTGTGGGTGGACCCACCCTGGAATCAAAGGGAAACCAGGAAGCAGCATGTGGGGGCAGGTGCAAAATTATTTTCTTGTTGTATTTTTTTAGGCAGACATTAATTTTCTAGCATCCTTAACTGCACTATTGACTGGGAGCTTTCCCCTTCAAGTTTCAAACCACAAATAGTCTTTTTTTTTTTCCTTGAAAAGAGCTCAAGTATTTTAAAGTATTTTAAAATGCTAAGTAAAACTCTTGAACAAGAAGAAAGCTTAAGTATGCTAAATAACAAAGGGAAAAAAATAATCTGAAAAGAGAAACAAAGTGGAAAAACTCTCAAGGAAGAAGTCCGGTCAGACTTCATATGTCCCAGCCTGGAGGTACTTCTAGAAGCAGTACAGAACAGGAACAGGTCTTGGAAGCTATATTCTCAAATTGTCATTTAAACTATAAATGCATTTTTCAGCTTTGTGACATCATGTGGTTTTGTACCTATTGCTGATCTGACCATCTGTATATGCACTGTGTAAGGATGAATTATTTTTATTTCAGGCTACTGGGACGTTTAAAAAGAAAGGATCCTACACAAATCAAACTGGAGCAGCTGGAACAAGGATTTTCTCTGTATCTGAATGGAGCTAATTCAGACCTGGGAAATCACAGCAGAAAAATCAGCTCACATGGCTACCTTAAAAATGTGACAAAGACTCCCAGGACAAATGGTGAGTTGCAGGAGAGTTTGTCTACATTTAGCTGGTATCTGGGGCTAAACACCAGCAGCTGCTCTGTCACCTGATCACCCCTCCCCAGCAGAGAAGGGGGATTGCAAAAAGGAGAGACCACCTGTGGGTTGAATTGAAAATGGATCTAATGAAACAGCAAAACTACTACTAATGGCAACATAAAGTAAACAAAGTTATACTTGGGAGCAGAATGGTGAGTCAGCCCTTGCAGGGATGAGGAGAAGCAAGAGAAAATTCACCACTCTGTACTGAGCATCATGTTTCTGGTCTGGGATACACCTGTAGCTAACTCGGGTCAGCTGGCCTGGCTGGCTCCAAACTGCTAACAGCCTCCAGACCAAGGCTGGACTGGAATTCTGTCCCAGCAAAGCCAGGACAGAGATTGCAATCTGGAACTATTTTGAACATTTACTCATCAGAGCTGTAACTGAGTTGGTGAGGTTACTGGAAAGGCTGTGATAGGAGACAACAGCATTTAAGCTTTGCATGATGAAATTCCAGGGGACTCTTTCATTGGAGTACTTAAGCTGGTTGTAGGGAGGGAATGGTCTTTGCACCACCCTAGCCATTTCTCAGTTGTTCCCTGACTAATTTCAAAGTTTAACTTCCCCATCTCTCCATTTGTTAAATGTTCAGAGCTCAAGCTAGAAGATTAGAAATGTATCTACGTTGTCACGTAAAATAATGCTAGACCTTTGCCTGATCCATAACACCCTTAATAGGCTTTAAAATCTGATGGACTTCAATGTTACCTAAATCTGGTGTCCTTTAGACAAATGACACTTGGTGACATAGACTATAATCAAATTATATCCAGTAATAGCTGCATTAAGCTCATAAATTATGTTTAAGCTGTAATAGTTGTCTTAAAAAGACAGCTAATCTCTACTTAAATATTTGAAGTAAAGAAAATCTACCATTTTCTGCTGGTGATTAACTGGCTTTATTTCAAAATGTGTATTTTGTTCCTAATTCAAGTCTGTCTGTCAGAGAAAGCAATGTAGTGACAGGAATAATTTTGCATGTATGAATGCATAAAGTGTGAGCTTACTGGCCTTCTAATCTATTTAGCATAATGAAAATTAAGTTGATTTCAGTAAATCCCTGTGCAAAGCAGTTTACCAACCTCAGCCTGTTATCCTCACGTTTGATACAACCTGTCTGTCTTAGAGTGGTTTTTTATCTGTTGCTGTGTAGATAGTGTCTGCTTGAGCTTTATTTTCACCTGAAGAGGAAAAGTTTAAAAGTTACTTAATATGATCATTTATTGTGATGGAAAGATTACTGATCTCAACAAGAAATTTTCAGTAACTATTCTAACCATGACTTTAACCTTGATTTCTGTTTTTTCTTTAATTTCCTGGGTACATACTATTTGTTTTCAAGCTGAAGTGATATATATAATCTCTTGCAGGTTGTAGGGAATGGTGACAGGCAATCAACTAGTCACCTAGTTCCACTCTTAGATATGAAGGGAAATGTAATGATGCAAAAAGTTCACATTGTTGGGTGTTGGAAAATGAGGGGAAGTGCGTGCTCTGTCACACTGGATGATAAACCTCTAGGTAGCTAAAGGGGTTTTAAAACAAGATCTTTGTTTTGGTCCAAAATTTTTGCAGGGATATTGTGGCAGCAGCTGTAATAAAATTCTAAAAGGAACTTTCTCTTGACAGAGTTGTATGTGTTCTCTCTTAGCCAAAAGCTTTTACTGGTATGGTCGCTTAATGTGGTTTGATTCAGTGAAGGTAGAATACTTCAGCTTGTCTTAGGGACCTTTAAAGGTCTCAGTGGCAATCTCTGTTGTTCTCCTTGGCTCCATCAACTTGGAGACAGTGGTGTTATCACTGCAGAAGAGAACAGTGTTGTGCTGTGCAATGTTGTTATTTTAAACACGTGTAGCTGCAGAGAAAGTTACCCACTGAATCACCCTGTCATTTTTTTTTTTCTGTTTGATTTTGCCACTAGAGTCCAGAGTGGGAATCACTGGTGATCTGTATAAGTTTCTTGCCTGGGGGTACTACCTTAACAATTTTGTGGTCTGTTTCATTCCTAGGCATTTCTTCTCAATGATTGAATATGACTTGACTTACAGAAATGATCTCTAGCTGAGATAAAGCACTGAATTTCCTTCCCTATCCATCCCCCATGAGAGTTATTGCATCATTACTTCTAAAGCATCCATCTGTAGGATTAGTCTTCACTGAAATATTAGGGATGTGTGATACTTAATAATACAGAACAGGCCCAAACCCCTCTTTGTGGTTCATGAAGGTGTCATCATAAATCTATTTGTCTGGACTATTTTCTTTGTCTGTGTTCCCTAGGAGTAATTCATGATAATAGTGATTGATAAACTTTTCATGCCTAGGCTTGGTAAATGAGTTAAAGTAAAATGATGGGCTTGTAAGGTAGTGAAGCCAGTCTCTAGGTACACTGTCATTTCTGTGGGTGTATCAACCAGATGTAGTTTCACAACCGTGCCTGTACTTCCAGTGGATGTCAGCATGGTCACAAGGACATGGCTTAAGGGCAGCATTAGGCCTCCTTTCATTATAACTAATATTTTGATGATACACTACTCTGTTCTTGGCTACTACAATAGGCACAGTCAGCTCAAGTCTCCAAGGGTAAGACACCAGTGGACCTATTTTGTGTGCCAATGAAAGGATGGTTTTGTTCTGGAGTAGTATTTGTAGCACAGACAACTAGCTCAGCTGCATCAAGTTCTGCCTGTTTTTCCTAGTTTGGAGAGATGTGGTCACATGAATCCATCACAAAATACTCAAACAATTCTGACAACCAAATACTCAGCAGTGGTAGCAGGAGTCCTACCCTGTCCCCTTTTTCTGCTTATACTTGTAGCATACTTGAGTGGCCTTCTGGGCAGTTGCTTAGAAGAGATGGATTGCATACAAGGTGAAAGATGTTTTCAGTTCTGTCCCAAAGCCATGGCTGAATCAGACCATGCTTCCAGGACAGTTTACCCTCAGTACCAGAAGAGCCCCAGAGCACTCGGCACCAATGCTACTGACTGCCAAGTATTTCTGAGGTTACTTAGGAACAGTCTAATGGAGGAACTGTAGTTGGCAGAGCTCTTTCTCTTCCTTGGAGCAGTCCACTCCTTTTCTCCTCTGTTCTTAGTCCTGTTTCAGGCCTAATAGACAGATACTTTGTGCTGAAGCAAAAGAACATCGTCTTGTTCTCCTTGCTCTGTGATTTTTATGATCACTCTTCATTCACATAAGCACATGCTGTTCCTCTAAGAGTGGTCCCACCCTGTGCCCGTTCTCTCCTGTCTGCTTGTTACCAGTACTTGTGCAATCTCCTGGTGAACTGTATTGCACAAATTACTGTAATTAGAAATAATATTTCTCTTATTTTTTCTTGGTTGAAACCTGCCCATAGCCTTCCTCTGAACAGTTCACTACACAGGTGCCTGTAGAGTTGTCCAACCCAAAGAAGAAAATGTGTTTTTGACAACTGTAAAGAGCAACCTGATCTAATTTTGAAGTAAGCCCTGCTTTGAATGGGACATTGGACTAGGTGACCTCCAGAGGCTCCTTCCAAACTCTTTCTGTGATTGTATGATCATTGTAGGACAACTGCTTTTATTGTAGTGCCAGTTTCTGTTGGCTTAGGGTGACCCTTAAATTATGGCTTGAAGAAAAAAGGTTTTGAATCAGCTATTTTTCTTCACTGGGAAGAAATAGAAGCTGTAAATCTGTCTCGGCCATAGGAAATGAGATGCCTTTATTTAGGATGCTATTGAGAGTGTTGGCAAGGTCCTTGCTCCATAGAGAATGCTGATGTGGCCTGCAAGATGTTCGTCTCTTTGTCTCAATCAAAGCATCTTCACAAAAATCTGTTGTTCCACTGTGAGTTAGGACCATTTCCAGCACAGGAACCCTTAGTTTTTCTTGACCGTACACAGAATTTTTGCCTAAGTTCTGGAATGATGTCTTCCTTGTCTTAGAAGTGAAGGAAAATGGTTGTTTGTCCTTCACTTACAACTTTTACTTGATTCCTTCTCTGCACAATAAGTTAAATACCTAAAATACTGTTTAATTTGCCAGAACCTTATGCTTCCTTAGTTTGAGAAGAACTAAAATTCCTTTGCAGACACAGTGCATCACTTGTCGTTCATTAGTCCTGTTCATCATGGGCTGCCTTAAGTAGCATGGGTACTGGGCTCAGCTGACCTCCGAAGGCAGATCTTACCATCTACCCAGCTAGGAGTTACAATGATGTGCAGTCCTGTTCTGGAGTGTATTTCTTTACTTTCATGGCAATGAATGTGGAGATTCAGTTTTAAGGTAATGTTTCCTTAATTTATTCTCTGGAATGCACAGGATGATGATCCTCACTGAAGAGGTTCTCAACTCCTGCCACTAATATACAAGTAGGCGGTATTTGAAGTGCAGTAGCTGTTGATACCATTCACATGTCAAAGTCCTTATCGGGGGGGGGAAAGCAAATAAACCCCAGAACAACCTGCAAGCTAAGGTGTATATTGTCAAATACCATATTTCTGTTTTTTGTCCTCTCATTCTTCTCTGTGTGTTCTGATAAAGCAGTTGAGCTAGACAAGAGTGAGTTGCGAGAACACGGCACGCAGGCTGTACTGGGCAAAATACAACGCAGAAGTTGGCTTCAGGTAAGGAACAGTCTGAAAGAATGGGTCTTTCAACTAATTTTCTGATTGTAAATAATTTGAGGGGTAAATGGTTGCAACTAGTAGATACTGGGCAGCAGGCACTTGTAGAATCTGACTTTTGGTTTGGTCTGGATAATGAGTGAGAATGTGAAACCCTGACCAGCTGTGTGTGTACTTTGAAGCCTGAAGAGGCACATTTTGTTGAAAGGATTTGATTTCAGTGACATCCATCACAGAAACCTTTTTAGCCTTTACATGATTGGCTCAATCTGTCTTCCAGCAGAATAGTTGTTGTGTGACATTGCTGTCTTGAGACTTTTCAAGAGATTATCTAGTACAAAGGATGGAGAATCTCATTTTGGAGATCCATCCCTGCCTGTCAGTGGTGTGCTCCACCCTGCAATAGTATGAAGGGACACAGAGGTGTAATTTGCATAGCTGAAGTTGTAATTTATAGATTCTTGTAGATCAGAAGAGAGGAGAACGCATAGATAATTAAAATACCTGCTTATAAGAAACTTGGAAAAGAAACTTATAAGAAACCTTAACTACGTAGTTTTGGTCTCTTTCTTTTGGCCTCAAGAAGGATCTGACTTAACCTGTCAAGGAATATGACTCAAATACCACAAGAAATGCAAATTCTGAACAAATGAGATGTTGCCCAAATAATCATCCTACTTGATTAGCAGCTGCCCTGGCTGGATGTCCAGGGACATCCTTGAGTGGGGGCCAGGCCTGCTCTGTGGAGAGCAGCAGCAGTGGGGGGTTTGGCTAGGGCAGCTAAACTCTAATGCTGGGACCCAAAGGTGGGCTCACGGAGGACAGGCACCTTCTGTGGAACAGAGAGGCAAAGCATTGCTTGATCAAGATATTCTTATGTAAAATGTGATGATTATTCTTTTTGTACTGCTGACAGCACAAAAGATGTCTAATTTCTTTGAATGCTTCTTTTAACAGAAAACTGTGAAGATTAAAACAGAAGAAGGGGCTAAACTCTGCCTCAAACCTCCCCTTGAGTACTCTGAGGATTTTGAGCCCTATGAAAGCTTGAGTGTGGAGACAAATGGTGATGATTCTCTCCATCACTCCCAGGTACAATCAGCAGTTGCCTTCTATTGTTCATGGTAGTGGCAATTACAGTGTGAGCAGGCCCAGGTATCAGCTCTGACTAGAGCATGCAAACCCAGTGTGCAGTGTTCCTTTCACTGGGTGATTTTGCATTGAGAAGGTAGGACATAAAGAAAGAAAAAAAATAAGCTTCTTTGAAAGTCTCATCTCAGTTAACAGTGCTATGACCTGTAAGTGCTAATTTAAAGAAGTTGAATATGGTCTCTGTTTGATAGAACCAGTGAGACCCATTCCCTTAATGGTTGTCCACACAAATGTTGCTCTTGCTTGTCTTGAGGTTATAGAAAGCTTAAACAGCATCTTTTCTGAATTGAGGTCAGTTTTGGAATAATCATGCTAAAATTATTCCATGCCATTGTTTTACCTAACCAAAGGTAAAGTTTTTAAAACTATTATAATCAATACAGTTGCTTTCCATCAAGGATTCTTTATTGACTCAGTTGTTTGACAGTTCAGCCTTCCATTTGGTTCCTAATTGCAATTTTTTTCCAGCACAGTTCACAAATGTCCTGTCCTTAAATACATTAATAAATGAACATAAATTTATGAATGTTTTTCTGCCTAACCAGTTCATGACATTGATAAAGTTTTTCTGGGTAGTGGAGCAGCATCTAGATGTGAAACTGTCTACAGATCTTACTGCTGGCATCAAACTTCTCAGGCATATTTCCCTAGCTTGCATCATTCTACCTTCCTATACTGCTTTTGAGCTTATGATTCTTTTTCTCTATAAATCAGTGACTTGTTTACAGTTATAATCATTTATGGGTAAGTAGTAAACTAATAATTTTAAACCAACCTCTCACTTTTCTTTGTATCCCAGGTGGAAATACTTCTGGTTTACCTGAAGCTACAATGTGTTTTCTTGAATGTCTTGTTACAATGCAGATGTCACGAGGCTTCAAATCAAAAGGAAAGCCATATAATTACCTGTCAAATAATTTGAGATTTTAGTCTTGACTGTCATAAAGACCTTCTCAATATTAAGCCTCGGGTTGCTTGTAGACCCTTTTTTGAACCTAAGGTTGCTGGTTCTTTGTGGTATGTTTCTGTCAACATGGATTTCCCAACGTGTAATCTGTAGCAGAAGAGCAGCTTGAAGCCTTCATTGCCAACTGAACGTGCACTGTCACTGTTCATTTGTACCTCAGCCTCAGGCTTTCATTATACTTGTGTGGTTTGCTGACCTATAATTACTTCAAAACTCTAATAGCAACCCAGTGGGGAAAAAGGAGCATTTAAGATATTCAAGGTATTTTTTTTTCTGCTTTCATAAATACACAAGGCTCTCCAGAATTGCTTCTGCTGTTTAAGGCATATGGTGAGAGTCAGGGCAGGTTTTTCCACAGTAAATTTCAAAACAGATTAATTATTACATAAAATCTGTTACACTTAAAACAATCTGTGTAAACTGGAAGTGTAGTCCATTAGACCACATTTTTTTTCTACTGTTTTTTTTTTGAGGTACATATGTTTACAGGGCAGGACTATTATCTATCCAGTTGCTTTAAAGAAGTTGCTATTATATAGCTTTGCAGTTTTGTGAAGGTATTTGGAAAATCTGGATTGCAGCTAGTCTTCAAACAGCAAGCAAAAAGATAATCTAACTGTGTGAGACTGGAAAGAATGTGTCCTTGCTCTCTCCCTTACTTACCCCCTGTTTGTTACTTGTTACTAAAAATTAGTTCTGCACATAAAGATTTCATGGCCTATGGAGTTTTCCTTCAAGATGGAACAAAAGAGTTGTAGGATGATTTTTCTTTTCACTTTTTCTCATGAGGACTTGTAAACATGACATAGGAATGTTAATATTTTTATCTGCATCATGACTCTGAGTTCACAAGATTTTTTTCTTTCTCTTATGGAAGAGGCAGCCACACTGGCTTATTTTAAAATACATGTTTGAGCTTTTCTGACAAATCTGTTTGAATTGTACCAGAAATTGAGAAGCAGCTTGCAACTCAGTGTAGAAGAGAAAAGGATGGAAGACGACTCACTTAGTGATGATGATGATAGCTCTGTTGAAGAGGATGTGTTTCCAGAACCATCTTCCACTGAGGAAACAATTACAAGCCTTGGAGACCTTCAGTTGCATAGCAGTAGATCATTGCAGAAAGAAGCTTCTGAACGTCAGGATGCTGGGAGATGCTCTAGCCTTGATTCTGGTGCACTTAGTATGTTGGAGTTCAACCAGGATCAAAGCAGTAAGAGTCTATTATTCACTACTACAGTATTATGATAGCAATAATTCTTTGAGTATATTGCTTCTGAGGGAATCGATGTTGGTTAATCATTGATGGAACACTTCCTTTATTGCTTAACTTCAGAGGAAAAATTTTTGAACAAACTGACTCAAGGGGTGTTCCCCTCATTGTAGAGGTGACTGTAGTGTGAATGGGGAGAGGTGGCAGCAGAAGAGGTAGGAAAAAGAGATGGAGAAACAGTGAGAACGAGATATTTGGGATAGTACAGCTTTGTTTGGTTTTGCTTTTTTCCCCTCTGAGAGAACTTTCAAATGTGATGCAAACAATGGAGGCATTAATAATTCTTCAATGAAAAAGCCAAGTATTCTTCTCAGCTACTCTCGACAACCCTGTCCCCCTTTGAAATAAGACATTTTAGTCTGTATTTTAAGGATTTATTGTGATATAACTGTTAAGAATTGACCGAGGACTTATTTTTGCTTTTCTAGACAGTAATGCAGGTAAATACCTGGTACAGATAAGATCTATTGGTACCTCAAAAATGTATTCCACTTTGTTTCTCTAAATTAGTGTAAGCCATGCATATGTACTTCTGCATCAGTAGAACAGTATCTGTGAAAGGTAGGGAAGGCTGCAGGTTAGCACTTCATGCCAGTAAAATGCAAGTGGGAATATTTTAACAGTTAAGACCCAGTAGGTTTTCCCTGGCTGGCTGCTCCTAGATCTCTCTGAAGTTGACTTTTAATTTTTTTTTTTCCTTCCTGTTCCCTTATTATCTTGCAGAAGCAAAGTCACTACGAGTTCTCTCAGCAAAAAGAAAAGATAATGCTGAAATCTACATTCCTGTCAGACCAGCTCTGGTAAAAAATAAAACCACTCGGCCCCTCTCTGCTGAAATCTTGCACCAGGAAAGAAATGAAAGAATTTGTTCTAGTAAGAAATAAGAATATCTACTGCCAATAAGGAGAGGGTTTATGCCTTCTTTCTTTCTCCTGCTATGGCTCAGCTGTAATGCCAGCACACATGTGCTGTGATTTATTTATTTTTCTGCCTGTTGTGTCTCTCTTTGCTTTGGTGTTTTTTGGTTTTGTGTGTGTTTGTGTTTGTGAGGTTTTCAGTTGTTGTTTTTACCACTTAGAGTGTTTTCACTTACATAACTGTGAGATGGTCAAGAGCAAGTGTACTTCAGTTTTCTGCTGGGTTTTTACTATCTTTCTCTTCTTGCTTTCACAGCAGAAGACTTTTTCCTCCCCCTTTCACTCCTTGTGCTTGCTCAGTGTTTCTCACATTCCTCATGGAGATCTCTTCCCTGTGGTATTAACAGAAATGTGTCTTCTCCAAATCAGCAGTTTGCCCTTTGGTGGAGGGTTTTAATGCAGTGCGTTTATAGCACTAAAGGAATAGTTTTCCACAGCACAGCAAATCCAGCTCTGTTGCTGCTTGGGACTGTACTTGAATTACACTGTGAATGCTGCAGAATAGTCTCTGGTGCTGGGTAGATGTGCAGGTGTCTAGTACCATACTAGAAAACACTTTTCCTGGACTGGAGAAAACCATTTGAAGACACTGCTGCTTATTCTAGAAATCTGCTGCTAAGATGTGGTCTTTACCTTGGCAGGGAAAAAAATAAACCACCCCCAACTCTAGGAGATGAATTCATTGCTGCTGTTATTTCAGCACAGCTCTTAACTGAAGAAGTCTGAACATGAGCCTTGATAGGTCTGAGATGAAGTTCACCGTGCTCTGGTTAAGATGCTACAAAAACGCAAGATCCAGATGTGTCCCAAGAAAGCAATAAAGCTGAGGATTCTCAAAAGTCAAAATACTGGTTTGTTAATTGGCAATAAACCAAACTGAGAAAAAGCAGCTAATTCTTTTTAGCTTCAGAATAAATCCCCCGTAGCTTTTGAGACCCTCACTCACCATCTGTCAGAGCAGATGCTTGTTTTGACCAATTTCCAAAGATGCATGTAGCATTTTCTCAGGTTATAATGGGGCTTGGTGGAACAGTTTCTTTCCAGCTATTGCTTTAAATCCTTAAATTCATTTCATTTTGGTACAGAATAGAGATATAGTACAGAAAAATAAACAGGACTCTATTCTGTCCCTATATTTGCATAGATAGCTAATGCTTATTGAGAGTTGTTTTGAGTGTATAGGGTGTAGTGCTTAAGGAGTGTGAACGCATGTGAATATCAGTTCAGTGTCACTTCTTGCCTTTGCATTGTAGACTTCGTGTTACAAAGTCACTGCTGTTTGTAACACTGACAGTTTTTTACTGTCCTGCTTAGTAAATCTCATGGCAGCATTATGAGCATGCTTCTGTGTCAGCCTGCTCTTCAGTATTTTCACTTGATCTAAATGCCTGTACAACTTCTCTCTTCTTCCCTTGACTTTTGAAGTCCTTGAATGTAACCACTGTGCTCTTCTTTCAGTCCAATCTCAGATCCTCTTGTTAAATTTTATTTCCTTTCTTTTAAACCTGTTTATAGGCTGTGGCGTTTCTATTTCTCCGTGATGGTTGGGAAGATTGGGAAGCATATGGCCATTTTGATGACTACTTAAGTAATAAGGTCATTTATTTTGCCTTGCAAATTGCAACTCCTGACTCCCCTTGTTTTACTAGAAGACTGGGGATTCCTCCAAAATAGCTGAACACCCCAGTGACACTAAAAAATTCTGTGTGCTGAAACTATAGGTGCCTCTCTTTCAGTGAACTGTTACAAGGCAGTTCCATTAAACATTGGAACAACGCAAATACAAAACCCCCCTTAAAGCATAGAAATTGTATTTCTCATTTGTGGGGTCTCCCTCCTCTTGTGTTACTGTATCAGCTGTTGTCTAAAGTAGACATGGCCTGGAATCAACATAAAAACAAATGGGGACAATTCAGTCTTGCCTGAATAGTTGCAGGGCCTTGTGGCAGTAACCAAATCAGACGTTTCAAACGTGTGCTGCTGTAATGTTCCATATGTGTACATCTGGTCAAATGAATATTCTTTCCTTCTTTTGGTGGCAGGACCCTCAAGTCGACCAGAGAGACCCCTTTCAGCAACTCGGAAGGCTCTGTGTGAGAAGGATCCCGATCCCTCCGTTTCAGCTGTGGTTAAAGCAATGCAAATAGAAAATGAAGTCTTGCAGAGACATCTGCAAAGGCAGACAGTTTCCCTAAGCCCCGAAAAGGTATGGCAACATATGGAGGAGGGCAAACCCCCCATGTATTATGGTCTTTTAAACATTAAGTTTGTGTATGAATGAATGGTGATGTCTCTTAAGTGTAATTGAATTTGTATTGTTCTTCCATAGAGTGGTTTTCTAGCATCCCACAGCTCCCTCTTGATTTCAGGGATCACTGAGCTACTGATAGGCTGGTCACACGATGTGTCTATACAGTCAGATGCACAGCTGCAGGCCCAGTTGAGCCATTTTCATTCTGGAAGCTTCTTCAGCTAATGTGTGATTTTCATATCAATAAATCCTACCTTCCTTCCGGACTCATTAATATGGGCACTGTTCCCTGTTAATGGATGCTCTGCTTTTTGAGCAAAGCTGTCGTGTATGCTGCGCTTCTTAGTGAGGCGCAGCTCATGTGGGCTTTCTGCACCAGTGCCTGTACATCTCTTATCTCCAACAACCATGTTTAAAAATAATTAAAAACTCATCTTATAAACAAGGGAATCAACAAAAATCCATTCCCTTCCGATTGAGATCGGACCATTATTCCTCATTTAAAGAATAAGGAGGTTTGTGTTGACAATCCTAGCTAAACTTTGGGCATAACCAATAATTAAGTTCTCCTAACAAAAAAAGTACACGAATATATCTGAGCATGAATGACACTTACAAAACTACCAGCTAGGGATGGTGTTAATGGATTCTGCTTCAAGTTTAGGAGACTCATTTTTATAGGAAGGAGAAGAGAGATGCCTTAACTTTCCTGGAGTCACTCATTTGAATGCTGAGAGTTTCCAAGACAACTGACTGCTGTAACCTAAGCTGATGCTCTCTCAAGTTGTGAGTTGGTGCAGTGATGAATATGTATCCACTGTCATCACTGAGCCATTAGCTTTCTGGGGAGTTTTGCTTAGGAGGAAAGGTGAAAAATGTTCTTCTGCTATAGGTAAATACTTTACATATGATTTCACCATCTAGGTCAACTTTTCAATCTTATTCCTCCTGGCTTTAGATATTTATAGCTTTGTGATTGAGAGAACAAATCCCTTTGCATATTCTCACATAATGGATCTTCCTGCTAAAATTAGGACTAATTGTAATATTGTTGTGCTTAAATGGAAAATAATGAAATCATACTTAAAATAGATGTAATTTTACCCTCTCACGTGGAATGGAGTTTCAAAAACCTACTGTGACTTCTCAGTCTTAAAGCTGACCTAAATAATCTCCCAGAAGTAATTTAAATTTGCTTACACAGTTAAGGGATTGTGGAACCTGGCCTTTGATACTTTTAGTATAGAACAATGTAGTATTTTTAATACTAAAAAGGCATTTTAATACTTATAAGCATTTTAAAGATATCTTACTCTTCAAAAATTATAGAAATAGAAGGTCTAAGAAGAGAAGGACTCCACTTCTCATCTGTCTAGTTGTAGAGAAACTACCCTAATTTCTTAGGGAGAATAACAAAGGGAGCAGCCTGCACTTACAAAGTGGGGTACAGGCAGAAAAAGAACCCAAAGAATGAACCACAGGATTTTTCTTCCTTTTTCTCTAAGTTACTACTGATGGTTCTACATTTAAAAATAATAAAGAAAAATTTTATTCTAATAAAAGTGAGCTTTTTCAGTGTTTGAAAGTCTTTGTCATCCTTTTTTTGGAGAGGGAGATAATCTAGGTAGACCTGTACCAAAGCTTTAGCCAACTCTGAGTCCTACCAAATGTATATAATGAGATTGCAGACAGATATTTATTAATACCAGAGAATGCTTCTACATTATTTTTCTTCCACTTAGAATATCAAGCTCAGCTCTTTCATTGCAAATCAAGAGCAATTCTGTTAAGCAGGCTTTAAGTCAGGGTAGAGTTGCAGGTTAGCTGAGAGCAGAGCTGGGCCCAAACATATTTATTCCAGAGATGCAGATTTGTTACTTGTTGCTATGTGGAAAACACTGTCAATGAAACATGTTCATTTTTTTTCTTACTTAGAAGACATTTTCTGTTTCATCTGTTTCTGCAATGTCTGAACCTCCAGAAAAATGCCAGGCAAGGACTGCAGTCACAGAAGCTGCTGAAAGTATTTGTCCTTTTGGAAGCAGGTATATCTATTTCCTTTAAGGGTAGCTTCCTTTATTTGAGAGGTGTTTTTCAGTATAGTAGTGTGGTACCACTGTACCTGATGACCTCTAGGTAGCTGAGTAGTAGCAAATCAGGGAGAACGTTCCAGCCTTGGGTCAACCTCTGTAGATAAGACAACTGTGAACATCTCCCCCTGTCTGTCTTTTTATTACCTCTGTATTCCTTTCTCAGACCACCTCAGAACCAGCTGAGAACTGGAGCCCAGTCTTTTAACCAAACTCTGTGTATCTAAGGTGGGATGCTGCGACTGCTGTCATTCAGCATGGGGTGTACATGGGATTCTTCTGTGGGGTGTGCAGCTTCAGCTCTTCACCTTTTCACCAACTCAATTATTTCTTAAAAATGCAAGAATTATGAGGAATTATCACATAAAATAACATGTCTGTTTCAGACAACAGAAGAAACTTCTGAAAGTCCTTCTGGAGCCTGAGAGCCATTCTGCTTGTGATAATGACACTTTCCTGTCTGCTGACAAATCTGAAGTAGATTCCACGTTGAGAGAGAAGGTTTGTGTATATATGTACCACAGCTGATGCTTCCCAGTATTAGTAATAAAAGTGCATATTGAATGTTCTGTATTCCACTGTTTCTGCCCAATGCCCACTAATAAACCCGTGGCAGGGGTAAGAGAATAGAATTTATCCCTTTTAGTTTGTTCATCAGAACAACAAAGGAATCAGGTGAAGAACAGAGCTGTTTTCTCCTTTTGGCTTTTTGAGAAGGGACATAAGTTCTCTTCTCTTACACTCCTGTAGATTTATTTGTTGATGTGGGGCAGAATTGGTGGAACCCAGAATGACTGAATGTCATCCAAATAGCCTTAAATTTGAATATAGTTTTTTTTGCTTCGGACTCATCAGTATTTTAGTCTTTATTTTGTTCCACGTTTTATTGTCACATGTTTATACCCTATTTCATTTTGTTCTAGATGACAACCAGTGTGGAAGTACGTGATGCCATTTATGTGACTATGGAAATTCTTTCTAACTGGGGAAATCCAGTAAATGTGGGCCTGAGTGAGGTGGAATTCTTTGATTTATGCAACGAAAAGATATTTGTGTCTCCTCATGATGTGGACATTCGGAATGCTGACAACCCAGGGGATTTGTGCTGCTTGGTCAATAAGAACTTAAATGTAAGACAGCTTAGTTCTGGATGTGAAAATTTCTCATTATAATATTTCTTTCACTTTTTTGTATTGAGAAACATGATTGCATTTTGAACCAGAATTGCATAACAAATCTGATAATAAAAACCCAAACAAATCTTGCTTATTAACCCATCCAACTTTCCTGTCCAAGATGCTGGTATTCAGTTAGAATTTTGTGTTAGAAGAGATTTTGATTAATTTGCTGGACTGACTTAACTGAGCATCTGGAAGGAGGCAGCTTATAACACCACCTTATCTATTAACTCTGTGGCATTGTCTTGGATGAAAGAGCACATTCAGCTTTTAGAGTACTGTAAGGTAATCATAGTATCTGTAGAATGAGATCATAACACTTTAAGGACAAGGAATTTCACATTTTTTTTTACAGCATGTCTGCTGCTAAACCCAAGTAATTCTTGTGATCTGAAGGTTTAGGACTTTCACTGCTAAGTTCGTCCAGGTATTTAATATGAAATAAGTGAACTTAAGTAAGCATGCTTTTTCTTCCTGTCCCTTTGGTATCCTTTTACCTAGGGAAGAATCGTGGAAGAGTAAGTGCATAGGTAGGTAGTTTTTGACAGGAGCTGAAGAACAACATCTGGTGCAGTATAAGAATTCCGTGGCTCATCTGTGAGATAGCAGATGAAGCACTGAGAGGTGTTTACATGCTAGGAATAAAAGACAATAACTGGTATGAAATTCTGATGCTACTGAAGAGATTAGCAAATGTCCATGGCCCTTCATATGGCCATAATTGCATTTGTGCTGCACATTCGTCATCTCCTTGGGCCCTCAGAGATAGGATTCTAGTAAAAAATAGTGAGATTTTAGTGGATGAGGATGCTAAATGACTTAGTCTGTTAAAAAAATATAAATTCTAATACATTTCATGCTAGTGATACTTTTGTGCTTGCAGGGTGGATAGAATCATAGAATCCTAGAATGGTAGGGGTTGGAAGGGACCTCTGGAGATAGTCAAACTGCCCTGCCAAAGCAGGATCACCCAGGGCAGGCCACACAGGAACATATCCAGGCAGGTCTCGAAAGTCTCTTAGAGAAGGAGACTCCACAATCTCTCTGGACAGCCTGGTCCAGGCTCTGTCATCCTCACAGAGAAGAAGTTAGAAAGAGGGCAAATAAATATACGGCATTTTGAAATAGAAACTCAGGATGGAGTATTATTTCCGAGACAAGTATTTTGGAACATCTTTCTTACTGGCTCCTGAAAATTGTAGCTTGAGTGTCATAAGTGCCCACTTTCCTTTACAGGCCATGTGCTCTGGCAGATGACAGTAGAAGTGACTCTCAGACTTTGTGGATAATTATAAATGATGTAGTAATATATTCATTAAGCCATATAAACCTGTAACTCTCAGCATTTTTCATGTATTTATATATCCCATTATTCTTAAATAATGAGGTTTTATATTTCATTGATCGATATATTCCTTTGATTTGTGACACTAATCTGCTCCTTGAAGCTGGAAAGGTATTGCATCAGAGAAGATTCAGTCTGGACAAGGAATATGGTCTTAATGTGGATATGTGATAACTGAACTTCAATCTCCTTCAGAATTCAAAGCAGCATTTCCAGTTTGTGTACATTCCACTGATAAACAATCATCTCTACAGCTGCTTCTCACAGTGCATTACTTGCCCTGAATCTGTTGTGCCTTCCATTGTTTAGAAGATTGCATTCAAATTTACAGAGAAACTAATGAGATGTATGAGCAGGTTTCTCCAGAGTCCATTTTGGTGCTGAATCTGGTGCTCTCCTGTGAAGGCACCCCTGGCACTATTTCAGTACATGCCAGAACCTATTGATTTCTAGGGCATCAGCTCCTGACTTGAGGCATCTTGAGATGGATCACTCATCAGATGTTGTCTGCTGTTAGGAAATGATTTTTTTTTAAAATATTCTTGTTCAGTGTAACTTCAGTAACATGATCTACCTTTGAAGCAGATGCTGGAATTGTGTTTGCAGTGGTTTGAGAGCTAGCCATCATTTCTTTGACGCTCAGAAACTTCTTTCCTTTATTTTGTTTTGTTTTTAGAAAGGATCAAACCTGTCTGGCACTCTTATGGCTGTTTATGCTGAAATCTGACATTCACACCAGCAACAGTCTTCCAAAGCTTTTTGAGGGGCCTCTGGGGCAGGGACATTGTGAATCATCAGAGCTTTGAATAAGACGACCACTCTGAGAGGTGGAACTGTTAATGATCTCTTTGAACAGACTGGCGGAGCTCTGTCCTTGACATCTTATGGTGCATATCTAAAGTACACAATAAGATATTGTGTGTTTAAGTTATGGCCTTCAGGAAAAACTGAGAGACTCACTTCAAAGTGAAAGGGTATCAGAAAATACTGACTCTGTGTATGTACTGTATGGCTCTGTGTACTGGGTACCCTCAAAATTTATCTGCTAATCTCAGATTGCTGAAATGTTGTCTGCATGTCTATTTACTTCATGCCCTAATTCAGCTCAGGTTTGGAGTAACAATCAACATCAAATATATTGAAATTCAATATTTGGATTCTGAAACTTTTCATTCTGTGCTTCTTCCTGAGCTACCACACATCTTTTTTCTCCTTTTCTGCCCACGTAGAGGTAGCAGTGCTGAACAATGCCCGGAATTAGGCATTCTTAGGTACTCTACGTGGTCTTGATAGTTGTCTGTAAAGTTCATGTTGGGAGTTTCTGGGATATCTTAGAAAATTTCAAGTGTAGAGTCAGATATATAGCTCAGAGGTATAGTTCTGTAAACAAAATCGATTGTCTGCAAAGCCTGATTAAAGTAGAGGTAATGAAATAAAATTATATAAGCTTTTCCTTTTTGGAGGGCAAACCAGAAGTGTGCTCACTTTAAGAATCGCCCAGTGATTATACAGTGTCCATTGTGCTCAGTGATCTCCTCTATGCCTGCAAAGCTGATTAATTTGATTAAAATAAACTGCGCTTGCTCTGACCCCAGAGTTCCAAAGCATGGTAGACTGCCTGTCATTTGTGAGCATGCTTATGTCTTACTGGGACAGCAAGCAGCTGACCTTTATCTAATTGTCAGGTTGTTGTGAGCTGTCTTACAGGCAGGAGAGTGGGATTTACCGTTTTGAAATGAGGTTAAGGTTTTGCTCTTAATGTAGTAGATTTTAGAAAACGATTACTTTTTTAATCAATGTGAGTTTGTTGGTGGAATAGTGAGTTAATTAAATACCCTGCTTTAGGAGAAAGAGTATTAGTGACAGTCTGCTTGTGCATGTTTTTTAGATCACGAAGGAAAGCTTCCTTTGGATGTGCCCTTTCCATCCACCTGTCCAACTTTATTTTGTTATCCGCAATCCCACCCAGTCACATGACTTTGGTATATCCAAGATCAAGATTTGGAATTACAGCACCACAACTCCCAGTGTAAGTAGTCTTTTCTCAGCTCCTCTGTATGTATGCTGTACCTTGCCTAAGGAAACTCAGTCTGAGCTTCTTTCCAGAAGTACGCAGTAAAGTAGATACCATTTTCTCTAATAAAATTGCGAGCGTGGAGGGGTCCATGTCTGCTGTGGAATTTGCTTTTGTCTTACTTGTAAGTGGCAGTACTGTAAGTGTCAAGGTTTTTGTGGTCACAATGAGCATTTTCTTGCAAAGCTATTAAAGACCTTTAAAGAACTAATAAAAGGTTGGCATTTTCTGTCACTTAATCCTTTACTCTGGTGAGAAATAAAGATAGGAAGGTAAGTGCATCTTAATATTCAGGACTTTAAGTTGTTTTATCACAATATAAGTCTGTTTAAATGTGTTTTCTTATGTATAGAAGTATAAATAGGCTGACTGTTGCTCAATTTCATTTTTGTCACTTTAATTAAAGTGTACTAACTGCATTCGTAATAAAACAAGTAATCTAGTGTTAGAAGAGAGACATCTTATGGCAGATGGTCTCTGTGTGTTTGAATGTTGAATGTCACCATGGAAATTATTCTTGTTTGTACACTGCAACGTTAAGAAAAAATCCCAGGTACTGGATCAAAGAGGATTTGCTGTCCTGGATTATACGTAAGAGGCTTTATCCCTCTGGTTTTGCTCTCATCTGTGGTCTTATATAAGCACATATGGTAATTTATACCTAAGGAAATGGCCATGGAAGTGACAGCTTAAACAAAAGTACTATCAAGTGATTTATATTTATTTTCTGGAATTTTAATAGCTTTTTCTATTAAAATGTGGGCTATGGAATATTCCATTATCATTACAGAGTGCAAAAGGGACTGTTGTTTTGGGAGGTAATAGTATGATTTGTTACCAAAGCTATTGAATATAATGCAGGAAATACACAGAAATAGATTTCTGTTTTTCAAGGCACTGTTGTTGTTGTTTTTTTAATAAAACCCCTATGAGGCAAGATGTAAAATCCATTAGGAGTATAATCCTGTGGATTTGGGTGGCAGTCTGCACTGACTAAAGAAAGGTCTCATTATCCTTAAAATGAAAGAATAATATAAAGCAGTTCTGCCTAATTCTGTATTTTGTTCTGAGGAGATTTTGTCTGAGAAATATAAACCCTGAGAATGCAATTAGCTAACAACT
Source organism: Chloroceryle aenea (assembly GCA_013399075.1). Taxonomy (NCBI): domain Eukaryota; kingdom Metazoa; phylum Chordata; class Aves; order Coraciiformes; family Cerylidae; genus Chloroceryle; species Chloroceryle aenea. Next base: position 340,972 of record VWZY01008833.1, read on the forward strand.
TTCTTCCTGCTAATGGAAATCCAGGACCAGATTTTTGTGTTTTTCTTTTTTTTGGTAATTATTCTAACCTCCTTTCCTTCCCTCAAACCATGTGAGAGTTGACCAAGTACTTAAAAAATAGGCAACAAATTAATTCAGGCTGGTATTTTTGGATGCTTGAGTTTTAGAGCTTGAGTCTGGAATTATAAAAAAAAGGTATGTCTGAAGAAAGCTGTAAAAGTCAGATTACATCATTTTCATGGGTTTCTTGATGCACTGAATTATAAGGAAGGTCTCGGAGAACGCTTCATCTTGCCTTTATTTACTTCAGATGAGGTCTGGGAAAAAGGAGGTCACTTTTAGTCTGCAGGAAGAGATCCTGTGCAAGAGTAACCTGTTCAAGTTTGCTGGAAATATTTAAACATTTTGTAAATACTTGCTACAGCCTTGAAATGGCATCCTTACTTGATGCTATTAAAACTCTTCATAAGATCCAATATATTGTCTGTTTGTGTCTTCACAAATCTGTGAATGGAATTAATAAGAATGCATGAGAGTCTTACTTGCTACAATTGGAGCATGTTCTTCAAGCTGTTGCCTGTATCTGTGTTCCTCCTGGATGTATGTTCATGTCTTTTCTCTTGAGTTGGAGACTTTTCCAGTACTGGCCTATGACTGCAGTGCATTCTCTGTAAGAATACAACAGCTTTGTTCCAGCAGAGTTAAATTTATAGAAGAAACTTTTTATTTTGGTTCTTGACTACGTTTCTATTGCTTATCAGGCAGAGGCAACTTCAAGTCCTCTGTCTAGGTGTAATTTGCAGGAAAGGCCTCTGCTTTTAAGTGTTGTCCTTCATGCACAAATATCACTGAAACAGCCACAAATGCCATCCCTCGTGCTTCACTGGAAAACATTATCCCAGCAGGCACTCTGAGGGTTGGAGGTGCAAGCTGGCAAGGACCATCAAGAGAAACCATGTAACTATTTTCACTTTTTTTTCCTCTCTGACATTTATCATACCTACTTGCTGGTTCTGAGACTGTTACTCTATTTAAAATAATCTTCCAGGAGGGGTAAAACTCTGCCTTGGATGAAGTATTGAGTGTTTGTTTACAAGGTGGCTTCTTGATGGCACTACAATTTATCCAGCTGCCTCATGTGGGAGGAGAACTGAGCAGTGGTACCAGGGAAGCCAGCCATTCTGCCAATCTTTCCCACCACATCCCATCGCTATGCAACTGGAAGCTCAGAAGAGGGCTGGGAGGAGATGAAAAAGAGCAGTGCTTAGTCTTGCATATGTTTGTTCTTGGAGGTCCCTGAGATCTGTTCATACTTTTTCCTCCCTGAGCCTCAGTCTGCTTAGAGCTTTGGTGCAAGAGGTTTTTGTTCTCTCTTACTGTTTTTTCACAAATGCATGGTTTCTCTGAGCTCTCGGCTGCTGTTAATGCCTGCCTCAGGTCAGTCTGTCTTGGTTGTCCTAGAAAGGTCTGTAGCTTTGTCTGGCTCATCTTGATAGAGTCTGGACACCTCTTTTGCTTCCTACAATACCTATCCCAGACATTCCAAACATCAGAGAATGGTGCATCATTTCCCACTGGCTGGGATAGTAATTTTAAAGTGACTGTCCCTTTTCTGTGCTAGACTGTTCCTCTTTCAGGGAGAATAAGCCCCACCATCTCATTTTGTGATGTTTCCTCTGTCTACCTGCCCTCCTCCAGTGGGATTCATTTTAAAACATGTTTTTTTTCTGAGGAGGCCACTGATTTTAATTTAAGATGATGAAAATGACAGATACACTTCTGTGTTTGAAAAGTATATCTCTGTGATTCCATGAAGTTTATATCTGTTTCAAGGTAAAAATACAGAACTAAGATTTGAATATTCCTAACAGCAGTAGAGGCCAGGATATTATGTAGAAATGTTGCAGTTATCCCAAATTCAGCTGTGAATATCTAATATCTCTAGCATCTAAGGAGGACATTAACAGTCCAGACATAGAGAGATTGAAAAAAATAACATTACTGGGGTATCCTGATAGTCTTTCTCTTCTCCATCATAATTTCAGGCAAAGCTATGTAGTTAGCTTTTAATATATGTAATTATTAAAGCATTTAGATTCCCAGTTAGATTAATCTAGCAGTGCCCTTGCTCAAGGGGAAAAAAGCTGCTGTTTTATTGCCAAATGCATCAGTACAGACATCCAGGGCTTTATGGTACTCTAGGAGTACCAGAGGCAGCCATGACATAATGGCCAATTAAAGGGGGTTTACAGCTCCTCTCTGGGAAGTCACTGAAGGGTATCTTGCTCTAGGGGGAATGGATCGGGAATGTCGTGTATTCCTACACCTACTCCTCCCCCTCAACTGTAACTTTCTTGTTAGGTCTGCATCTTCTAGTTTTCCCCCTCTCTAGGTCCATATTGCATCTTCCACCTTGTATGCGTGATTATTTGGAAAGCAGGAGAATGGAAGCTGTACAGTCTTGTAAGCTGTGAAATGCATCTGAGGAGTGAAGAACTGGAGACACTTGAAGGTGAAGGAATAACTGGTTCAGGCTGGGAGCAGAAGAAAATTTAAATGAGTATTCAAGGAGACCTGACATCCATGATATGAGGAAGAGGGATGAAACTGGAACCTCTTACTTTGATGAAAAGCTTCTCAGGTTCTGTGAAAATAAGGGAAGAACAGAGATCTTTAAAGACTCCACATGATGGAAACATTGCTGAAATGTAGAGAGCAGAAAGGAGATGGATTTCTGTATTTTCTTTGAAGATGCCAATATTTTTGTCAAAAGGGAGAAAAGGTTAGAGGGAAATGATGAAAAGACTAGAAAGACCATTGGTTCCAACTTCAATGGAATGAAAAAAGGAGATTTAGTGGGTGCCACAGAAAAGGAGAACATAGTGATAAAATCGTAAGTGGCAGAGTCTGAGAGAAAAGCCTTCTACTTAAAAGGCTGGTTAAGTGGTGGAAAATGCTATCAAGGGAGGTTGTGTTTGAAAAATGTTAACCAGCTTTCTTTACAGTGGTATAGATTATTTTACTTTCTTTGGTGGAAAGAGATGGACTGGCTGATTCTTTTTCTTCTCCTCCAATGTCCTTTCCAGCCCTTTATTTCTATAACTCTTTTTAAGTCTAGCAGCTTTGATCTGGGTGGTTGTTCTCTGCAGAACATGTCTTGAAAGTGGTGAATCTCAAAGATGTGCCACTAGACTTTCTATCTTGATAAATACAATTATACTTTAGGTTTCTTTGCTCAAGCTTTTCAAATTAAAGTCTCATCAGCCAAAATGGTTCACAGTAGTGTCTGGCTGGGTTTTTAGTCCTTTCAAATAAAATCTTACATATTCCACAGTGGTTTTTAGTTCTTTGAGATCTTGATTGAAAAGTAGTCAGAAGGATGTTACTGATAAGGGTTTTTAATCACTTTCTTCTGTTTATTATGTGTTCAAAAGTTAGAGTTCCAGAATAGTGATGTCAGATGCTTGAACAGCTTAACTGAAATCTTCATACTTGTGTTTTTATAGGACCTTGATGTTGGAGCTAAGAAAGTGAAGCTATATGTGAATAAGAACATTGTATTTGATGGTGAATTAGCGAGAGCCTCTGGCGATCTCCTCGCTGACCATAGTACTACAATTGACCTTACAGATCACAAGCAAGATATCTCTGTGTATTCTTCAAATGAAAGGAAAGAAGCGAATGCACCTGCAGTCACAGAGAAGGAAGCAGAGCCACAGTTTAAATGCTTAGAGTCAAACAGTACTTCACTCAACTGGAAATCTCTAACAGAAAAAAATCTTCTTGAGCATCAGATCAACTCAATCAGCTTTACAAAGAAAAATTTGTCTGAGTTAGAGGAACATCAAAGACTGTTACCCTCTCGAGTTTGTACAAAAGATGCCAAAGAGAATGCAACAGTACAGGCAGTTATAGAACGTGTTGTATCTGATGATGAACTAACCTTGAGCGAGCAAATGGAAAAGGTAACAGGAAGAAAATTGTCTGATTCTGCAGGTGCAATTCCTTCTTGGTTACAGACATCTTCTCAAGTAACAGAGAATAACCAAGTTACTTCCAGCAAGCAGAAGCTTCCCTGGCTTGCTACAGAACATTGTGTAGGCTTGAGATTTCAAACACAGTCAGATGGAATCATGAAAAACTCTTCAGATCTGACTAATGAGGATGTCAAATGTCAGAGAGATGAACTGGGAAGATCCAGTAGTAGAAATGCAAATGGAGATGAGAGATCACAAATGCTAACCAGAAAGGATAGTGATGTGGGTTGGGACCTTTCAGAGCAACTTTCTAACAAAAATTGTTTACAGTACCCTACCAGTGGAAGGAGAAGTGTCCGATGTGTAAAAAAAGCAGGATTCAACCCTGGAGAAGATGTTTCTGCTCTCAAAGGTAAGAGCTCACACTAGCAACTGTAGTACAAGTGCTGATGTGTTCTCCATTTTGCAAAAGCATGGAACCATTTAGGTGGGAAGGGACCTCCTGAGATTCCTGGTGGTATGGACAGGGAGATTTTACTTTTGGTATTTGTGGTATTCAGTTTTTCTCATTCACGTTATGACAATGTTCTGAGTCTCTCTCTTTGTCCTCCACCTGATGTGAAATGCTCTCCTTGTAAAATATTTACCTTCTGAGTTGGTGTTTTAAATTTATTTGGAGGAGATTGAAGACTAAATTTTGGTAAATCGTGTTCTAAAAAGTGTCAGTCCTGCAGACACCAAATGTTTGCTAATATCAATTAAAATCTCTAAGAAGATAGTGTGACCATAAGGTAGTGAGTAAATCTGCAGAATTTGTGTACTGCATTTGTGCCTTTCTCAGTGAGGGTATATGCTGAAGAGATTTATTCAGAGCGAATGGAAAACTGCCCCTGTTTTCCTTTCTCTAAAATAGTATATGCCTCTTTCAAACCTTTCCCTCAGATATTTCTGCTTATTTATGAAGAATTCTCTAATGATTGTAGCTGTTACCTGCTCTGTGCTTCTCACTGTTTGCCATCCTTTTCCAAACCATTTGTAGTTCACCTGAATACTGTTGGAGGTGGAGGATCCAGATGTGTAGTTGTGTTCTGCCTCTGTCAGCAGTCAACAGTGTGTCCCTGGGGAGGGTTTGAGAGTTGGGAATATTCTGAAGCTTCTGTCCTCTCCCAACCTCTGGCAATCTATGGCTAAAAAATTTTCTAGGCACAGGGTAACTTTTTTGTGCTTAACAATAGTCAATAGCACAGGAACTTCTTACCCCCAAGCTCTACTCTTGTCTTGCTTTTAACCAACTTTTTGGGGTTTCCATTGGTCCAGATATATTTCTGATCTCCCCTTTTCAGTTTCAAGCCATGTGTCGTTGACACTTTTTTCTTCTGGACCCTTCATAGTCCTCCTTGGATATACTGTAATGCTTTAGTGTTCAGTAACTTGTCTCAAATTAAGGGAGTCTGGCAGAACAAGGACAACAAGGCCCAGAGAAGTGGGAGAAAAGGTTACAGAAATAAAAGTTGAAATGTTGGGAGTGAATTGGCATCAGAACAGTTTACCTGAAAGTGTAGCTTGCTACATATTGCATTTGGGCATTTAAATAAAGTTATGGTGACCAGAGCCAGGAAATGTGCCTAGATACAGCAGTGCCAGTTCGAGTTCTACCCAAGTTCAATTCTACACAATGAGCTTTTCAGACAAAGGTGAGGAAAATGGTTCTTCCTTAACTTAGAATGTCTGAAATTTTTCCTTCTCTGTCTTCCTGTGGAAAAAACCCCAACAATTTTAATTCTATATCTGCAATTATACCTCAGGGAAGAAAAAAGTACGGAAGTAATTAGAATAATGGCCATCTTCCCTTCACCACCCACTCCCCACAGCCCCCTTGGCTCTTTAACACATTTTACAGTATCTCTGTTAGATTAAAAACTTGTCAGCATTACGGGAGCTGTAAATAAATCCCACCTTAGTAATTTCTGTTCAGTTGTAAAAAAGACAATGATTGAGGAGTTTTAATGTGAACTAGAAGAAGAGGGCTATCATGATTTTAACTATAATGTCCTCCAGTTCTGCTCAGAGCAGGTTTTGTCATCCAGTGCTTAGAACTCCCAGAATGTGTGGGGTTTTTTCCTGGGAATAATGCATGCCATCTAGCAGCTTTTGTTCTCTCTGTACTCTACTGTGCCGGGTAAAGCCGTCTTCAAAGTGGAGCTGAGCGAGCGTTAGCAACAGGGAAAGAGTTTTAAGTGTTTCCCTAAAAGTGGTGAATTTTAATTGGTCCAGGACTAGAACTGCAGTTTCCCAAGAGCAGGATGTGACAAAGGGAAGGCTGCACAAGCTCGTATGCAGTGTCCCAGCACACCTTTGGTCACCGAGTGGAGACTAGTGAGAACTAAAGTTAGAAATGGCACGTATGTGAATACTTGGCTCAAGTGGATGTTGCTATAAAGATATACCATTTTCTTTGGTAACTGGTTTAATGTGCAAAGGAAATGATCTAAGTATGCTGATAAAATTTGCAAAGAACATCTAATGTGGTGTAGAAGGAGTTAAGATCGAAGAACTGCACAGAAAGATGAACTTGAGTAATAGCAACAGAATGCAATTCAGTAGAGCTCCTTTCAGGGTCATTTGGGGATTAATAACAAAAAATTAAGTTGTAAGCCAAGTAATCATCAATTGCAAATGAGTGAGGAAAAGGAGGATGATGGTTGAGCAGTTGATAACAGATTGGCTCTGAAAGGCTGGTGTGACGCAGGCGTGACTGCAGCAGTGCGCTCGGAGGATGTATCAGCGGAGGCATTCCTGTTGGTTAGGGAAATGGTAATGGCTCAGCACAGCACTCGGGAGACGGCAGTTGGAAAACTGCAGTTCTGATCATCCGTTTTCAGGGAAGCTGATTACAAAGTGGAACAGATACAGAAGAGAGCTTTTAGAATGATTTGGGAAATGAAGCATGTGATTGCAGCACAGAGATACTATTGCTATTTATAACTGCAGGGAGTAAAAATGAGATGAAAACAACAGAGAGGGAAGGAAAGGTGTGTTTGTCAAGCTAGAGTTGCCCCAAAATGTAGTTTACTGAAGTTTTGAGGGGAGTTGTATATCGTGCGTTGCCTTCAGAAGCAGGACAAGGGACTTGGTGATTCACAAAACTCCTCCTAAACCCACAGGAGTTTAAAGCATCGTTATTGCTGGGCTCTGGCATAGCAGCCATCACCCGATCCTCTCAGGCTTGCAGAAGGCTGGGAATGTTTGTAACATCTGCATGTGGGATACTCTTTGTACGGAGTCTACTGTTCACGTGGCTCAAATAAAACCAGTAAATTTTAGATTCTACAAAAAAAGCCAAACGTAAGCCTTCAGCCACTGACCTCTGCTTTTGGGCTATTCTCTGCTTCCTTTCAGAGCTCGAGATGTCCTGTCGTGACTCCTTAATGTAGCTAACAAAATGACTCCTCCTGAACTGCTGTAGAAGTACTTGTGAATTGTAATCCCTCTATTGCTTGAAGTACTTAACATTAAAATAAAATTAAAAAAAAAAGAGAAAAAACTTCCAAAACAAGGAAAGCCAGTGGATGTCAGATACTTTTCTGTACATGCTCATAATGAAATTTTCAAGCTTTGACCTTTTAAATTTGTAAATATTTGGAGTGTATCCTCAGGTAAACTGTGATGCTCTGGGAAGTACTGTTTGGGCTCAACCACCCTATCAGTATCCATGTGGACAGTGGTTTGAACAAGAAAGTAGCTTAGAAACAACTGATGTTCTTTGAAATACGTATCTTTGTTTCTTAACTGTGGAGTCTCCTTCACTGGATACATTCAAAACCCGCCTGGACATGTTCCTATGTGATGTACTCTAGGTGGCCCTGCTCTGGCAGGGGGGGTTGGACTAGATGATCTTTCGAGGTCCCTTCCAACCCCTAGGATTCTGTGATTCCCTTGCGGGGTAAGGTGGAAGGGCCAGGCTGGTCCCCAGCCTTTCGTTCTGGAAGGCAAGCCTCTTCCAGGTAACTTCCCATCTTCTTTAAAATTCTTATTTTTATCTTACTTGTCCCCCCAGTAAATAATTATTGGTCCTAGATAGATGAGGAACATTGCCTCTTCCACAGCATTTCCAAAAACAATTAAAAGTTAGTCTTGAGCAGCCTTTGGGGAAAACATGATTTTGCATTTTACGACAATTGGCTTTTATTCTTAATAACCATTTGGTTTAGTATCCATGCAAGGGCATTGTACAGAAGTAATATCTATCCAATGGGCCCGTAATTGTTTAGTACTCTGCTTGCTTTTCTTCATTTATGTGAAGACAATACCTAAGTGACAGCTTTATTGAAAATCTTTGTTATTATCTGCTCTTAATTGTTTTGGGATGGAAATGAAGCAGCTCCTCTGTGCAGTCACAAGGAGAGCATGCTTTGCTCCCACTGCACCCCTCGAATTTGTCATCCTCATCGGGTTCCCGTTAGATACTTTGTCATTATTCCCCTTCTATATCTCACACGTGCTAAGAAGTGAGAAACGTTTGGACATTACCTGTATAGAATGCAATCCTCAGCTTACCCTCCTTGTGTCCTGAAGCTACTGCTGTTCTCACCACTCTTCTCTAGATCCACATGGCTGGTTTTGACAGGAGGCACCAGCGTGTTTCTGTAAGGCTTTAGAAACTTAACCAGTTCACCCATTTCCCACTGTATGGAAGATCTCTTGCAGAGGTTTAGACAGATATCTAAACTATTGTGACAGCCACACAGTATTCACTGGCCAAAATCCCAGTTGCTGTAAATGTGGAGTCAAGAATTTGCAGTCTCAGACTTCGCTGTATTTTGTATCTTGGCATGGGTTCTGCTCTTCAACAGTTAAGTGATTCCTTCTAAATGGGGAAGGGAAATTGGGATATGTAGCCTTTATAATAAGCAATATACAAGTGCTACTAAAACAGAAGTTCATGGTAAGGCAATGTGAATATGACCAGCATAATTCTGGGAAGTCTGTGTTGTAGTGGTTCATTTCCAGTCCTGTTTATAAATTAAATGCCTGTGTAATGTTATTTTCAGATGAAGACTTTTCTGTCAAGGGCATAGCAACCCCTAGAGCAAAGTGGCACAATGAACGAGAACACACTCTGCAGGAATCCTGGAACTCCTTGGTAAAGTTCAATTATTCCCATCGTGGCCGAATCTCTAACATGGATTTTCAAGGGGATATCTTTGATGAGTTTCTCCATCAGCAGAAGATCAACCGGCCTGGAGATTATCAACAAACCAGGAAAGAGGGACTACAAACACTGACAAAAAGACAAGAAGGAAATTCTGTGGAGACACATGATGGAAATGATTTTAAAATTCCTGTTTTACCTTATGGGCAGCACTTAGTGATAGACATTGAAACAACATGGGGAGATAGGCATTATGTTGGTCTGAATGGAATTGAAATTTTCAGTTCTAAAGGAGTGCCTGTTCAGATTTCAAAAATAACAGCTGAACCACCTGATATAAATATTTTACCAGCTTATGGCAACGATCCCAGAATAATAACCAACCTAATTGATGGAGTAAATCGGACGCAGGATGATATGCATCTCTGGCTAGCACCATTTACCCCTGGAAAACCTCACTTTATCTTTATTGACTTTGTGAATTCCTGTCAAGTAGCTATGATTAGGATTTGGAATTATAATAAATCTCGCATACACTCTTTCAGGGGTGTGAAAGACATTGTAATGACATTAGATGAACAATGCATCTTCAAAGGAGAAATCGCAAAAGCTTCAGGAACCTTGTCTGGAGGTAATGCTGTTTTTTCTTTCTTGCATTGTGGAAACAGCAGTACAATACAAACAAATGCATTCAGCTTGTTGGTTATCATTTTCCACTTCAAAGCAAGCTGGAATTTTATATACTGTTTAGTCCTTTTAAGTTCAAAACATAATGCAAAACCCACTAATGCATTCCTCAATAGTACTGTGAATTCTAGCAGCATATGGAGCTATTCTCTATTGTTAACAATGTCAGCCCCAAGACCGTATTTCAGTACATCAGATAGTCACTAGGCATTGAAAAGTTGCAGGTTTTTACTGATCAGAGATCCAATCTTTTGGAACAGGGGATGGAGAAGCTTTTTTCCTGTTTGCTTTTATACGTGCTTGACATGTGACTGAGTTCTCTACATTTTCCTGCTGTGCAGTATCAGCTTGAGAATAAACCTGTTAATTATATCAGTATCAATTTACCATATCTTATCTGCAAATTAAATGTAAAGAAGGATCAAAAATAGGTTTTTGCACTCTAAATTCTTCTGTATGGTTTCTCCATCTAATTTTCTATGTTGCCTTTAGCTCCAGAGCACTTTGGGGATACGATATTGTTCACTACTGATGATGACATTCTTGAAGCCATATACTGCTATGATGAGACTTATGATGGAGAAATGGAAAATGCCAGCTCCTTGAGATACGAGGAGGAGCTGAAGAGGCCAACAACTGCTGATAGGGAGGGAGATGAAAGACCTTTTACACAAGCAGGGTTAAGAACACAGAATCAACAGGTAAGTGCCTCTATGTTCAGACCTTTCTATAAATGTCTTTCTGAAACAAGAAATGGAAGCAGGAGACACTGATTTCCACGATGGAGTACAGCTCTGCAGAAGAGCTAACACAGCTGTCTATTTTGTGTGTTAATTCTTCCACTAGCTTTTTGAACATGTGTTATCCAGCTAAACTCACAGCACAAGGAACCTCTTTCAGTTTGTCTCTATGTTCATTTAATGTCCCTGAGTTGTTCTGTTGGAAGAAACTAAACATTTCTTCAAGCCACTCAGGAAAATTATGCCCCTCTGTTACAATCTCTTCTATGGCTCTCTATTCCAAAGTGATCAGTCCTACTTCTGTTATTCCACACATGGAAAATGCTGTAAAGTACTGTTAGGTGTAGGAGTGTGGTAATACTTTTTATTTTTCATTGCTTTTCCAATGTACTGTTTTTTTCCTGTACTATGATGGTATTTTGTTCTAGCCAGAAGGATCTAAGAACACAGGTAGGATGATATTCACAACCAGAAGTGGTTGAACCATATCTGAAAGAATAATAGAGTGTGCACCAGTGGGATGAAGGCATCTGAGTAGCCAAGAAAGAAAAGAAATTTGTTCTGAGGAAAAGACAGTAGACATCAAAGGTAGTCACTGTTTTGAGAGGTGTCTCTGGTAGGAGGTGGGCTTTTTTCCCCACCTTCTGTAGGTTTCCTGTGTGTGTTCCAGTGCACAGTTCTCGTACAGTTTCACTTAATTACCACAAGGACATATGCTACTGTATGAAGTGCTTGCAGCATGTCCTGGGTGGTGAGGTCAAGGAGAGACCAATGTATGAAAAAGCTGGATGTAAGAAAGACAAAACCAAAGAAAAACAAAAACCAAACCCACACCCCACTAACAACCTCCCCCTTATAAACAATATGTCTGTAATGTATGTACAATGTTTGTGTTCACTACACCTGTTGATTTACTTTTTAGGCTCAAGAGCCAGACCTTTTCTCTGAATGTATACCCAAGGAATCAGGAATATTTACTGGAAAATGTAAGTTCTTACATGTACTCCTTGCTTAAGCACCCTCCTCCCTAACATGTTATTAAGGAGGATCTGATTTGTCAGAGCAGTACAGAACTTTGTGACAGATGTCAGGTCTAGAATAAAGAAGAGTAATTGAATATTTAAGGCTGAGGTTTGTTTACTATGGCATTTAGAACATTATATCTTAACAGTTGGCTTTTAATCTCGGAAAAATAAAACTACCCTTTTGTGCAGTCTCTGAATGGAATTTCTAATAGCTGTGTTCCTTACCCAGTAATTCTCTCCCAATCCTATGTATTTATGTCGACTCCCTGAACTTCTGAGATTGGATTGACAATAGAAAACCTACCATAAAGCTAGACCAGAATGTTATACCCATACTTAAAGTGCCTGATTTCTTTATCTTGTATAAAAAAAAAAACCCTCTCTGTGGGCCTTTAAATTATTGTCCAGAGAGCTGCTGAATGGCCCAGAGCTTCAGTATCAGCTCCTGGTTCTTTGAAAAGCACAAAAACCATTGAGTTGTTGGTCCTGCCATGGAGTCTTTGCAACCTGTGATGTGCTCTCTGAAAGTAGCCAGAGCACTGTGGCTTAGTTTGGCACATATCTGTGAACCATGACCTGTGATGAGCTTATACCTGGATCTGGGATCTATGGACATGTCTGCTATCAATCTGCATCTGTGAACTTCAGATGCCTTTTGCTCCTCCTATGTCTTGAAGCTGGGGAAAAAGATCGTGAGGGTGTCGCTGACAGCTGAGCAGATGCTGTGTCTCATGCTGACAAGACACTGTTTAGCAGCTGGTTGGAATAACTTTCCCAGACAAAGAGGTCCTGATTTCCATGAGTGCTTGGAGGTAAAGTGCTGGAGAAAGCTAGTTGTATTTGAGGAAGGTTTTCCATGTCTTATTAAACACAAAATAAACTCCAGTTTAAACTCTTATCCAGAAAAAGAGTTGTCATTAATTGCTACAAGGGACTGTAGGTTCCTTGTAGGTAAACTAATAAACCTGCAAGGTTATTTACACCTTGAGGTATTTGACCCTTGAGGCCAATCAAACATGGAACAGGGATGGAGAGAGGTTTTGAAATCTGCCAGCCTTGGAGGCGTTCAAACTTCCACTGGATAAGCTCCTGGGAGACCTGATCTAATGGACACACTGTGAGCTTGGGGCCAGAACAGAGACCTCCAGATGGCCCTTCTACCCTCTGTCACTCCAAGAATCTCTGAAGGCACTGGCATGGTGAATACTAAACGTTGTGGGGATGGCTGCTTCACCCCATTTTTTCCCTTTTGTTTGAAGATAACTCTGGGTTTCCCCGAGAACTCTGATAGGTTTGTGTACTAAGCGAGTTTAGGCTTAGCAGTGCTGTTGGGAATAGCAACTAATGGCTCCAAACTTGTCAGCTACTAGAATTATTTATTTCTAGTGTCCTTGCAAATGCTAATGAGGTCTTATACTCAAGGGAATTTATGTCTATAACGAGGCTCAGTCTCCTGTTGCTGTGGCTGTTTAGAGGTAATTGGGCTGGATGGCTTAAGAGGTTTATTGCATGCTTGTTTTACAGGGCATCATGACTGCTGGTGCTTCTTTAGATATTATCCAAACCAATTATTTCTGGGTTTCTGTAAGGTGATATGAATGATATTTTTAATTTTCAGTGATGGTTTTTTATGGAACCTGATCAAATTGGAATTTTATTTGTTACATCTGTGTATGCTATTTATATTTCAGTAGGATATAAACCAGGTGGATCTGAAGATACATGTATAATCTGTCTGCCCACTTTTTCCTTCCTATTTATTTCCTGGAGTGCAGGCTAATCAGTGTTGCTCTTTCACTAGTGCTGTCCCATAATACTTCTGTGTCTCCAGTTCTGACATGAAGATAGCAATATAAACACATTCATAAAGGACATTGTTTTTTTGCTTTAACTCTGAGCTACTGTTCTCTAGCAGTGTATGGATTTATGAGAGACTGGATTTATGGGAATCTATATAGCAATTTGTCTGGCAAAAGATGATAGATGGACTTCAGGCTGGTAGGCCTGATGTTGGTATGAGATGTTGGTAACCCCCAGAGGGATCTAACACAGCTTTACAGAAGACACTGTGCTATTATGTGGAAGTAGGCATGCAGACCAGGAAGTATCCAGATAAAACACATCAAGGTATCTAATCTAAACAAAAGAAACACACTGCTCATCTTTGGGGCTCGCATGTATGCTTATACTGGCTCCCTGATTCAAACTAGGAACTATGTATATTCTTTTATATAGGCCTGCAACTGAATTTTACCATGACCTGGGGAGACTCTCATTACCTTGGACTGACAGGGCTTGAAGTAATAGGGAAGAATGGTCACGCATTAAAAATAAGTAAGGAACAGATTTCTGCTTCACCCCAAGACTTAAATGACCTTCCAGAGTATACAGGAGATTCCAGAACACTAGAAAAGTAAGTAGTAACATGGAATGCTTGGAATGTCCAAGCATTTTCTGCAGGGCTCTTCATATTTTTAATTTGTGCCTGTTGTTTCCACCAACACTTGTGGAATTTACTAATTTTAGATGCGTTTTACATCAGACTTTATAAAATCAGAGTTATATAAACTTCTATTATGTTAACACATGTTAATGTGAACAAAATTTTCCTATCATCATTGCTCATTCTTGGATTTCACAAGCTACGCAGGAACAGATTGTTGTAGAAACATGAATGAGATGTTTCCAAAAGATGGTGTTTGAGTTAGGAGATGGTAACATGCCAGGTTGGTATCTCTGCTAAGCACTTTCCAGGCAGAAACGTGGGTGTTCTGTAGCATCTGTCTATGCATATGCAGTGATATTTATGCAGGATTTCTGGATAATTTCAAGGAAAATTTTCAAGTTAGCAGAGGGTGAGGATGTTTTAGGGAATTGCTCAAGTAAGTGCCATTCATTTGGTAATTCTGCAGCTTTTTTGTTTGTAATGCCAATGCTGGTTTGTTAATTTACAAGTATGCTTCCTCAAATTAACTTGTACTTCCTAAAGGTTACCAGTATAGAAATCATAAGCTATAGGTCTAGAGGGGACTTGGCATTTGGATGTTACTGAAGATGCATCCTGTTGTTTCCAAGTAGTATATCCATTTTAAAGGCTGTTTTCTGCTGTAATCCTGTCCTCTGGCATATTTATGGTCTGTGAATAGGTTTATGAATTGGGATTTCTGCATATTTGTATGAAAATCTCTTCTGTAGGCATCAAGATACAAGAGATGTTCCCATGAGGTTCCTGGTGAATGGAGTCTGTTTATACTCCACAATGGTGGACCCAGATGCATTTAGTTTTTCTATTGGTGCCTTATCTTCTCAGAAGGCTCTTGTTACAGCCAAGTTACCTGTTGCTTCTACTGAATTTCTGCCAAACTTTCTGCTCCTCCTGATGTATTTGAGGAATTATATTTATGAATACATCTTGCCTACTGGCCCTCATACTCTTTTTGGTCTGTGCATATGCCAAACGTGTATGCATTTAGCCTCCCAGAGTTTACGGTCCTATCAGTTTAGGGTGCTTTCATCATGAATTTTGTTGAAAGATAGCTTGTAATAACTTTCATTATCCTGCCACTGAGCCATGCTGGCTTGGATTTTTCAAGTCCGTCCTCTTTCTAATGTCTTAGTAAGTGAGGTGCACTTGTTCTGTGCTTCCATTAATAGTTACTCTGCTGTGTGTAATGATTGTATTTTTAAATTATTAATAATTCACTTCTGCTTAATGTTTTCTGGGGTGCAAAAAATCTGGGCTTTTTTGGCTTTTGATATTTCTGCAAGCATACCGAATTTGTGTTACTGTAGCATTTGGATTGGGTGCTGTGGACTATTCAGGATCAAGTCAAGGATTATATCTTCTCTTGTGGGCTCCCTAATTAGTTCCTTTGTGAAAGAGTCATTATTCGAGTCTTTTTCTTTAAAGAATTGCCAAGCCTGGCACTTTTTCATTAAACTTTTAAATAAATAATAAGTACATAGGGCAGTGTACCAAGGTAATTACAGTGGGCAGTTAATTCATGTTCTCTATACTATAGTTAGTCGTAGAGGAGTATAAAGTAAGGATTCCAATGTAAGAAAAAAATGGAATTAACTTTATCTAGTCAGCCTGAGGTCCGTGCTGTTAGGAAAAGATGTTGTCTTGCTGGTAGAAGGCTCTTTGTGCACACAGGCACGTTCCTACTTTTTTAAAGGATGCGAACAAACTCTGCTGCTTCTCTGGGTGATCCAGCTACCATCCAGCTCCTTGGCAGAGTCAGTCTCCTTGTGTTGGCATAGTAACATACTGCAGAGTGCCAGATGGACTGGTTTAGGCGTGGAACTGTATTAATAAGTTATTTTGTGTCTGGGCCTTAGCGTTGTGCCTTTGGCCATTTTGGTACAACAGTAGCTGAGCTTTCCTCTGTCTGCCCCTTTTCACCCAGGGGATACCAAAGGAATTTTTGTGTTTTTCTTCAAATGGACCCAACTAAAGGAAATAGTGGTTTGTTTTGGTTTTTTCTCCTCCTACCATCTTTAATTTATGGATTGTGTATTATTTTTGATGCTTTCTATGCTTTTTAATTGCATACACATGGGCACTACAAGCCCTGGAAGCTAGAAGTGGTATTTAATACCTAGCAAAGTACCTGATTTTTATGAGAAAAGCAAGCTTTGCCCCCTTTTTTTCCCCATTCCCCCCAGCTAATGGATTTTTTTTTCTCCACAGGTTAATAGATGGGACTAATATCACAGTAGAGGATGACCATATGTGGCTCATTCCTTTCTCTTTTGGTGAAGATCATCTGCTCACAATCCATTTTGATAAAATGGAAAGTATTGCAGGGCTTCGCTTTTGGAACTATAATAAATCTCCAGAGGATACCTATAGAGGGGTAAGTAAAAGAAAAGAAGCACTGCCAGCAAAAATATACAGCAGTGCATTGGAAAATTGGTACTGTGATGAATGAATATAGCTGCCTTAATGGAACACCATAAATCTTTCCAGATTGTCTGAGTCTGAATTTTGTGGCAGGTATAATGCATTTCTGTCTCCACAAACAGCAAATATTGAAAAAAAGCCAGAGATAGTTTAAAGAAATCTTCACAGCTGATTTTTCTAAGAGACACATACAATAGCACATATTATTTTCAAGATATATGATGCTGAAGTGGTGTCCTCTCAGTATCTAGTATTCAGGCTTACCTTTTGATTCTTTTTGTTTCCTGGAACACACTGAGCATGATAGAACAGAGACACTTCTCCCACAGAAATTCTGTTTAGGTGACTTACACAAGACCAGTCCATCAATACCACCTAGCAAAACTTCACATCTACAAAGAGCAGATGTAAAGTAGTTTACCTAAAATTGCATAACATATCTCCTGTCTTATTTTTCTGAATGGTGTATTTTACATTGCTTTTTGTTATATTGAATTCTTGGAATCGTCGGGCAGCTGACACCACTGGAGAGGTTACATCTCGCTGGCACCCGAAGTTTGGCTGTCCCTCATTTTTGCTGGTTTTTTTTTAGTCTCAGAAGCTATACCTGCACTCGTAATAATAATGAAGAGGTAGTTGTGGTTTGCTGCATAGAAAATTTATGAATTCATTTGTTTCCAGATCTTCTCCTTCACTTAACTTGTGTTCTTGATGTCTAAACTCAGTCAGTAGATAAGAAGAAAACAGGTTGGTGTGTATTAAGCTAGAGAGAGACAAAGCAAAAATGATCAGCAAAGTTCTGGGGGGAAAAAAAATAAATCTAGAACTGAATTTGGAGACATCAATCCTTCATAGGTTTGGGCAAGATAGTGGCAGAAGTTGCAAAACTGCTTCTTTGTGTAAACTTACCTTCCAGGAATTGCTTTAATATGTATGACCATTACATAAATGTGTGAAGAGGTGTTCCTGCTGCACGACAGAGCCCTGGCAAGCAGTGGGGGGTGTTGAGTGCTGAAGGCTGGCCAGACTCCCCCAGGACCAGAGCCTAAGGTCTTTGACAGAGTCACAGAATGTTCATGGTNTTTTGCTACTGTTGCAAGGCCAAGCTTCTCCAAGATGGAGCAGGGGAGAAAAGTTTCTATGTCAATTTTCATACCAAATCAACTCCCTGTATGTCTGTCTCAGTTATTGAAGGAGGGAAAGTAGCAGTCAAATCCCTAAAATCTACTGTGAAATTTGGTCTTTGGAGGCCAAACCAAGAGAGAAAGGAAGGTGTTTTCCCAGCGTGCTTTGCTAGGTAGAGAGAAGAGGTGAGTCTGATAACATACGCATGCAGGTGGCAAACCTGTAGGTCCCAAACCAGTGAGTGGGGACAATTGAAATGATGAGTTCCTACCTCAGTCCTGTAAAAGGCAGAAATAAATTATTTGGAAAACTGAAGAAACAAGGTGTCTGCTGGGTCATGGTCAAAAGCCTTTAGACTGTAAACCCAAGGCATCCTGACATCAGTCTCTTGAAGTATTGCTGTTCCTTCTAAGAAACAGTCCCTGGGTATGAGAGCTAATGATTTGTTAGGCAGCTGTAGACTGGTAGGTTCTATTCACAGCTTTAGTATGAGAGGGTAATGGCAGTGAACTGTCAAAGTGAAGGCTCGTGTGCTATTTTCAGCTCTGGAAAAAATTACCTTGTGAAAGCTTTGTTACGTGATTTGTAAAATGCTATGTGTAATGGTTGAGTGCCTTCTCAGATGATGGAAATTACTTAGAAATGAGGGCTGTAAAGGACACATAAATATAAGCAGCTGTGGTATAATAGGTAAGATTTCATCTCCAAGTCTCTCAACTTGCCATTCAGTACTTGTTTCCTAAATTTAAGTGTTTTTCAGTGGATTTTCCACATCCTCTCCTTAGCCTGGCAAACTGATTCAGATGGAAAATGGCATGCAGAAGAGTTTCTGATATGAAAAGGATATTTTCTTTCTTTGCATCCAAGCATATTAAAGGTGAAACCAGAAATAGTTGCTTCTCCATACTTGATAGTCATACAAACTCCTAATTAATCTTCAGGCTGTTTTGAAATGAACAGAGCATTGCTGCTACTCTTGTGCAGTACCTGAGATTTTCAATTAAAGAAATGTTTGTGGAAAAAAAAAAAAACAGAAACAAGAAAACAAACAAAAATCCTCCTGAAAAGATGTGATATTGCATGTTTAAGTTACTGAAACTGATTAAATAAAAAGAGAAATGGAGAAAAATATGAAAATTGTTACAAAGGTCATTGATAATATGCAGGCTTTGCAGAAAACTCGATGTTTTCAAGTTCTTCTCGGGTAGAAATCTGAAATGGGAATTTTAACTATAAGTATTACATATATATTTTTGACAGAAACCCTAGTAATGAAGATTATTTGCATACAAGACCAAGTTAACCTCAAATTATCATATATCCATCAGCCAGTATAAAGGCCTTGAACAGCTCCAGGGAGGGGCACCCACAGCCCCTCTGGGCAGCCTATTCCAGAGTCTTACCATCCTTGTACTGAAGAACTGTTTCCTAAGATCCATTGTCCCTCCATTTAATACCATCTCCCCTCGTCCTATTGCTGGACACTCTTGTGCAGAGTCCCTTTCCAGCCTGCCTGGAGGATCCCTTCAGGTACTGGAAGGCAGTTTTACAGTCCCTCTTGAGTCTTCTCTTCTCCAGGCTGAACAATCCCAGCTCCCTCAGCCTATCCTTGTAGCAGAGGTGCTTCTGCTCCCCTGTGTCATCTTTGTGACCTCCTCTGGACTTGTTCCAACACATCTATGTCCTTCTTATGGTGGGACACCAGAACTGGATGCAGTATTCCAGGTGGGGTTTCCCAAGAGCAGAGTAAAGAGGGAGAATCACCTCTCTTGATCTGCTGACCACATTCCTTTTGATGCAACCTAGGATATGGTTGGCCTCTGAAGTGAGTGAAATTGGTCTGGATCTGGTTTATGTCATGTAATGTAATCTTATGTTAT
The DNA here is from genome assembly GCA_013399075.1 of Chloroceryle aenea. Taxonomy (NCBI): domain Eukaryota; kingdom Metazoa; phylum Chordata; class Aves; order Coraciiformes; family Cerylidae; genus Chloroceryle; species Chloroceryle aenea. The sequence goes on from VWZY01008833.1 coordinate 360,464, forward strand.
TTCAAACAAGGTGAAGGTAGTCCATGTGTTGCTGGACGGTCGCAGCATCTCCCCACCGGAGGGCTTCCTTATCCGCAAGGGACCAGGCAACTGCCATTTTGACTTTGCCCAAGAAATTCTCTTTCTTGACTATCTGCAGCCCCAGCTGATTCATAAAGTACAAAGGAGGTAAAGTACAATGTTTTTATTATCTGAACCACACAATTTCTCTTAACTGTAGGGTTTGTTGTTTTTTTTCTTATTCTTTGTTGAAGCCAATATGAGGCACCTGGATGAAAATATGAACAACTTAGAGAAAACTGTTTCATTGGGTATTAATAATACACTGCTTATCAGATTTTATTGATATAGAGGACAGTCTAGTCCATAATGACAAGCAGGTCGGGGGGTAGTGTTTGTGGAGGCTTAGTTCTTTGGGTTTGTTCTCTTAGTTTTCTGAATAAGCTGAAGATAAAAAACAAAACATTTTTTTTTATCTTGGGTTTTTTGGCAGGACTGGTTCAAAGAGAATGGAACAAGCCAGTATGGACTATGAGGCACCGTTAATGCCATGTGGTTGTATCCTTCTCTGTCACTTGCTTACCTGTCATGTAAAATATTTTACTAGTTACATAGTATGGTTATGGGTCCTGCGCTCTTTGAATGCAACATTTCTGGTGCTTTAAGACATGAACAAGATGGCAAAGATGAGAGAGAGTTCCATTAAGTGTCAATTAAGAATAAATTAAGTGGAACATAATATATGAATTCAGTAATTCTTCATCTGATGGAAGAACTTATATGTGAACATCTATATATGTAGACATAGACACTTGCCTCTCTGTGCCACCTTTGTGTGCCAATTATCACTGACAGAAGAGGCAGACTTCTTGTCTTAAAACAAAATAGCTTATCCAGAGAGGTTTAGGACATAGTGAAGTCAAAGTGTAAAAGGAGATTTGAATCCCCCCCGCCCCAAACTGCAAATGAGTGTCTGCTATTGAGAGGTGGGCTGCAAAATAATTTTTGAACTGAAAATAAAGTTATCTGTAACAAAGCATCAGTATCAAAATTTTCCTTAAATAGCTGCTTGCTTTTTAGTCGTTTTCCAGTTTCAGCTTCTGACAAGTTGGGGTGATCCATACTACATTGGTTTGAATGGACTTGAGCTGTTCGACGAACACGGAGACCAAATCTTACTAACTGACAACAGTATCCTTCTACAGACCAAGTGCCTCCATCCCTTTCACATACACAGCTTGCTCCCTAGCAAATTATCCTATGGCATCCCTTCTCCCAAATTGCCAGTTTCTCCCATGGGATTACTCTGCCTGTGTTTCTTTGCATGATGCTCGTTTCTACGTGATGTGTTCCATGTACGTACAGAGCCTTTATTCGCTGAGTGGGATGTGCTAGCAAAGCAGGACAAGGTTAGAGAAGGGAAAGTTTAAGAAGGATATGGTACATTTTCCCTATCAGAATTTATTACTTCTATGGTGTGGAAGGACCAGAAAGTTTGATGAGCTATAAATTCACAAAAATAGGTTGAGCTCAGTTCTTTGTTATGAAATCTTTTTGTGCCACAAGGCAGACATTTTTCACAGCTCTTGTTCTGGAGCTTTAGGCTATTCTAGACACCCAATCCAGTCTTGGAGGTAAGGGCTGAAACTTTGATTGAGTGCTCCCTGGGTAACCAACAGAGGGAATGAGGGACATGTTTGAAAGATTCATAGTCATCAAGGTTACACTGCAGTGCTCCTGTATCAGCTAAAGTTTCTTAAGAGCTGCAAGCCTCAATCACCACCATACTATTCATGTAGTTCAGTCACATGGAAGGAACAGTTTCTTAGACAGCTAGAAAGGATTAAAAGTATGTATACTGCACAAATTGTATGTCTCTCAGGATCCTCATTGCCCAACAAATAGAGGATAAAAAAGGTAATAAAGGCTTTTTCCTGAGTGCTGTTTTTATTTGTATCTTCTGAGATACTTGATGCACTTGAAACATCTGTATTGGAGAGGCAGCATTTTGTAGTTGAGAAGTGGTAACCAGTTGTTGTTAAGTACAAGGGATCTTTACCTGTGCTTTTAAATGGAATGTCTTTGCCTGGCGTTGTACTGTGCTGTAGAGACACCTCTGCTGGTTTTGAATGATTGCTTGTTTCCTCCTGCACAGCAGAGATGCTTGGGTGTATTAGGATCCCTCAAAGACCATATTTGTTTTAGTGCAGTACTAAATGGGATAATTCAGTACTGAGTCTGGAGCAACCTTTTCTTAAACAGTTGAGGCATTGCTGTGTTATTGCTCCCATTCTTTATAAATGCTTAAAGACTCAGGCCTTTTAGAAAGCAGGACAGGAGGAAATTTATATCCCTCAACCTGAATTGCTAGGGACTTAGAGTTCTGAAGGCAGTGACATCCATCCACATTTATTTGCACGTCTAACCTATGTGTGTTTTTAACATAAATGTTCTCTTCTGGAGAAAATGAGGTTACCTAGAAAGCCTGTTCAATAGAATTTTTATCTTTCCCTCTCACAGAACTGAAAGAAGTCCTTATTAGACAGTTCCTGATTTTTACCTCAAATCTTGAGGAACTCAAGCCAAACCTAGTCTGACTGATGACCACCTCCTGCAAGGATACTTTTCTTCAGATATGTTTCATATGAAGAGTTTTCACAAGTTCATGCTGAAGAACAAAAGTCACAAAAGCTGGGAAGTGCCTATTCCTGATGAGAGAATAATGGTAGACTAAGCATGAACTTTAAAACTTGGTGTTTCTCAATTGTCCTTTTTGGTTTATTTATACTTAAAGCCTTTTTCAGATATCGCTGCTTTTCCAGACAGTGTCAACATTCTAGAAGATGTATCTGGAGACATCCGAACTCCAGACAAACTGATTGACAGAGTAAATGACACAGTTGATGGCAGACACATGTGGCTTGCACCAGTTCTTCCTGGTTTGGTACAGTTTTCCCCTTTTCATTCCATTTTTTTGTGATGTGCATAGATGTAGCTAGAAGTGTAAAGGAAAGGGGAAGCATATGTAATTTTTAGGTAAATTTGCTACTAATAAATGATGTTAAATCACCACCTATTAGAAGTAGTTCTTTTTATTCCAGTTTTTCCTTTGCTGCACAGATAGTAGCAGTGTGGATTTCCCAGGTTTGTAATCTCCTTCTGTCTCCATGGTGCAACAGCAGAAGAATTTCCAAGGCTAGCGCAGATGTTTTTTCAGTTACTGTGATAAAGATACTGACAAAGGAGCTTAATACGCATGTTTTGTGCAATAAATACCTTTCAAGAGAGCAGACTGCCATCTGAAATCTGTTCCTACAAAAAGCAACGTTGTTCCAGCAGTGAGAAGTTTGTTTTGTTTTGGTTTTTTAATCTCATTATCTGTGTTGAATTAGAAGTCATAAAGTAGCGATGACAGACTTAGCATTTCACGTCCTACGGCCCCGAGTGATTCAGCCCATGTTTTAGAAGCCCCATGTTTAAAATATGGGGTATGAAATTTCTAAATTGGAAAAGTAAACTTAGATGAGTTCTGACTTTGTTTTGGGAGAGGACTTTTTTATTATTATGGGCCTGGTAGGGACATTATTAAGATCTACTTATTTCTTAGAAGAAAATGGATTTAAGAGCAGCAAACTTTAAAAGTGACATGTGGTATGTTGGAGCTTGCTGTGTTGGAAAAATCCTTACTTCATCTGTTATAGTTATTAATTAGAATATTAAATGCAAATAATTAAGTTAATCTTGGAACTGCTTCATATATCCTTGTATGCTGTAGTGCAATGGGTATAATTAAGATAAAACTTTTAAGTGTACTTGGGAATACTGACCACTTGCATTTGTTAAGAAAATGGAAGGTCTTGAATGCTGCTAATTTGATGGGATGCTCAAACAACCAGCAGTGTTTTTAACTTATTAATGCAAGCACCATTTAAATTCTTTGTTCCCATGTTACTGATTGTCATTTACATGCTTAAATGTATTTTCTATCAAATTTATCACTTGCTGCAAGACTAACATTTGCTGTTGGAGACTATGCCAAATTATATTCTGGAAAATCAAAGAAATTAACATTTCTATTGATCACTTTTACCTTTCTTCAGTAAAAAAAAAAACCCACATGCTTAATGATTTAATACAATTAACGATATCTTGTCCAGTGCATCAAAGGATTAAAACTTCAAAGGATGCTAAAGATGAAACTTAAGATATGTTGCCCCAAAGTTGATTTAGTAGCTCATAAAAGGAATACCATAGAATTAACTGTAACAGGCACAAGTGGTTTTCTACAGCCTAATATTTGATCTTAACATCTTGACATTAATGTCAATGAAAGTAAGATGAACAATAATTCAAGCAATAATTGTTTAGCAAGGACCTGGAGAATTGTTGGGTGTAGATGTCATCTTCTGGTGAGTTATATGTACATTTGGAAGGGTGGCTCTGCAGTAGAGATGACATCTCTGAATTATCAACAGAGATAATAGCTGAACTTAAATCTTTAGCATCAGCTCTCTGTCCTCTAGCTACATCTGTTTAAATACAGACCTCTTTGGATGCAAGGTGTCTGGGCATTTTTTGGGGGGGAATTTGTTCCATGAAATATAAATTGATTTTCTTTTACAGGTGAATAGGGTGTATGTCATTTTTGATGTACCTACTACAGTGTCAATGATCAAGTTATGGAATTATGCCAAAACACCGCAGAGAGGTGTGAAAGAATTTGGGGTAAGTAATTTTTGTGTGTGTTTTGTGTGGTGAGTCAGCTTGCTTGATTTCTTTCACAGTTCACTGAAGGGTGATTCCATATAATCTCAAAGGGTGGGATTAATCTCATTTAACTCTTCATTTAGTGTTAAAATGATTAATCTTTGCCAGTCATCCATCCTCCCTTTCTTGTTCGGGGAAAGAGTATGATCTGTTTGGGTTTTTTCTTAGATAATTGTCTTAAGATAGGATAATGCTTTCCTTTTTCCAATGACTATAAAACAGGCCTGGAAGACAATACTTTAAGCTGTAAAGTCAACTTTTAGACAGCTGAAATGAGGTGAGATTCATTAATTCCTAGATTTGAGAGCGATTTGCTCCAACTCATCGAATGGCAATTGTGTAAAGAAATGAAGTAACATAGGTGATTACCTACTTGAAAGCTGCATTAGAAACAACAGTGAGAAGACAAAATTGACAAAAAAATTAATCAAAACCCAGAGAGAAATGGAAGTTTTAAGGCAAAAAAGTTGAACTAAGTACCAGAGGTGTGAAACAAATAGGGCAAAATGATTTCTACTTAACTGATAGAGCCAACTGCTGAAAGCAATGTCTGAATTCTGGGTGTTTTGTTTGTTTCCTAAATATCTAGCTTCTGGTGGATGACTTGCTTGTCTACAATGGGATTCTGGATATGGTGAACCACGTAGTGTCAGGCATTCTACCAACCTGTGATCCAGTGGTCCCGTATCATACCATTCTCTTTACAGATGATGAGAAGATTTGCCATCAGGAGAAGAGAACTGTTATTAGGTATGTGAGTGGGTTTTGCTGGAAGAAAATCTTGTTTTCAAATATGTTTTTATGTGACTAATGTCAGAAATATATGCAGTGCTACAGAAAATTCCCTTCCTAAGCAAACTCAGCCTCATGTAACGAGAAATAATCAATAGCTGTTTAGATAATAGGACCAAATTATAAGATTGATTTTGCAAGCATTTTTTGGCACTTAATGGTATTCATGACTCATATTTACCTATGTTTTCATGGAAACCTATAGTATTAAATGCAAAAGAAAGAAGTTAGGCTTGCTTAGAGAAGAAATAATAAATTCCAGTGATATTACATGGGGGAGAGAGGGGTATGAGTTAGAGAACCAAACATCAATAGTCAAGTAAAGAAAGTCATCTGATTTGGCACAGATACCAATTAAGGAATGAGAATTCTACTACTTTACAATTTTTTTAAAAATAATGAACTTCTTAAATGAGAAAAATGAATTGCTTTCAGAGGAATGACACTTGGAAACCACAAAGTTAGCAATATCACAGAAAATATGATGAAATGAGGTGCAAACTGAACTTACGTTTAAACGGTCAGGATTGATAGGGTCTAAAAACAAATCCCTAACAAGGAAAATAAAGATGGAAAGAACAGTTTATTTTAAATGAGATTGAAAAGTGAAAAGGCAAAAGCTTATAGAAATAAGCACTTTCTTATAAATTGCACAGCTAACAAATAGAATGCCTTGCACATACATCACTTGGAAAAAAAGGTGACAGGTCCACGTTCCAAAATGGCACATGATTTGTTCAGGAGAACATTCAATACATAGAAATAAGCAGAAAGAATTGAAGTTGTCCGGATTAAGAACAGAAGTCACATTTGCCTACTGTGTTTGTTTTCTTGTACTTCTATAAAGCATTGGCTGTTGGCCACTGGTACTGTCAGATGGTGAAATAAATTGTTATTGTTTGGATGTACTGTGTTAGACTTATGTTTTTGTTGTCATGGTAAAATTTGGAGGTAAACAATTTTTCCAATGAAAAAGTTACTGAAATGAAAAAGTCTTGAGGAAATAGAAGTTTTGAGGCATTTTTCAGGGGCATATAGAAAGGAGGAGGAGAAATGAACCTTTATTTTCTTCAGCTTAACTCCTTTCTAGGAGTGAAGTTATTTTATTGGAAGCAGAGAAGCGGAAGCTGTGACCATATATCTTTCTCACATAACTTCTTTTGCACATATTTTAAGACATGTGCCCTTTTACAGTTTTAAGAGGGATATACTGTTGGGGTGACACAAACTGTGTGATCTGTCTTCCAGTCAAGTGCATGCTGAGTCTTCTCAAATTCTGTACAGGAACTTTGTTGGTTTTTCTTCTTGGCCTGTTTTCAATTTATTCCCCCCACCTACTTCCATTGCTGCAGTACATTCTATTTTACTAAGGAAGAAAAATCCCTTACTACATGCTGGATAATAGCCCTCCACTTAAAAATGCTCTTGAGCTTTTATATATTGTTACTTCTGATTTTGACCTATTCTCTTCCAGATGTCACTGTTTGGTATTTTATGAACCCTGACCTTGATTCTGATAATATCATCAACAACATAAGTTCTGATTTACTTCAGTTTTGGTTCCCCTGTTTCACTCTGACAGTTTGAGACATTACATTTTTCTACAAAAATGGAAACCTACTCTGTGCAGTATTTGTAGAGAAAAGAAAAATATACTACTTTTTTTTTCTTTTACAAAGGCATGGATGTTTTTGTTTTGTCATTGTGAAAGGGAGATATTATCTGTGATGTTTTCCTTAAATGTCAATTCAACTCACTATTTTTTTATTAATTTCTTTAATATAATTTGAAACTCCTTCCCCAGAAATGAAATTTTTAAAATATTGCAGCAGTCTGCAAACAAAACTTGTCACAGTAAATGAATTTTGTTTAGTTCATAAAATTTTCAAGTAATGCTATATCAGCATTACAAAACCATGTTAAGTTCCATATAGGGATTTTTATACCCTCTTTGTACAACACTGATTTAAAATCTCACTTTGGTTAATGTGGCTCAAGCTGTGTAGGCAGGCAAGAAAATTGTAGAGTAAATATGATGTTTATATCTGAATTGTGCCTGAATGAATGCCACTAATTAAAACTGGCAGGAAATCCTTCAGGTGGCTGCAGACAGAATGCCTTTCCTTTCCAGATAGTCTCCTAGAATGCAGCTTTGTTTAGCCTCCAGGACCTAAATAACTTGTTTGGTGACCTTTTCCACCAGTCTCATAACTTCTCACAATGTTGATTATTTTGGCTCTTGTACTGATTTTGATCTTTTCAGCAATCATGTGCGAGATCAGGATGTACGGATGATGAATGAAAATGAGATTGTCATGAACAGCAAGAAGAAGCAGGTTGTGGCAGATCCAGGTTAGTAGTAGTTCTCCAGCTTTCTCCTGCTCTCTTCCTCCAGAGTCAGTATGGATAATGAATGTTGTTACAGGTTATAGGTCTAAACTGGGAAAAGTGGGGAGGCTTACTCCTCTTTTTTTTATATATTTAGTTCTACTTTTTCTATCATAGGAAGGCAAACCAGAAATGTCATACTCTGATAGATTTTTATTTTACATCTGAATATGAAAGTGGATGATATAAACCAAAGGCATATGTAGTCATAGCTTACACCGACAGGGAGGAAAGAAATTGACTGAAGATGAACTGACAAGTGTTCGTAATTGTGCAGGTTTATAGATAGCTTTTGGAAAAATAGGCTCATTGCATCCCCACTGGCCTTGTAAGTAGCTTTAGAGATGATGTGTGTGTGTGTATCTCAGAATTAGATGCTTTTTTCTCCTCAAGCAATTCCAAAATGATGATAAGGTTAACAAGGGGGGAAACATGTTGACTTTATTCCTCCCACTGTCTTCCTCATTGGTCTTTTCCCTTACAAAGTGATAATTAAAAAGACAACCTTTTTTTTTTCCCAAGGAGAAAGAGTAGATTGTATTTATAGTCTGAAGAGCCCCAGTCACTCATTGTAAATTACTCCGAATAGCTCCCTAAATACATTACAAATTCTCAGCCCAACTGATATATTCATGATTGGTTTTCTCTCCGGAGTGTGACACTTTCTCCAATTAATTCCTCTAGAAAGTGTTACAGAAATTATTTGATGGCTTTTAATAACAGTTCTGTAGGAGAAAGATTTGAAATGCTATTGCCTGTACAAATACACCTTCAACGTTGCTAGTGTATTAGAGGTAGCTTTGTCAAAAGTGTTTTGAATATCTCTGTGCCCATGACATCCTGGGTTCCAGTGCAGACAGATCTGATGTCCAGTGAAGCTGTAATTGCCGTGACCATCGCATCTCTTATCCAAGTGTTAAGGACATGGAATGACTCTGAAGTCAGCAGTTGAGGATTGTCTGTTGCCATCTGCCCCATGTCTCCTCTGTAGTACTTTTTGGTATCAGCCACAGGCATTGATAACATGGATTCATGGAACATTTGGGGTTAGAGGAGACCTCGGGGTCCATTCTGAGTGAGGGTTCAACCCCCTTCTCAGAACAGTGTCAACATTGCATTCAGGCCAGATTCCCTGGGACTGTGGAAACAACTGGCAGCACATTACTGAGTAGAGTAACAGCTTTCATTCTGGGTTGGAAAGAGTAATAGGCATGTTTCTTCCTCATTTTAGTTTGTGGCTTCACTGTTAATACAGGTACAGTGTTAAAACAGCACTCCGCTTTCCTTAACAGCTTTGCGGCCCAAAACCTGCATATCTGAGAAAGGACAGCTGAGAAGGACAAGATAACAAGGGTTTGTGACTGGAGAGTCCTGAACACATCCAGCCCTAAATAACTGCAGTCTACATCTCCAAGATCTATATTGGCCAAATGGAAGATTTTTCTGTTTAAAAAAAAAAATTTAAAGCGTGAATTCAGTTTTCTGTTTGTCTGGTTTGGTTTTGTTTCGTTCTTAATTGTAGTTACCTGTCTGATTCTGCCCCCCTTTTTCTCTTAATTGAAAATCCAGAGAGGAAGGAGCATAAAGGATTAAGTGAGAACCTTTATTGCTAACTGACAACTGTTCCTGCCGAGTACCAAGAACCTGAGTGAAGCAGGATGGAAATAAGAGGTCTTCTGGAATATTTCTCAAGCTTTAATTCCTAAATCCTGTCTGGATGATCACGAAACTCCTCAGGAGAAGGAAGTGTCTGCTTTGTTTCTCATGCCTGTAAATAGTTCTTTTTGAAATGTACTTAATGGAGGAAATACTCTTTCTCTCTCTCTTTCTGGGCTGCCCCTGTGTGTTTTGATGCCATGGCTCTCTCTCAGGGCTGACACTGTTTCTGATCTCTGGAGAGGTTACACTGGGTGTGCAGAAGTGTGGTGAATGCTTTTAAAAAATGGAGATTAGGAAGTGGGTTTAATAAGTAAATTTCAGCTGCCACTTCTTTAATATTTTGCAGTGAAATAATTATTTCATTATTTCACTGTCACGGAAAAACCAAAGGAGGTGTTTTGCCTGAAGCACCATTGACGGGTGCTCTACGTATTCTTCGAGTCCTGCTACAGAGCAATGCTCTCTTCTCCCCTTTTGCCTGAATTTGGTTATATGAAGGAGGAGGCCATACCTCTGGCTGCACCAACCACATCTGTTGCCAGCAGCTTGTCATCACTTCTGAGAAATGGTAAATGCATTTTAACTGGCAGAAGGTAAGGAGTGAACTCCATTTTTAGACGCAAAGTACCCTGCATATGTAGTTGTTTGAACAAGAACTCTAACCAAATCATTATGCTGCAGGATTTGTAGCTATGCAAATGTACTTTTCACTAAAAGTTTGTCAGTTGTGACAATTTGTAAATCTCTTCCATAGAAGATTCTTCCTTTCTAATTTAGAACTCACTTGTTGTTTCCAGTGAGAACTGAACTCTGAAATCTGTAAATGTTTTTAGACATGAAACAGAAATCTAATGTTGCAGCTCCTGGTATAGAATTAAAATGTGCTGCTTCCCTTTCTGTACTACATCAGGAGTGCAGTACCTTGTATATTTGCTTGTAAAAAGCATTCTTAATTGTTACTGGCTAAGCTGAAAAGACAAAAATTAACATTGTGTTTTCCACGTTTCTGTGTATTGATGGAGCAACAAAATGTATTTTTTACTAAATACAAAATATTTCTAAATGTAAAATAGCTTATGTGAGTGTATTGTACTTTAATGGCTCTTCCCAAACTGCACTGGCAGAAGAACTGTCTGTTTTTCTGAGAACTGTCTCCCCAGTGTGTTTACCACTGTAGCTCCACCCAGAACCAAGTTTTAACTTTTGCTCCAAATTAGATAACCTTTGCATGCAACTCCAAGGTGAAAAAGAGGAGCTGAAATGAGGGTTATTGGTAAGGTTAAGAGCAGGTATAAATGTTTGCATCTGGAAGAGGAGAGGCTATAGAAACATTTTTAATACTTGAGGCACAATCACAGATTTGTCATCCAGATGAGATGAGGCCTGTCACATTGTTTGTTCTTCTGGGAAAATTTCATTGAACGTGAAAAGAAATGAAATCCGTTGTTTCCTGGCACAGAACAGCATCGTTCTTATTGACCAGAAAAGGTATGAGAGGGAGAGGACTTTCTATGCTCATTTGTCTTCGCTTTATCTGTCTGGAGCATCTCAAGTCTGATGTGAAGGACTAATGATTTCTCAACCCGAATTCTTTGAGGTAATTCCAGGTTTTGTAAAGTATTGTAAAATACTTGGTCAAGTCAGGTGGGTCACGGTTCTCTGTCATCTCTTTCTCTGCCTCTTCCTCACTGGCCAGTTTTGCCTCTGGAAGTCTGTATCCAGTGCAACTGCTTCTGGCACAGAGTGTTGGCTTGTACCACCTGCCAGTCTCACCTAGCAGCTCCCTTTACCTATCTATATTTCCCACAGTTGCCACACTGGGAAAGACCATGAAAGTCTTTAAAATATTTCAAAACAATTGTTAAGTAGTGGAACCATCCTCCCCTGCAGTGGTTCTGTCTGAAAGAAGGGTTTGCCAGCCTGCTGTCTGCTCTGGGATGACACACACCACCACGGCAAGACCTAATGAAGTCCTTGATTCTTGTCAGTCCTGTATATGAAGTAGCATAATATGTAGAAAATAATTCACTAACCTCTGTGGGGTGGGAGATATCAGCAGTTGCCCTCCTAATTGGAGCCAAGATGTAAGGACCCTTTGTGACCAAAGATAAATTAAGTGCCCTAGTCCTCCCTGTGCTCTCAAAGTAGATACTTGACTAACTTCCATGGTGAATCAGGGTTTAAAAAAGAAAAGCTTATTCCATTTTTCACTTTTTTTTTACCTAGACACAAGTACATTCACATCAGACTGGAATTTACAGGAAAGAAAAGAGGAAGAGTAAACATGCAATCAAGAAAATCCCCACAGAGGACTTCAGTCGATGTCAGGCAGTTTCAGCAAGAGTAATTCAGCACAAATGTGTGTGGTGAGGTCCCTTGACATTGTCAAAAGCATGACAGAATAAAAAAGAAGATTAATTTGAATTTTTACTGAAGCCTTTGATGTAAATTCCTAAGTTTTGCCCAGTTCCCATTTCTGGGCTGCTCAGAAACCTTTGTTTCACAGTTGCTCACCTTTACCTGTAGTGACTTGCTTTGTATCGAGATAACAGAAATGAGATTTTTTTTTTTTGTTTGGTTTGGGTTTTTTTGTAACACAATGACACTGAGAAGGGCAGAGGATAAAGAAATAATCTGCGAGGAAGCACATGTCATGCTGCCTACTTTTTGATCTTTAAAAAGAGATTTTTATCACTCTTCAGAGTGTAATCTGGAACCTGGGATGCCTGGGAAGGCCTACAACTCCTGTTTTCAATTTCTGCCTTTTTGTGGTTTAATCCAGTAGGATTTGCAGAGCAGCAAGGAGCACCTTTCTGTGGACCAGGGAGTATGCAGTGATTCAGACAGCCCAACAGGCAGAAAAAGAAACTCCTTCCTGTTCAGAACCATTGTTCTTTGGCTTACCGGTGTGCCCAGCCTGTCTTGCTCTTCAGACATGTGCTCAGATGTATTACAAGGTTCATCTCATCTCATCTGCTTTCCTGGGTGTAGGCCACTTGCTGTCTGTGAGATGTGTAGTCACCAACCCCTATGGTCACAGCGTGGTAGCTCCTGTTTGCCTGGGGCCCTCATTTCTAGGGCTGCTGGTGCTGCTTGTCTGCTTGCTTGAGTATTGTCCGCTCAAAGATGCTGCCGAGATAAATGCTTCATTCTGGAGATGTGCACTGACAAATCTCCTCTAAAGGGCAGAGTCAGGAGCAGAGAGGAGTATAACATACTGGAGGAATGTTTGCTTCCATTTGATTGCTGAGGTCCTGGTATTCAGAGCACAAGAAGGAGGGTTCCTGGCTCAGTGGTCTCTTTGCCCATTCCCGTGACTATTTGCTTGTTTGCTGAGAAATGACTTAGAGCTCATGTGAGACACAAACATCCCTTTATCATGCAGCATCTATCACCCTAATGGAATTCTGTCAGCTGAGGATAAAATGTGGACTAAGAAAGCAATTATAGAGTGAATCTCCTCGCTGCAGGAAGAGCTGAGGATGGGGACAGAGTGCCCAGCTGGAGTTATTTCCTGTCGAACTGGCCTCTAAATCTTGCTGGGAAGAGATCAATTTTACACCCTTGTCTAATAGCACCAGCTCCAGCCACTCTGGCTCAGGACTCTGAAGTGGTGCAGTGTTGAGATCTAGGTGTAAAAGGAAACATTTGCAATTTGTGACACTTTTTTTTTTTTTATACTGACCTAGAAATTACTGGAACAGAGGAAAACAGCTACAGACATTCTGTGTGATGGCTTTCTAGTGTTCTCTTTTTAGCTCCTGCTTGAAAGAGCAGACTGACCATCCCCGTGATCAGCAGGGGAGGATTTTCCCAGCCCAGACTATTGGTTGCAACGCTGCCCGGTCCTCCAGTCATAGCTCCCTGCTTTGGCTGTAATGGGGAAAGGAAAACCACCCCTCATGAGCTGATAGCAGCCTTCCCCGTGTATGCTGCTTATTTCTGAAAGGTCCTCATTATACAGTGACACCCCAATGAAATCCTGCCTTTAGCTTTCAGCTTGCTCAAGATCTCTTTGGTGGGACTAAAACCAACTTGACTCGCTGTGCCTTAGTGTGCATCTACCCTCTATTGCTCATGGGACTTCCAAAGTTGTCAGCGTGCTCAGACTGCGCATTTTTCCCAAGAGGATGGCTATTCTAGGGAACTAGAATAGAACACCTGAGGAGATACATTAGTTAGGTACAATTAACTTGGGCTCAAGTCTTTCCTCTTACTTGTATGTGATCTGTTGTTTCAGAGCTCTGCTGCTTGTGTGCTTAGCTTATCTGGACCTAAGTGAAAAAGGAGCTTCACAGTAGTTTTTGAAAGTTCATCGTGCTGGGCTAAGCAAGTGGAGGTGAATGTCAGAGAATGTTAAAGGAACTTAGAAATAACTAAGTCTCCATCTTCTCAGCAAAGAAGCCAACTGTAAGTCTTCTGGCCCTGGTGGAAGCAGGGGGTGGGTGCAGCACTAAAGAGAAGTTTTAGGTCTGGACACTTCATCTCAGGGTTGTGTTAAGGGGACAGGAGGAGCCTGTTACTCATCTGCTGCCTCCTGAGAGTGGGAGCCCAGCTGAGCATTACAAACTGAACTGATCTCCAACTGTATCCCAGTCTCTACAGCTTGTGCTGGAACAGATGTTGGTCAGAGGTTCAGATGGAAAGCAAGGATGGTGGACATAAGGGATGGGGAAATAGAGAATGAACTGTTATGGCTGTGAGGGTTTCTCAGGGAAATGACCCTTCACCCAAGGGGAGCCTTGTACCTGGGAGAAGAGATGGGCCCTGTGGTAAAGACAATGAACTGGGAGCAGTTGAGCCCTTTTATCTTTTTCGCTAAGATTTTCCTTCTGCCTGATGGCAGCATAAGGTGGCTGCCAGAATAGATGTTTCTGTCTAAAACATGCTGGGGAAAGAACTTTCATCCTGAGCGAGAGAGAGCTTTCATCTTTCATCAGAAAGGGCGAGGACTGAGGTAGCACTGGCAGAGCAGCTTCACTGAGTGTACGGAGTGTTGGCAGGAAAATGAGTCAGCCCGCACAGCAAACTGAGACACTGATGACTGTCAGCCCTGCTTGCTTACAAGGGTGGCTTAGCAAATGTAAAACACTGATGGTGCTGTTCCTGCCTGTTATTCATGCCTCTGTGCTCCCATTCATCAAAGGTTTTCTCACTGCTTTCTGCAATTACACACCTTCTTCTGTTGTTTGGTTTTGTTGTTTTTTTTTTCCCCTCACCTTCAAGTCAGACCAAGTTAACACTGGGCTTCGTACAGCTTAGCCTGGAAAACCTCTAGGGATGGAGGTGGAACAACCTCTATGGGCAATCTGCTTTAATACTCGACTGTCTAATACAGAAAAAAAGTTCTTCCTTTGACACATAATAATCTGTGCTTTCTCCCTGTGATTAAAAGCCTAGATCAGTGTGGATAAGACTTTTGGCATTGTGGAAAGGTCATCTCTGCTGTTGTCATCTAGCTGTATAATAATAAATTTGATCTCCCAACTATAATTTCAGATTTGCAGATGATGATCTGCCTCTTTCCTGGTCTGCTGGAGGCACAGCTAAAAATAGAGTAAGTAATAAAACTACCTGAAATGGTATAAGCCTAAACAGTGGTAAAAATTAATGCACGGTGAATGTTGGTTCTGGCTTGTTTCCAGAGGAATGTTTCTGGGTGGCTTGCTATATGCTGGAAATGGTTTGGTAAGGAATAGTTGGTGAACAGATGAATCAAACTGACATTTCCATTACCAGCAGGAAAGCTGTCTGTGGCCAGAAATCATGGAAAAGGATGTGGGATGATAGTAAGAGTTTTCATTATGTTTAATATTGGCAGAGAAATGAAATAGCTCCTCTTATTCGTCTTTCTTGGACAGTAACGTATCTGAATATTAACGCAAAATGGGAGATCTGATCAAAATCCACTGACCCAGCAAGACATTGATATGTATTTTAATCACACTGATAAAATGTACTCTCACAGTAAATCTGCACGAAGCAAAGATCTGCATTTCTCAGTGCAGTACTTGGGTAGATCAGATCCATCCTTCTCTATTCTGTCTGAAGTCCTTTGTGATCCCCCAGCGTCTCTCTGTCTCTTGGGGGAGTAGTGGTAAGGCCCCAGGGAGATCTGCACCTCGTTCATCTGCTTATGGTCTGAGAATAAGGGTCAGGACATGACTTGTTGGCCACTTGCTTGCCTGTCAAACCCCAAGGGGAGAAGAGATCTGGAGGGGAGGGCTCCAGCTCACAGTGAAAAGTAACCACCTATAGAAACATGTGGATATAAGAAATGGAAAAGGGTCTTTGGATGCAATTTCACCTGGGGAAACAAAGATTCTAGGCTGTGTCAAAATTCCTGAAGTTGAATTGAAGTGTGCCAGAGGAACTAGGTATATAAAAGCATAGAGAACACATCCCGAGAAGCAGGCATTTGTGTAGGAAGAATGGAGAAAGAATTAATGGCAATTAATGGTGCCGCCCAAACTCTAGTGACTCAGATTTCAGTACAGATGATGCAGATAATGAAGATAAAGATGCTGACACTTGTCTAAAACTAGTTCTGCTGTGTCTTAAGTCATAAACCAGAAGGGCTGGTGGACCTGTTTTCTAGAAAGTGTTCACATTCTGCAGGGGTGGTGTTATTAGCAATATGAAGGGGTAAGCAAGAGGTCAGAAGATGTGTGGTTCAGTGGCCGGCGCTGGATGCAATCATGCATTAGGGATGCTAAGGACAAGTCTGAAAAATGAATTCAGGATGCATGGAGATCTAACCGCAGGAAGGGGTCCTCCAAAACAGTGCCACAAAACCTGCCATTTATCTTCTTTAGCCACTGATGCCGATGTAAATTAAGTTTCCACGGGATAATTAACCAGTGGAGAGCTTGTCTCTAGATAATCTCCCAGCACAGTGGTTCTGGGAGAGGAAAACATTGATTTTTTTTTTTCTTTTTTTTTTCCTATGGTGGAGCTGATCTGCAAGTGACTCCAATGCAGGCTGGTTCTGTGGCTTCTTTTTTTTTTTCTTTCTTTGATGTCCAATGATTATTGTATTGCAATGGTTTAGTTTTTGCAGCACAGATTTTATTATTCTTTTTCTTTTTATAGAATGCCCTCTGATCAGAGGGGTTGGCCTAGCTGATTTCCAGGAGCTCTTTCCAACCTAAATTAATCTGTGATTCTCTGACCAGTATGGATCAGGACTCTGTTTAACATAATTTATCTGCTGTATAATCTGTTCTGCCAACTGAAGCCTACTGAGCCACAGCATGGTGAATATTAATAGGCTGCTTATTTGATGCCATCAATCAGTACCAACTATAGATTGCCTGAGGCTGGGAAAAGCATTCATGTCCTCACATGTCTGACTAGACATCTGCTCCTGGAGATGACACAGGGGAAGACAACCTGTGCCATGGCTCTTAGGTCCTCAGGTTACATGCAGGGATGAATTCATAACAGACAGTGCATATTACTTGAATAAGAGTAATGCTAATGACTCTCTGGATCTGGGGATGGCTGGAGAAGAGCAAATGTGATGCCTAAAGCTAAGAAAGGAAAGAAAATATTGTTTGGTCCAGTATTGGGTCTTTAGACATGAAAGTACATGTCCAAGGCAAAATAAAAAAGAAAGTTATATGGTTTAATGGAGAATAGGTAGAATGCAACATAGATTTATGGGCTAATTTGTCACTGCCTTTCTGATTGCCTTCTCTGTCTGTCTCTTTACAAGTGAATGAAGGGTTGGGGAGAAGGCTTATTTAGGCTAAGGAGCAGTACAGGCGTGGTGCAAATCAGGATGGATTGTCCAAAAAGAACAATGACTGAATCTTTTTAACTGTCAGAATAATGGGCCTGTGTAATTGCCTTTCTGTCTGAATCCCAGGCAGCAAGACCTAAAGGCTTAAGATAGAGTACACTTGTAACAGGACGCATTTCTGGCAAGCGTAGGATGCTAGAAGTGAAAGCAAAAAAATTGCTTTTGGGCCCATGTATTTAAGACACTGCTGTCTTACTTCTGTTATGCTGACTCAGTTTTGTTCCCCTCCAGGGAGAAGGCCTTTTTCTGCGGGTGTAGGCGTTCAGCCCTCAACCTCCTGTGGTGTTAGGAGTGGGTGACTACAGAAAAAAAATAGACTGGACACAGAAAAGCTCTTCAGAATTGTGGGTGGGATGACAGCTGTGTTTCCCTCCCCAGCAAACCTAGGTAAGCAAAGCTAGCAAGGAAAGCTAAGGCTTGACAAAGGATGAAAGGACTTGGTAATAAATGCGCAGGAACACAAACAACAGCAAGTGCTCAGGAAAATGAGTAGAAAATTAGTGGATTTTTCTCACCATAAAAAAAATCAGGGAAGGTGGCTCAAGTACAAGGGGTGGTCATCAAGGTGCAGATAATGTAGGATCTGGTTTGTTATAGAAAAGTGCATCAGGGCCGGTGCCTACATGAGTTCTGCAGAGGAGAGACAGACTTCTCCCACCCAGCTGAACCAAAGGGACTAAATTTCCTATAAAAGAGAGCCATGAAAGCATAATGTAAGTGATTGCTAGAGGGGCTGCTCATGTGAGGCACAAACATCCCCCCCGTGGTGTCAGGAGCTTTCCAGATGATTTGCCATCATCTGCTGTGGTGCTCCCTGGGGTGTGTGATTTTTCTCTAAGCAGACACTGCATCTTCAGTGGCTTCCTCCGTCCTACACTCACCCCTGTGTCCATCTGCAAAGGGAGCTGGCTCTGTGTGTGGGAGACATCTTTCTCCCAGTCCCTTGCCGTGGTGCTCAGGCTGCCCTGAGCACATGTGCTGTGCACAACCCCTACCTGGTCACTCACCAGACGCGGCTGCAGGTCTTGGCTGAGTGTGGTACAGAGGCTGTGAGGGCAAAGTGCTGGGCCTGTGTCTGCACATTGGCTTTTAAGCAAAATAAATTACTAGTAAGGAGCTTTAAAAGATGTCTGTAAAGCCAGCAGAGAACAGTGTGGATACATCACGCTGAAGGACAGGTAGGATGTTCCCTACAAATGTCGGAATGTTCTTATGCAGAAGAGCCTGGAAGGCACAGAGCATGTCCTTGGATGCACTGTCCCCTCCCATCTCAAAACATGTCTGCACCTGTGGTGGCACAGGGAATGATCTGCCTTTTAGGGAATGATCTGCTTTTAACTGTTTTTGTTTTTCTTTGTTGTTCCCTACTCCTCCCTGTTGCTTTTGGAATATGCTTATGAAGTGGGTTATATACTCCAGAGGGAAAGGTAGACAGAACTCACAGGTTACCTTCTGCTCCTCTTGCCATACTCAGTGACCTGCCAGGGAGCAGGAGCAGTGTGCAGGACAGACACTTTCTGTTCTTTGATGTATTTGTCACATTGAGACCGGGGAAATGATGGTTTCCAAGAAGTGCCAATGACTTCCTGAAAGGGGGTGGGTGAACTAGTGGGACAGGGGAGCAGTGTCTTCCATTGGTACTGAGCAAGCTGGCACAAGGACATCCTTCTGCTCTTCCACTCTCACCAGATCTTTACAAAATGGGCTGCCTGGTCAGCCCTGTGAGCAGGACCTGATGGATGAACTGCTGTCCACCCCACCTTGTTGGGTCCCAGACAGGGGGGAAGGAGCTCCAGGGCCATTTTCCTCCATTTCCTTCCCTTGGGGCAGGCTCCATAGCAACAGTCACTTGTCGGGCCTTTGCAAGGGACCAGCCTTTCAGCATCCCTGGCATAGAAAGACAAAGTCCAGTTGCTAATGTGAGCTGGTCTGTCAGCTCAGTCATCAGAGACTGGGAGAGATGGAGGTCACAGATCACTGCCTGTTTCATTGGTGGGCTGGTGATTTGAGGGCATATTGCCCATGCTTGTTACCTGGCATGGAGAGCTACCTGGGTGCACGGCAGCTGCTGATCTTTGTGCCCTGGTTTTCTTCTGATGTAACCCAGAATGCAGATGGGCAGAGGAGGGTGGTTTGCTGCACATCTCATTCCAATATGTATTCAAGTAATGATTGATTTGATAGGCAAAGAAATTTTAGATAAAGAAAGAACAGGCACAGTTTTCTAACAAGTAATGTAATTTAATGAATGGTATACTCTATAAAATAGAAACTACCCAGATGCTGGTTGGGTGGTTGGTCTATTTGGGGCTAGGAGAAGGCCCTTGCTTGGACATACAGTGCCTTCTCTGAATTCTTCTGTCAGCATTTGTCGTTGCTGGAAACAAGGAAATGTCTATATATTGAAAAAGACACTAAGGGGGCAATTTTTTTTACTAAAATGTGGGAATTATGCAGAATTCCTTCCCACCCTTTCTCATTGGGCCAGTGCATGAAGGGCTCAGAGCTCACCAAGATCTTTACAGATGATTCATACCTAAAAGGGATAGACTAAACCAGCAGTACCTACCACAGTTCAGTCCTCTAAAATCATTGGAGACTTCTCACCATGCAGAACATCTGTGGTCTCTGGTGTTATTGCACTCATTTCTGGATGCTTTTCTGCATGTGTTGTGTCTCTTCCCTCAAGGTCTGGCTGCTAATTCCAGGGAATATGCTTTTCAGAATGTCACAGTACACCATGTACAGCTCTGGGTCTACTTTGGACTTGGGCAGAGATTGGGAGTTGCAGGCCTGTTCAGTAACAGGGTGCTGTGGCAAGTAGACATCGCTGAAGAGAGCAGTTAGGATCTTGTGTGCAGCCTTGTAAGGGTCATCTTCACACTGCACCATTGCCTTGAGCTCCATCAGGGTGTAGCCATTGTAACGCTTGCTGTCTTCGGCCAGGGGCTGCACGGTCTCACCAATGTGTCTCACTTTCCACTTCAGGTATTTCAGTTCTCCTTTTACATCCTCTAGCTCTTTCTCCATGGCTTGGAATTCCTTTGTGGTTACAAATCTCCTGCCAAGGAAAGAAGTGGTAGACACAGTGTGGAGTTCAGAGGCTCAGAGGAGTGGAATCAACCTAGCTTGCCTCTGGTCAGACCACATAGTCTGAGGTTTGTGAACAGAGCTGCCAACCATGTCACTGAATATCACCATTCCCAGACAGCAGCAATCTCCCCTGCTAGTATAGGGAGAGATGTGTTCTCATTGGGAAGTAAATGAGGCAGCACCTTAAAACTGCACCTTGTTGGAGGATCTGAGGTTGACAATCTGGCCCGGGAATGGTTTGCAGTTGGGGCTGGATTGCTAAATGAATGTATGAAAACAGGTTATTTTGCTTCTTGGATAACAGGGTGTAGTGGGAGCACAGTGTATTTACTGGAAATCAAACACTGAGAACATCTCAATCAGAAAAGATATTTAAATTTATTTATGAGGGACTCTTAATGGCCCTATACCAAGCTGAGTCATTTGAGGACTTGTGTATGGTCTGGATACATACCTTACATGGTCAGGATCTTCCAGATCTGATTCAAAACCCTTTTCTGTGTTCTCTAATCCACTTTTAGAATAGCCAGGAGTCTGTGGACTGTCTTCAGGAGTCATTGTTGCTGGAGGCCTTGTGCTTTTCCTGGTTGGGGTCAGTGTGTGATCTGATGCTGAAGCTTGTACGCTCTGTGCTGTGTGAGGACAGAAGTTATAGAAGGAAGCTGCGATCCCTGGACTGACTGGAGAGGAGTCAGAGTATTGCTGTGGCTTGGCTGAGCTGGGTGTTAGACTGAGCCTGGGGCTGGCTGGGCACGATGCTGAAATAGTCCTTGCTCTGAGTGGGCTGGAACGTGATATTGCTAAATTTTTCTCTTTTCTCTCTAATGGTTGTGGGTCTGGTGATTCTCCTGGGGCCGATCTAGTGATGGAGGCAATGTCCAGCAGGGTTTGATCCTGAACCGTGGAGATCTGGCTGGTTGGTTCTGATGAAAGTGAAGAGCTGTTTGATGGTTCGCTGGAAGAGCTTGATGTAGCAAATGGGTTTTTTTTCTGAGCATTATGGTCACTCCTGTTCCTCTGTGTGCTAGTGACATTTAGAGCTGGGTGTTGTGAAGCCCTAAAGAAAGACAAACACATGCTTTTTCTTCTGGACTGGGCTAAAGTCTTGTAAGACAATTTTAGGCCTATTTTGGGACAATTTTAAGCTTGTTTCCTATAGCTTCATTTCCCCAGAGGCTGACTGGCTTCTCATGTCAGCATAAAACCCACTGCTTCTCATGATCAAGAACAAAATGTTTGCAAATAAGACACGTAAATTCAAGACCAGCTCCTCTTTGGTGCCAACTAATCATTTGTCAGGTATCATCAATGTGATAATCATTGGCACATCAGTGTTCTCCTTCCCAAAAGTCATATAGCTCTGCAAGAATCAAAGATTTGGTGCTGGGGAAGGATGGGAAAGGAAGAAAGCAATGGCATATTGACTGTGACAAATTCCAGTAAGAATGCAGAAGGATAAAACCTGGCTTGCAGTTTGCCACAGCACCTGACCTTGATGTTCCCTGCCAAGTCTGAAGACCTGCCTTGACCTTAGACCTATGTGCTTTAGTCACCTGATAGCTCTGTGCAGTTGCCCAGTGAGTTAGGGAATGAATAAACAGGCAAGATAAAACCAGAAGGGCAGCATAGAATGACATCATTGTTCCCGTGGTGACATTATAGGACATTTTTTATACAGCTTGTTGTGTTAAGGTCTTTTCTTCCCCCCCACCTAAGCTGTGGACAGTGTACTTGGCTGACCAGCTATTTTTGGTGGCTGAAAATGCTACTGGCACAGGATGCCAGACCCCTCCTGAATAGCGATTCCTGTACTTTTCTCCTGGCTGCTCCTGGCAGGAGAGATCTCAATGTTTTTTTTTCTATGCCTAATATTAAGACTGGCCAAGGGAGGAAGATGTAACCTTGTAGATTGGGATTGCCCTGATGGGTAGAGAATGCAGGTAGAAATACCTTGAGAACTTGAAGGAGAACACAAACAAACCCACTGTGCAGATAATGATTCAGGATTTCTAACAGCCAAAGGACATGACAAACTTTTGTAGCAATATCAGTGACCAGTGACAGTCTTCTTGTGCATCTGATATATTCATATTCCTCTTGTGGTGGAAGACAGCAGAAAATCCTGTTCTGAAAGGGTATATGAGATCTAGTGCATGAAGTCCTGCCTTGGTGGTGGTGGCAGCTTGAATTAGCTACATATTCACTTCTCTACCTTTCTCAGTGTTAGATGTAATTAAATGGCGTGTTTCTAAGGTCCTAAAGAGCATGCCTCACACCTATGGGCTTCAGGAGGGTTAATTAAGACCTTTGATAGATCACAGCATAATTATCAAGTTTAACTCAAGTCCAGAGCTTTTATAATTGGAAAAACAGACTGTACTGGAAATATACTTTTATAATTGGAAAAACAGACAGCTACTGCATAACAACAGAGCCAAAAATGAGTTATATAAAAAGGCAGGAAAGAAAACAAGATTACACAGGTCAGAGGAAACACCCTTCCCCAGAAGTGCCTTGCTTTCATAAACTGGCTCAGCTGGGGTGGAGGACAAGAATTGCAAACTAGATACAAGGAAAAGGTTTTTTTCACCCTGAGGGTGTTCAAATGCACTGGGGCAGAGGCCAAGAGAGGTATTGGGATATCCATCCCTGGAGGTATTCTGAACTCAACTGGGCAAGGAACCAAGCAGCCTGATCCAGCCTGGTCTGATGGATATACTGTGAGTAAAGGACTGGATTAGGGACCTCCAGAGGCTCTGTCCACCCTGTGGTGTTCTGTGATTCAGTGATTCTGCTTAACTATGACAATAACAGTTTCCTCTTCACCTTTCCTTTTTTCCCCCTCTGAATCCCATCTCACCAACTTTCTCTTCCATTGGAGCCTCTGGGCTATCCCCATCCATACTGACTTCATATAGTGCTTGTTGCAGGAGAGCCTCTCATAAATAGAAAGGTTTTTAAAGGCAAGCCAGTGTTCCTTGCATCCCTCTGGCTCAGATGGATTGCTGCACCTTCTTTGCATAAGTCAGAGTCAGTAGCTCAGGCCTTTGGAAGACTGGGCAGTGGGACCAAGGGCAGCCTCCAGCTGGGCACTGTTCTTGTGTTGCCTTTGTAAATTGAGTTGCTGCTTCTCCGAGTCTCCTGAAAGCAAGAGTGACAGCTTGCAACGTGTTTGGACGTGCTGTGGAGGTGTTTGGAAAGTTGGGATCTGGCACAGGTGAGGCTGGTTGTTTCTTGCCAGAGAGACTCTGAAACCTGATAAACTTGTGAGGATCTAGAGCCAGAGCTGCTGGCTGAGGGAGTGCAGGCAGATGGGGAGAGAGCTGCCCGTGGGCTCATGGGCTGCTCTGGGACCAAGACGAGGACTGGAAAAGGGGGATCTTCTGGCACAAAGAACACAAATTTGCTGGTTGTTTAAATGGGAACCAAATCTCAGGAACTCCTTAACCTTCACTACAATGAGGGGAAAATGCACAGCGACTGGAATGCTATTTGGATGCATATCCAATGTGAAATACTGCATTTTATGTCTTCAGTGTTGTCGGACAGGATTGGCTTTTTTGTGGTGTGTGGTTTTACTTTTTTTAATAAATCCAGGATTAGCTGTAGGAGATGTAACATTTATTGAAAGATGCAATTTGAAAGAGTGACAGAAAGCACACTTCCTAATCTCTAAAAAACTAATCACTAAAATCTATATAAGAAATGTTTAAATTCCACCTGTGCACTAAAGGAAACAAAAAGGTATTATGAACCATTACTTCAATTTGCTTTCCTTTTCTACCCATTAATTTTCATTGGCTGCAATGCTAAACATGGGACTGAATTTACTTTTATCATCATGCTTATCTCAGAAACAGAGGAGAGGGTTGTTTAAGAAGCAATCTGAAGCTTGTTAAAGCAAAAATGGATTTTAGCAGAGGTAAATGAGGACAGAACTGAGACCTCTAACTTCAGAGTTTCCTAGTGGACAAGGGTTTGCCTGAAGACAGGGATGAAATTCCCATTGCTATCAATCTATCAAGGCTGGATTTTAGATCTGTAACCATGGTGCTTTATCAGAGGGATTTTTTTTCCCCCATTTTTATGTTGTGAATCACTGCAAACTGAATAAATTACAGGAAGAATTTCAAGACTTGGAGTTGAAATCAATGCTGACATGAAATAGGAAGGTGATTGCAGCTGTCAGGTACCTCCACAAGGAGAAACCTTGACACAACTTTGAGCGACACTTCAAATGCATCGAGCCCTTGTTTACTGCCTTCTTCCAGCCCTGTGCTGCTCAGCATGTAAAGCATGTTCCCTGTTGTCAGAGTGACCTTGTCTGCTGTCTATGCCTTGCCCTCTCCAGCTGAGTTTGTGCAATAGACTTTTTTGTAGCACTGAATTTGGAGACGTTTGGAAGTTGCCTGAAAATCCAGCACCACTTTCCTTCTGTGGCATTTGTGACCAAGAAAAAGCAGTTGATATTTTTTTTATGAATCATTTTCACCATGTTTTAAATCTAGAGTTCTTCCGATAATCTTGTTTGAATAGGGGGGGAAAAAAAAGTACTCTTTGAAGTGAAGCACTGAGGGGTTGGTTGCATAAATCTTGCTGCAGACAGCCACGGGTGGGAGGATGGTAGAAGAGCTGTAGGATGGACGCAGGGGAAATGCCTGCCGGGTGGTGATATGGGAATAAAGTTTTATTCAAGGCCTCTTCTTTGTCAGGTGACTCTCCTAAAATGCCCACACTACCAAAACAGTGACTATATTATTTTTTTTAATGCTGAATTAATTTTGAATAATCTTTCAGTTTTCTGTGAGAAAAGCTGGTATCTTGGCCCCTGGTTTTATCTGACTCAAGTATCCACCAAGGCTTTTAGCCACAGACAGTAAGAGTGTGCTGTTTCCCTCTTGGCTCTTCTGAGCTAACCATCTCTATTTGGCTCTGTCACTATACCTTTCCTTCCTTGTCTTTTGTGACGTTTCTCCCACCTCTCTTACCCCTTATCATCCATCTCTCTCCCACCTGCCCTGTGAGTCCCAGGCACATTGATCTAAGCATCAGGCTCATCATATTAATGCTTAGAGGTGGAAGTGGCATGGACATAAAGATGTCAGAGATAAAGTACAGCTGTTACCTGGAGCCTCATAACAGTGAACTTTTTTTGGCAATAACTGCACAGCAACAGCAACAAAAAAATCCTAATGTGAAACTTCTCCTTTCAGTGTTTTTGTGTAGTGACTGCACAACTGGTGCACGAGATCTCCCAGCCCTGTACATCTGAAAGAAAAAGTTCTGGTGGCCAAGGTCAAAAAAAATAGCAAATAGACTATAAAGGGTCTTTGGAGCTTTGCCATGGAAATGTGAAGTTTGATGTGAGCAGATCAAGACTGAGGGTACTACACACACAGGCCAGTGCCATGTGTTCACACAGCAAGGCAGCTTGGTGGGAGCAGAGGATGCCAATTCATAGCTATAGCTCCGTGATGCTGTTCTTAGCCCAGCTCAGGCAAGTCTAAACCCCGTTAAATGAAAATTATAGTTCAGTGATGGACATTAAATAGTTTAATAAAGAATTATCAAGATGTAATATTGCATTTCCCTGATCAAAACTCCCCCAGAATCAAGCTTCTGATGAAATTTATAATTTAAGGCCACTTCCCAAAATGGATAGCCTTCCCAACAAAGGAACCCGAGATCCTGCCCTGCTTCTGGCCTGTCATAAAGCCCTTCATGCTACCTCTGCTCTTACAGGGCTCTTGGGCTGCTCACAAACCCTTAGTATTTTCTCTTCTTAGATCTTCTGTCAGTGTTTGTTGTCTACAAAACCTGTTGTCTTTGTTCAGTTTTGTTCTTTTTTTAAAAGTTGTTACTCTTTCATTCTGCAACAGCACTCCCCCAGAATCCTTGCCTTTCAAGGCAAGAACCCGATGCCCTTTTTTTGTCTCTGTGGAAGAATATTAAAAAAGCAGATGTCTGAGGATGAGTGAATATTCCTTGTATGGTGTTTGGTTCAAATTAGAACAGCCTCAGAGAACTTCTAAATGAGGGCAGCTGACAAGTCCTCCAGGAAGTGAAAGAAAGGCTGGTTGAATTGAGCAGCAGGAATAACTTCTGGTGATACACCCTTGTGTCCTACTGGTGAAGAGCTCACAAAGAGCTCAGCATGGTCTGCCAGCATTTATTCTGCAGGTGGAATGGAGGTGGTGAGCTGACCAAGCAGTGGTGAGGACTTGGGCTGTTTTAGGTTGTGCCCTCTGCTTTCATGCAAGCAGGTCCCTGGATAACCAAAGGGCCAGCATAAACTTTGTGGCTGCTCTGACTTTAGCAAAGCACTTATCATGTTATTCTCTTGCCTTTAACAGTGCTCTGCTAGCCATGAACCCATTGCGTGGGGAATGTTACGGAAGCGTGGGAATGTATGAAGATAAAATCAACATTAAGGAGAATCCTCTTATTAGGTACAACCCAGTTATGGCTTGACTGGGCTTGTTCCAGGAAGCAGCTTTTCATCTGAAGGTTGTGAGGCTTTGTGCCATCTTGAGCAGCAGTAACTAATGTTTCTTCCTCCCTAATAAGCATGAATAATGAAGATTCTGAAGCTTAAGCTGGATTCATAAATAAACTGTGAACTGAGATCAGGACTTCACTCATGTCACTTTATTAATATTGATCTGATTTCATTACAGAAGGTAACTGATGTGAAGCTGGAACTGATGTAATATTGGAGAACGGGCACTGTTCTTTATCCTGATACTGCATTTCTTGCTTGCAGTTTGCTCTGCGGCGCTGTCAGCACCCATGGGGAGGTGAGCTGTGTGTCCTTTACATTGGAGTACTGGGGCAGGGCTGAGCACTGGACCAACAGAGCCTTGTTTCTATTCCTTGGAACACCTCATGTTGAGAATTATTTGTTCTTTGAAACAAAGACCTTTGGACAGTCTTTGTAGCATGCGTGAGTGTTAGCCAGTAGTTTGGCAGGCAGGGAATTTCCTTGGGAAATGGGGCCCAGATCAATTTTCTATAATCAATATTTTCAGGCCTGTGAAAATGAAGGATGTGGATCTGCCTATGGAAAGGTCCGTAACTGACACGACATTTTCCCAGATCAGGAATTAGCCAGTGAGCTGATGACAACCCAGGCTGGAGAGCAGGGCTAGCACTACCATGTCTGCTGGAGAGCTGTTCCAGCAGGTCAGGTGGGGGAACGGAGCCCTCAATTATTAGGCTTATGGACATCACGCTTCCGTGACTGTGTTTGAGATGTGCTTCTCACACAGTGAAATGCTAGGAGCTTTTCAAATTTTAATAGTGCAGAGTCAGCAAGTCACTTTCCCAAGTCTCCCTCCTGCTGAATGAAGAATCACTTGCTTTCTTTGCAAGGATAGATGCATGAAACTGCACACATCTTGCCTGGAGAGTAAAGGAAAAATACAGTATTCACAGCAGGGCAGGAGCCATGCTCCAATATTGCTCTGTATGTTGAGCTGCAGATTCCCATTCCTTAAAAGTAAGGATTTTTGCAAACTCTGAATAAGAGCATAGTAATTTTCTGAGTAAGTGCAAGAAATGGCATTAATTATACTAACATTATTGTCTACCAAAGCTGCTTTCAATCATTTTTATATTCAATAGCATGCATCATCATGAATTGGTGATAAATATAGATGAAAAAAGATAGTGATAATGAAAGTTATACAGGTGTAAATTAGAGCATATTTTTAAACTACTGTGAGGTCACAGCTTCTTGAGATAACACAAAATTATAGGCTATGTGCACATACTAAATTGAATCCTGGAGAACTGTGTACCGTTCGTATGCTAGTTGATTATCGTTTGGGCAATGCTCCCTGGGGATGTTACAAACCTCTTTCCATAGCTTCCTACTCCAAACATTATTCTTAACCCCAGGGAGCCAGCATGGAGATGGTACAAGCCATTGTGTATCAGACATATTTGAGCCATGGTCACTTACTATTTGGGGAGCAGCTATGGAGGCACTGTAACCTCAGGTCCCCAGCCTCAGCCCTCTCCTCCTCAGTCCTGGAAAAGAGAATATAGAAGTAGCACCTTTAACAGAAACAAAAGGCTGCTCCCAAATGTACAGAAATGGAAGGGTTAAAATCAGGATGAGTACAACATACCTGGGCTCCTCCATCTATAGCCAGCCAGGCCCCTTATGGAGATTGTAACGGTCTCAGGAAGGGCTTGGTTCCATTAGCTTTGCCCCTCTCGGGGGAAAGCTCATGTGAAGAGGCCATGGGGAATAGAAATGAGGGGCTCAGGGCTGTGTCTCTCCAACTCTTTCATGCTTCAGGATGAATCAAAGCGTTGGGGACTAACAGCATTGTCCAGCACATGTGTGTTAGAAGTGGGCATGTTGCTAGTGCTACGCTAGTTAAGTGCCAGTCCATATGATCTTCCAGAAGGAACAGCTCTGCACATAAACCTTCCTGTGTTGCAGAATAAATCCAAGGCAGAACATCACACTCACCCCTGTATGCTAATGAAAGGCAAACAGTCAGACTGGGGATTGTTACTGATGTCTGTGTGATACTGACTCTGAGTGGGAAGTACCATAGGTCGGTAGCTTAATCCCAGTTCAGGTGTCTAAGTGACCAAGGAGGAAATTGGAGCAAAAGGTCGGCAAGTCTTTGAAAAGCATTGATATGATCTGCACAACTTCTACATGAGTACAATGGAGTTAGAGAAAGCAAGCTGGAAGGAAGATGCATTAGAGAAATGTACAAAAAAAGGAAAGAATAGCACATGCAAACGATGACTTGAGAAGTTCTCATTCTCACAGTGTTGGGAATAGTCCTGATTTATTATGTCTGAAATAGCTTTGGTCCTGCTGTCTGTTTCAGACTGCTCTTAGCACTTCAAAGCTGTATTTTCTCTCTATGCAGAGTCATTTTGTCTGCACTGGTATCAATGGCAGTTCGAACTCTGTTCACTCTAGAATTTCACCGGTAGCATCTGCCTGATGTTGGGTTGGTTTTGCAGATCAGAACAAGGGCTCAGTCAGCAAGAAAAATGTGAAATCAGCTGCAATGCCACAATGGGTGTTGATGGACAGCTGCAAGTTGGCAAATGCTGTGCTGTGGATGAGAGAGCTGTGGAAGGCTGAAGTCTTCCAGAATTACTTGCTAAATTTGTATGTTGGATTAACAGCCCTAGTAAGTGAGATTTGCTTCACAGGGAGTAAAAGGCTCCTTACCAGACTGGAGTGAGGGTTATGCTGATCTCCAGGGTCCCCTCCTACCAGTACCAGCGTGGGCTAACCTCCTTACCCGTGTCTGCAGTGGCTTCAGTTCCAACGGGACTCAATGTCCTTGGCCTCATGCAGCCTGCCTGGGCATGAATGCTTTTCCAAAAGCTCCCATTTCTTCTCCTCTTGTCAACAGTAAAAGAGAGCAATGGTAATTCAAGTTTTCTTGTATCACTTTCTTTCCTTGCCCAAAGCAGTGACTATCTCTCCGCAAGGAGCTCACCTGGATTTGAATTCCACCCTTTCAGGCTGCCTATTCCTGGCCCCTTCAATCCTCACATACGTGAGGCTTCAATCCTCGTGTGCTCTCACCCCAAACCTCTGCATCCCCTTGCTCCAGGGAGGAAGATCTGAGGCTACACCCTGTTCCAGCAGCTGTGACTATTGCCTCAGGGTCTCTATCTGTCCCGCTAACACTTTCTGCCTTTCTCCCTGCACAATGAAGAATCAGAGAGGGAAGTTTTCATTCTTTACTTGAAAGCAAAGTCCACCAGAGATCTGGGAGCAGGGAAAGGTGGTAGGGAGTGACACAAAGGGGATTTCATAATATATAAAAAAGGAAGGCAAGAAGATGGGAACAAAGTTAGGAAAGACATTGAATGAGAATAACCCATCTGCACTGTCCCTCACCCAAGCGGATGTGACGACAGGGTCGGGGCAGCCAGTTGCCCTAAATGAGCGCAATTCTTGTGATTGTGTCTTAATTATTACACAGCCCTATAGGCAAAGCTGCTGAAACTGCTACATCTACTTCTGATTCCTATCTTGATGACTTCTCACTGCCAGTTTAGAACCCCAGACTAGGTGGTTGTACGCTTATTAGCTGTTACCCTAAAGCTGAAGATGTGATAGTCAGGGTGCACTGAACTTAGTGCTGCGCTGGGAGGGTTATCCAGTCCCCTGCTTGTGGGCTCTTTTCTCCTGGCTTCACAGATGTACCTGTGCAAGGTAGGGAGGAAATTGAGGGGTGTCATGGCATAACCCCGTTGTGGAGCAGCTACATCTCTCTGGCAGCAGGCAGTGGCAGAGACGGCAGCCCTGGAGCCACTGCCTGTGTGCTGCAGGGCATTCCAGAAGCCAAGTAACTGGCAGTGGAAGAGGAGAAGGTCCTGTCATACTGACATTCCTTCAACTGACTGTCTTATATAGCTTATCAGACTATATAGGAGAGAACAGAATATCCCTGTCTCTTTGACTTGTCTGGAAGAATACTCAGAGCAAAGGAAGCAGAAAGGTCTGTGGGGGTTCCTCCTTTGCTGGCTGGGGTGAACTGTAGACAGTGGACTATGCTCAAGATAATATGGGGCAAAAGCATTGATATGAAACAGCAGAAAGAGAAATTGAGGTGGAGGGAAGAGAGATACCTGTTATGAACTGACACCCAATAAACTAAAATATTGAAAAATATGATCAAAAGTTATGGAGAAATATTCAGTTTAAAAGGAAAACCTGTGAAAAAGGGAGGACAACCAATAATAGGACAAAGACTGAAAGCTGACGTGTTGCAGATAATTTTGCTGATAATTTTATAGAACACTTAATATGTGACTAATACTTCCAAGCCTATATCATTTACCTGTTTTGCTTAGAGGTACTCTGAGGGCTACTGTAACCCTTGTATCTGAAGAGCTGTAAGATCTCTTGATTTCATGGTGTGAACTACAGAATCTGGTTTGTCTGGACTTTTCAAAATATCCCAGTCCTGGGAAGTAAATGATTGTTGAGTATAACACCATGAATCTTGATTTTTTCAGCAGCTGTTTAAATGTTTTCTCAGTGATAGAAACAGTTAGATGCTTAGCTGTTGAGAGACCAAGTCTCTGTCTTTGCAGTTGCAGGTAGAGAATTTGTCTCTGTGCAAGCTGTCTCTGCAAGTTGGTTGTGCTTGTGTGAAGGAAGCTAGGCTTAGATAAGTCATAAGGAAGAAATTCTTTACTCTGAGGGTGGTGAGGCACTGGAACAGGTTGCCCAGAGAAGTTGTGGATGCTCCATCCCTGGAAGTGTTCAATGCCAGGTTGGACAGGGCTTTGAGCAACCTGTCTAGTGGTAGATGTTCCCTGCCCATGGCAGGGGGGTTGGATCTAGATGATCTTTATGGTCCTTGCAAACCCAAAGCATTCTGTGATTTTGTGTGTGGATGTAGGGCTGTTTAAGGTGGAGTCAAACCAGAGTGCAGAGCAGCATTTGGGGTGTACACACGTGTTCACGTGATTTTTAAAGGTCTTTCTTCACAGGCAGTTCTGAGGATGTGGAGACTGAAGTTAACACTCAGCAGCAATGCAGACTAGGCAAGGCTGACACTAGTAGGAGAGGATGGAGTGAGCTGAAAAGGAGGAGGGGGTCAGGACAGCAAGCTATGCATTGATGTAGCTCATCCCCTGCTTCTCCTGCGCTGGGTGGTGAACGTGGTGCACGCTTGTTGAACTGGGACCTCTTAAGGGACCATTTCAGCTCTTTCATCTAATATGTTACTAGAAAATCTTTTGTTGTTATATGCAGTAACATGCAATTAAAATTAAGTGAAATAAAATGATGTTATGTTTGACAAAGTACTTGCAAGATTAGCAATATCTTACCACCAGTATTTTTCATAAGACAAATTTATTCTCTGGGAGCAGAGGCCTGTAGAAGAATGCTCCAGCAAAAAAACACTTTTATCAGATAAAATGGGGCTCAGGCTTTTCTTCCCTGTCTCCCTGAAGATAAACTGTGGCTGCTGGGAATAACAATAAAGCTTTAACTTTCACTAGAAATACACTGCTCTTAGAAAACTGCCTATTGCACAAAGTCTATTCAACACAGAAGCTAAATGCACATGTGCAGCGAGTGCTGGATGTGTACTGAGGCAAAGGAGCACGCAAAGAGGGTAGTGATATGTGCAAAGTAACTGGAAGGAAGAAAGGCTGGAGGGTTTTATTTATGAGATATGAAAAGGAACATGGGGGTGTAGGAGTAGGAGGGAATGTGAAGCATCCCTGGGTATGTGCACAGGAAGGAAAGAGAACTTATGTTCTATTTGTGCAAGGGAAGATGAGAGCTGGGGGAAGCTGTGTGCTTGCTGGGACTGCTGGCACCCACAGCAGGCAGCAGCACTGTGTTGCTAACTGATGATCCCTGGGCCTCCTGCAGTTTCAGAGTATTCCCAGGTCGCAGTAGTGAAGCTGATCACAAATAGGCCAACTTAAAAACCAGAGGGATGTAATGCTGCACAGCTTTAAATCTCTGGAATGATCCCATGGTAACACTCTCTCTGGGCTTATTATGTATTCAGATACAACAATTAAAATGCTGTGATATAAAAAAAAAGTCATAATCATGAACACTACATGGTTGAGTTGGATTTGCCAAGTGAGTGTGGAAGGACTTGGGCGATATGACCAACAAGTGAATTATTCACACAAATTCAAAATGAGCAAGGAAGCTCGAAGGACAGAACAAAATATACAGACCAGTCATAAAGCAAGTGGTAGAGAGAAAGCATTGTCCCTGCGTGCTGGTCAGGGTGGCTCTGACCGGTGTACAGAGCAGTCAGAGGAATGGGCAGTTCCATCTAGAACGGAGCTGCTTCTGAACGAGATGTATGCTAAGAGTTAAAACCCCATTGGTTTGTACTGGCCAAGGTGGGACTTGTCACTTGCCTTGGGCATATGTGTCTTAAACACCCTGCTAGCTGGGGGGGTAAATTCAAACCTTCCTTCCGTGACACCTGAAAAAGCCTTGATGCTGTATGCAGCTGCTTGGCGTTGCCTGGGGCCCTTCACCTGTGTATGTAGCACGCTGGGGTGAAGGGCTCTCAGACTGAACTAGTCCAACATGGATGTGATTGTGAAGTGCTGTTTGCTGTCAGTTTACACGTATGTAAAAAAGGAGGGGCTGTGTCATAGGGTGTGTGCAAGAGGACTCAAAATCAAACCCCGCAGTGTGTGATAGAGGGTCACTGTCCTCTGTGCCATTAATGTTTCTGCCATTTACTGTTCCAGAAAGGGCAGGAGTGCTACTTTTATCAAATTTCCTTAGCAATTCCCAGGGTAGCTCAACATATTCTGCTGCTTACAATTCTGCCAGTCTCTCATCTGCAATTCTCACTTCAATAACTTAGCTGTTTTCCCTTGGCTGACTCTTTTCCCTTGCTGAATGTTGATTTCTCCTGAGGCTCATACTGACCACTTCCTCTTCACCGTGTTTAGGGTTTTTACCTCACGCACAGAATTTTTTTAAAATTCACTGTCATCTCTAGATACAAAATTAGGAAAATCATGGTTGGTTGAATCATTTCTCGTATCCTTCCGGGCTGTCTGAAAGTGAATGCTTGGAAGTTGGCAGAGAAATAACTGTAACAACAGAGACTATTAGTTAAGGTTGGGTAACCAAAGCAAAGTAATAAGCATGGAAGTTCTCTCATTCTTCCTGCTCAGGAGAACTCCTCACTTTGCCACTGAAATGGCTGATGTTTTTAAATCTCCTGTCTCCTCAGAGCTTCCCAGCTGCTCTCTTCCACCACTGAGAAACTACCACATTGGTCAGAAGAACAAGAATGAATTTTACTTATTGTTTTCCATCCCTAAAATATCTTTACTTCCAACAAAATGTTTTTGGTGAGGATTCTCTCTACTTGTCAGCTCCTCATTTCATGAATGTACCCCTACAGAGTCCACCATGCCTCCTCTGCTGTGTGAGGTCAATATCTGGGTTCTCCTCACATTCTGCAACTTTAAGCAAAGCCTTTCAAATTCTCATGAATGAGGGAAGCAGGTATCCCAGTGCAGCCACGTGGGCCAACTAAAGAGTACATGGGGTCAGCACTGAGGCTGGTGGGCAGAGTGAAGGAGCATTTCTGGACCCTCAGGGCTCAGACAGGACGTAGAGTTTATCTAAGAGCCTGGCAGCAGTGCGGATGGCTCAGTGTAGATGTTTTTGGGGTGCAATAGGATGTATGCTCTATGTTGTGTGTGGAGGAGCTCGGGAGGCTAGATTGTGCCGAGGAACCTAGGATGGGCTGTAGGTGTGTGATTGCAGAAGATGGCAACTCCAGAGGGGCCTAGTGGTGGCTGGAAAATGTCTGAGCAGCTGTTAGGATTGCTGGAAGGTGCCTATGGCATGTTACAGCCACCCTTTATCAGCACATTTGTTATATCCCTACAATTTTTACCTTTCCAGAGAGGGGAAAATTGTCTCGCATTGGCACGTAGCTTCTTACGAATCGCTCTGATCAGATGTGTACTGTAAGGACTTCTCAGTCTCGTATTTTAGTGAGCATATAAGAAAAAGCAGGCACAGGGTCACAACAAAACTTTTAAATAAATCAAATCAAGGAGGGTTTTTTGTGTTTGTCTTTAACATACATCTTCTCCAAATACCTCCGAGACTTCACCCACATGTGCAGAAATGGGTGAGAGCCCAGATTTTCTGAGACTAGCAGAGTCCATGGAAACTTCCACTGAAGGAGTGACTGACTGCACTGACCTTTCTCTGAAGTACTTGATGGCTTCCTGGTCTAGGAAGTTCTGCTCTTCTCGAAAGCCCTGCTCAAAGATTTTGCGCTTGTGTCTGAACTCAATGACAGTCTTAGTGTAAGAGTTCAAGGTAGTAACGGAGGCCGCCATGCAGCAGGTGAAAGAGCCCCATGCCAGACTGTGGAGAGAGAAACCAGCAGACAGAGCTGGGTTAAGACAGCAGCTCATGTTAAATTTCTGACGCCAAGAGACACGCGTACACAGGGTGTTACTAGGCAGGGAAGTCAGTGGTGACAAACCCGTTCTCCTCACCTTACCTCAATGGCCTGTGGCACATGCTCAGGCATGCAGGAAGGATGCTGGGCCAGGGGCTGGGAACAACACTGACCCATCGAGACCCATGTGGCAGAGGGCTGTCGTGAACACTGGGTGCACTCTGACAAAGGAGTCAAACACCTCTTGTTTTCCCTTTGAAATGTTTCATAGGCTTGCAGAAAAGTGCTAACATCTACGAAGCCTTAGTGAACCCCTGGAGGGAGTAATGCTCCAGAGAGCACACCTTTTGGACTGGTAGAAGTTCTCCAGCATCCATGGGAGACTGGCTCTGCAGAATTGCTACTACAGGTATGGTTTCTATTCCACTTTTTTATGTCTTCAACAGACTACTGTATTTCCTTTTTCCCTGGTTCATGGACATTTCTCATATTCCTGGCACATATCTGGTTTCTGAAAGCCTGACCAGAGTAGGAGACAGCAGTTCCCTTTTGTGGAGAGATCCAATCTGAGGGCAGTGCCTCCAGGCTGTGGGCAGTCCTGGTCAGACACTGGCAGGACACATGCAAGGAGCATCCAGGAGTGTGGGGAGACAGAGGGAGAAGGAAAGTTGAAGTAAAAAAAGTGACTGCCCTAGTGCCAGGCTGGAGTAGCACCAAGTGTTGTCCTGGATCTCCTGGCAAGGAGAGTTCAGACAGGAGTTGCTCTGCTCCCTGTTCATGGACTGGGGTTCCCCCGGGTGCCTTTTGTCCTCCCTGCATATCTCTTCTTTAGCCTTTACTTCACTGATCTCAAATTCAGATGTGACTGGGGAGAATTCATGGCCCCAAGATGTTTAGATGCTTTTTGAGCATGAAATGGGGCTACAAACGAGGCACTGAATTCCTACTTTTGTCTGCAGAACTTATCTGTGTTCAGGCTCCCCTTGTCTTCACATTCAGACCTTCAGCTTCATATAGTTCACAGTGGCTTCCTAACTAACTTGGATTAACTTAATCATCTGTGTCAGCTACACACTTTACCTCCTCCTTTCTTTCACCTTCTCTATAACCAAGTTGAGCACTGATATAAATTATGCAGAACAGAAGAATGCAGCCACAGTAGTTTTTCTTGGAAATGCACATTATCATCAGAGCCCTCAGCATGAGCTATTTTCCCATTCTGCAAAGGATCTGCAGACACAGAAACAGTTTTTCATTTCAAATTAGGCAAAACTTGAAAAAGAACACATATTAATGAACTGAAAATTCTGGGGAAGAAATGGTTCACGTAAACAGAAATGGCTCATTTCAATGATTTTAAAATGCTGTGCATAGCAAGTCTGTTTGGGACTCCTGTGTTAATGCAGTTTGTGGAGACAGCCCCCTTTCCTCCTCATTTTTGAGCCCATTTGCCAGATGCAGTCAAATGAGAAGTGTAGTGAACCCGGGGGTGAAATTCCCTCAGGTTTCCTACAGTTGGGTGGAGAAGTGGAAAGGAAACTCATGCCATGTGTGAATGTCCAGGCACAAGGAAGCCTGGCAAGTGTCTTCCTCCTATGCTGTGTGTATGGAAAAGCTCCAGCAGCTCCAAACACTTCCAGCTGGGCTCCTCAACAGTGCCAAGGAAGAAGCCAGCTGAACCCACATGCTTCATTGTGCCTGGCTGGTGCTGGGGAATGACAGACAGAGGAACATTTCTTGCAAAAGTTTCTGATCATTTCTAATCATTAACTCAGAAATGCTGAAAGGTTCAGAGAAGGAAATACAGAACAGAAACTCAGTGTGACCTCTGCTCTGGCATTTGGTAAATTATAATAATGAGACAATTATGATTGATATATTTTTAGTTTTTATGGAAATTGGTTAAATGTTATTTAAAGTGTAAAGAGTGATTCTCTCCTACCTGTAAGAGTTACCTCCTACCTTAGGTGAAGAGTTCTCTAACAACCATGCCCTTCCATGCCAGCTGTGCCCTGGATGTGGAGGGGCTGTACCTATAGTGCCTCTGGTAGCTGAGCTCAGGGCTGTGCTAAAGTTGTTCTGTGGCTCGAATGGCTCAGGTTTTTGAATGACTAATTGTGTAAATATATTAATAATTACATAATTGTCAGAATTGTAATATTTCTATAAATATATGAATGCAGTGTATTTATAAGTTCATCACAGGCAATAAGTAATCATTACTGATGGGCAAAATAAGCTGCATTTTAAATATAATGTGATTTATATTTTGTAAGATGCTACCAAAATGTTAGTCCTCCCATGAACCACAGTATAGTAAGGGGAGAAGGAAAGAATAACAATGCCCTGCAGTGCTGTGCATAAGAAATACTGGTATTTATTGGTGCTAGTAAAGGTTGTCTCTGCTTTGAGATGGAATTAAAATAATGCACTATATTTAGAAATGGAAAAAAAAAGAAAGTATTTTCCCTAGCCATTCAAAGAGGCTGGTGCCTCTAGAGGAACGTGAATGTTGTTTGCAGGTATTTATATTCTCCACAGTCTCCTATTCTTGTTAAGCTTCTTATAAACTTGCAAGCCATGTAACATAGTTGATGTATCTTGGACAAGTTATTTTTATGTGATTTTTAGAAGATAGATGAAAAACATTGGAAAAAAAATCATTCTCCAAAGGATCTTGTCCATTTCCCTGAGCCTTCTTCCTGTGACCCACAGGAAGGGTGCCAGGAGCACTGTATCTTCCTCTGCAGTTGTGTTATAAAGTTGCACTATAAGGTTCAACTGAGACATTAATTAAAGAAAACTAAAAGTCTCTGAAATGCCATGGTAATTATGTACCTAAATTGAACTTTAATGAGAGTGCTCGATCTGTGTTGGTAATTGTGGCTGCTGTTTATTTACAAGTGCTCTGTACCTGCTGATATGTACATCTGCTGCTGCACAGCCACTGATAACTGTCCTCTCTGCCTCACCACCAGCCATGGTGGTTTTCTCTTCCTAGCGTTTGGGCTGCTGGAAATTTGAGACAATTTGTACAATCTCCCAACAGACTTAGGGAACAACTCAAAAAAGAAAAGACATTAACTGGTGGTGACACTTACCAGAAGGACCATCCATAGTCCCATGAATGAGGTCGCCAGTCTTCTGGCCCAAGGCTGACTGTCA
This sequence comes from Chloroceryle aenea, assembly GCA_013399075.1. Taxonomy (NCBI): domain Eukaryota; kingdom Metazoa; phylum Chordata; class Aves; order Coraciiformes; family Cerylidae; genus Chloroceryle; species Chloroceryle aenea. Next base: position 399,059 of record VWZY01008833.1, read on the forward strand.
CTTGGAAAACTTGGGTATACATCATGTGTGCCACCATCCCCAAGAGACCTGAGAAGCAGGGATCATAACAGGAATTTTTCTGCTGATGTTTTTTATAATTCTTGAGAGAGCTACTGCTGGAAGTGCTTTGAAAGCTCAAAAAAGGTCTTTGTTGTACTTTTATGCCTCCTATTCTGCTCTGGAGGAGGGAGCTGCATGGGCAGAGGAAAGGTGTGACTGAGAGCTCATTATTTTACATCTTACTGAATTCTCAATTAAGAGAAGAGTTAAAGAAAGAAAGTCGTTGAAGAAAATGTTGCACAATTAGCATCACCGCCAACCTTGCTACTGCAAAAGAGGGGTGTGCCACCCACGAGTGGCATCTCACTCTGCCCATTGCAGACAAGCCTCAGGTGAGAGAATAAGGAGAGAAGCTTCTGTAGGCAATGTGAGATCAAATGTGTTCACACCAAACAACAGTATTTCATCTGAAGAGTTGCTAAGATTTGGAAATTTGGGTACTTACAAAACAGTTGGAAGTTACACAAGGAAATGAAGTGAACTCAGTACTCCCAGTGATGTGTGGTGAGAGAATGCCATGTGAACACTTCTGATGCTTTGGTGTTGATGATGCTTGCTTTTGTGACACCATTATGTTTTGCTGAGGTAACTACAACTGAGTGAAGATTAGACAGTGCAGTAGACACTTTACTCACTGTGATGTTAAAGGTTGCAGTTAAAACACAGGGTAGCCTGAATCTGCTCTACCACTTAGGTGGCCAGCATGGTTCTTCAGCTTAAGCAAAAAAAAAAAAGCTCGAACTTTACATTTGGACATCTCTCTGAGGAAAACCAGGTGGCTGGGAGCAGCTCTGATGCTTGGAGAATTTTCTAGCTATTGTAATTTGGGATCTGCCTGCTTTAGTACCCAGGCAGTGAGTGTAGAATGGTGCTCCCAGGTGAGCTTATGAAAAACAAGGCTCCAGGCAGTTAGCTGAAGATTATCATATCCCAAACAGACGTTGTACCTACAGTTGTCAAAGCTGCTTGTGCTGCAAAGGCAGTTCAGTGCACTTGGAAAGGCTGCACGGTGGGGTGCAGTGTGGTCCTATGTGTTAAACTTTGCACCTTAACTGAGGTTGCTGTTTACTCTTATCTCTGACATCTACTTTTTCCCCATAGTTACCCTTCCTCCATGTGGAAGATCCTGATTTTTTTCCTCCACAGACCCAAATTCTGGCTCCTTTTTCTTGCTTACTTTCAAAGTCTAAAGCGCTTCATTAGTCTCACCAGACATGTGGATGATTCAGGGCGATTCTGGGGGAGGGATGTCAGGGAATGTCATGTTTGTGTTGTGGGTATGTTAAGCAGACCTTCAGCAAGACAAATGTCATATTTGATACAAACAACTGCAGAGGCTGAAAGAAGACATTTGATTACAAGAAGGTGCAGTGCTTTGCTCAGCTGCCTGATGCTGGTGTGACACGCTGCAAAGTTAGGAGGTGGAAGGAGCAATTCACATCGGAAGAAATGCTATTTTGGCAGGGTTGGTGGCCTAATGGAAGCACAGCAAACTGGTGCACACCTTGCTTGCTTCTGGCTGTATTTAATTTCTAGAATTCCCTGGGGCCTTACTGTGCTTTTTAAATCAGTGAATTTTTCTCTAGCTGACAGCTTTGCTGTTGATGTTAAAGTTTGGGGTTTCCCGTTCCTATAGCTACTGTCAGTAATTTTTGAACCTTAATGAAGTATTACAGACTGCCCTGAGTCTCTCGGAGCCATTAGGAGGTTTGAAAGGTCCGGGACTAGCTTCAGCAAGGCTGATCTGCTCTGTTCTGCCATGCAAACCCTTAATGGGGTTTCAGCAATGTCCAGACCTTTTGCTGTGGCAGAGCTGGCAGAGATGAGTAGATGGTGGTCAGGAGGTCCTTCTGTAGCACAGGGACCACAGTGAAAGGGTGGGAGTTGTTGCTTTATCTGCCTACTTGTGGGGAGGCCTGGGGGTGGCCATTGACCTCGCTGTGCTGTTGGTGACATTGTGCCATCTGTAAGCTATAGCAAACCAATTAAGAGTCTTTTCTTTCGTTGTGCTGCTTCGTGCCTGTTTGGTTGGATTTGTTCTGATGCCACCCATGAGTTTAGTCTGGTTTAGCTATGCCTTGCTAAGCTGTCTATGGGGATATCTTTTGGTATTTTTGTTGTACATTTAATAATCCCCTTTTGGATAAAATGAACTGCCTGTAACATAAATCAGCAAATGCTGTATTTGCAAGACCAGCTTTTTTTGTCTGGTTAGGGCTGGAAAAGAGGACAAAACACCTGCATGCCAACCCACCTGGCACCCTGGGCAACAGGTGCTTGCAGATGGAAAATCCCAATATTGGATTGGAGTGGATGGGAGTGCAGAGACATTGGCCATTTCTAATTGGCTTGAGATCAGTAGCCTTGCAGGGCCAGAGCTACATCTAGGTGTCAGTAATGGGAGAGCTTAAGGAGCTAGATTTGGAACAGACAATATATTTTAAAGTCTACCTTTACTAAAAATATTATTTATGCAGTCTATCACATTAAAATGCTTTATTGGAAATATTACATGAGATGTATTTCAGTTTATGAATTTGCATAAGGCTAAAAGAGATGCCAAAATCACGACGTGGTGGAGACTTTTTAATGACTCATAAGAGGTTAAGAAACAGCAGGAAGTGGCCACACTGTGCAGATATTTTTTTCTAACCCTTAGATGTTGAGCTGTGAGAATACAAAGATCCCATTGCACTTTTAGGAGGGAACTCTAGCATGAATTTAATGAGAAGTGTGTTGCTACAAGGCAAAATCTTCTTCATTATCTGTTTTCTATTAAGCTGTGTCATTTTAATATGCTAAGCTTAAATAAATAGTGTTTTATTCTTTCCTCTGCTACCTCTGTCACTGAAAATAACAGCCAGCAGTGTTTTGAGGTTGGTTGGTGGTTTGGTGGTTTTCATGTGTTTTTTGGTTTTGTTTTTTCTTCCCACTTTTCTATTCATTTTCCCTGTAAAATGTTAAACTCTATATTTGGAACATCACAGCAATGTACTTATAAAGAGAGAGGGATAAAATAAAAATAGAAGGGTGTGTAGGAAACTTCATCATTCTTACAGAACTTTAAAACTGCAGTTAAAGGTGTGAAGAGAAAGGTAAACAGCATGGAAATACTTGTTTGGCTGCTGAGGAATTCAACAAATCTTGATTTTGAAAATTGAATTGACTTTTTATTTTTTTAAAATCCAAATTACATGCAAAGCTGAAAAATATGCTTTGGCAATTTTTACCAGATTTTTTTTTTGTCGTCTCAGCTCTACTTCTGATCTAAGTTGTATTCCACTAACTGTATTTCACAATTTAAAGCTATCCCTGAAGATACAAACCCCTCACAGAATGTACGCTGCCTGTTAGAATCTCTTTCAGCCTGAAATAGAGCAGAATAAAATGCTCTTTTAGTGCAGAAGTTCTTTCTGCCTGAGCAGTGCATGCAGGAGTGCTCACCAAAGCCAGCTGTGGCTGGCTGCTTAAATAAATCCTAGGGAGTGGAGTTTTTAGCCAGTCCAGAAAGGAAGGGGCACTTAATTACATGGTTGGTGTGTTAACTTCTTTTAGAGAAGTGAATTCTTCAGGTTCATATGCTGAGGGGCTCCAAGTACAGACTGAAGATGAAAATAGCCCGAAACAATTGTTCTGAGAGATGTGCCTGTCCGCACATTACTCTTGGGGTTGCTCCTCAGTGCTATTACTAGAACCCCTCTGATTCTCAATTTTGATGATGGACAAGATGGACTTCTTTCTTTGGTTTGAAGGATCAAGCTTTTACCTACTTTAGGATGGTAAAAACATGGTAAAAAGAATTTTCAATGGTATCTTGTTTTCATTTTCTGTTGGATAATCAGTGTGATGATACTGAAAATGGAGGCTCAGGCTATGGCTGTGGTAATGGTTGTGCAGGCTGGGGGAAGGCTGATTACTGCATTGCTGTTGTGAAGTCAAGAATATGTGTTTTCACTTCCCCTTGGCAAGAGGCAAGTTTGTCATGTGGTCCTTGTTCCAAAGGAAGAAAAAATTGTAGTGAAAAATAAAATAGCTAAGTGGGGATAAAAGGTTCTTGTAGTCTGTGTTGTGTGGTTTTTTTCAAAGCTTTAGAATTTTGTTTTGTTGTGTCTCTGTGGGCAAAAGGGAAAGGGAAGGTTCATACCTGAAAGCACAGTGAAGACAGCAGCAAAGGCATTTAACTTGAGCCCATCTATCACACTGCTTGAATGAAAGAGCTCGAGGCACATAAGGCTGAATCCAACGACTAACAGCATGATGTATAACACCTCGGATACTACCGATAACCACAGGACACCTGTAATGCACAAGAGCAGTAACCAGTCACTTATTTGGTAAATACTTCCAGGAGGTTAAAGTTAGGAAATCAGGAATACTTTGGAGTAACTGTGAATTTGGAAAGTTTAAATTTAGCAAACCTTCGCCCAAACTCTGAAAAACAGAAAGTGGTGAATGAAGATGTGAGGAGTGGCAGGGTGGTAAAGGTGCTGCAGAAAGAACAAGCTGATGCCAAGACCCAGCTCGGCTAAAGAACCTCTTTGGGTGTGTATCTAGAACCTCTTGGCTACTCTGACCCGAAGTGACAGGACACAGAATCTATTTTCACTCCCTGTGCTGTGGTTTAGATGAGCAGAATCTGGCATACATGGTGCTGATGGCACATCGTGCCTTGCAGTTTATCGACGGGTGGAGGTGAACAGGCTTGGATACCTCTTTTTCACAAGGCTGTTCATAGAAAACATTTTCAGTCCAGGTTTGAAAATGCTTCTCAGAGCACAGTGTTGGAATCCATTATTAGAAACACTTCACAGGAACTGTTGTCCTGCAGAGTGACTGTTCTGACATGGGGTGTTTGGATCCACTGCACAGGTCTCTGCTGCTGGGACTAAGACAAATGCTGCCAGAATACCAGTGGGGTGGAGCCAGTTATTTATAACATAGCTGAGGAGCTGCAGAGTCAAAATTTGGACTGCCTTCTGTTTCCTCAACCTACAGGTACAATCCATCTCAAGAGGAAGGGCAGAGTTGACATGCCCTGTTTGAACCACCCATTCTGTAGGACTTCAGGGCTGTCCACAGGTAAGGGGGTCTGGCAATGTTTCATAGTGGTTGGCTGAGACTGATTCATTCACTGCAGGTGTCGCACTGGGGAATTTCAGCACAAAACCTCTAGCAGGATCTGCTGAGTCTTTTAAAGTCACAAAGCCTTGGGGTAAATCTGAGAGGATGGTAACAGATGATCATACTGAGTCCCTGCCAAACTTCCTATCGCTGTTTCAGCATGAGAATCTGCTCGCATTCTTCAGTACATTTACTAACCTGATAGCTAGAGAATTCACCTGGAAACAGAGAGCAGTGATGGAAAATTTCAGCCTAAGCAATTGAAACATAGAAAGTTAAGCATCTGAAGACAATGGCTTGTATTAGGAAATGTTATCTGTAACCATAGAGACTGCCAGAGGCTTCACTTACAGATATGTTCTCTCCTCAGTCTAAGAACATGTGCATGGCAATGCCTGTCCTTGATCTTATCAAACTGGAGAAGCACTCTCCCTTGTATCCAATATACTGAGTGTCCTCTCAGTGACTAGGTTGATCCCAGCTCACATTTTGTCTGGGAACTTGTCTTTATAATTGCATCTAATTAATATGTGCTATTCATTGGTGTCACTGTATCTGACCTTTTGAGATTTTCAACAGTACTACAGAGATGGAAGTAAATACATCTTTTAATTTCTGACGGTGACTGTATGTGTCAAGTTGCATCTACCAAGAGCAGACAGCTGTTTGTCTCACTCTTATTAGTCAGCTTGCTATCAGGGCAACTGGCACACTTTTCCAAAAAGAAATAAGATTAAGAGGCAGCAAGGGGGTTGTTCTCTGATACAGCAAGATTAGGAAGGGCTTTTGCCTTTTCTCACAAATAGTAGTTTCTGTGACAAGACAAGAAAATGATGAAACTGTTTGAATTGGAAAGAATTAGGTTTTGTAAACCTAGCCTATAAACTGGGGCAGTAGAGAGCACTAAAGTGTCCTAATTCATAAATGTTTCAGCCCAGACTCGAAAGATCTATGTACAACATCTGCCCAGATGTTATCACCCTGTTTCAAGTCTTGCGGATACTCCCTGCTGATATCTACACACAAAGGCAGTGCTGTAGTAGGGACTGTGGCTCAAGATGGTGGTGTGGCTCTGACCTCTACTTTCTTGGGTGAATGACTGCTTGAAGGTCCAGGCTGAGAAAGTCACCAACAGGGTAACCAGGCTGCTGGACAGTCACTAATGTTACTCAGGGCTCAGTTTTAAGGGAAGTTCTCTTTACGTTTCTATCAAGGACTTGGACACAGGAGTTGAGACAAAGCTAAGCAAGTTTGCTGATGATGCTAAAGTAGGAGGAGATGTTGAGTCCTCGAGAGTAGTGAGGCCTTAGAGAGAGATCTTGGTAGATTTAAGTGCTGGAAATCATCATATGAAATCTGACAAGAACAAGCGCTGGATTCTGCTCCTGGGACAGTGTGGTCCTGGATGTACTTATAGGCTGGGGGTTAAGAGGCTGGAGTACAACTCTGCAGAAGGGATCTGAGGGTTCGGTTGATGACTGGGGGGTTCAGTTGATGTACATCAGCTGTAGGCAAGTTGTTTTGCCTACAAGCACTACTTTCAGTTGCCTGCCATTGAAGCAGTGCTTGAAGTTGAATGCTGTAGACACAAGTGTAGTGTGCTTGAGAAATAACAGGGTGCTGAAGAGAGATGTCTCCATGGGAGCTTTCAGGTTAACAAGTCCAGAAGACAAGTGAGGGGATGCTGCTAGAAGCAGCATTGTACACATTCATAGTAACATGAGGGCTCTGTGAGGTGAGGATGGAGCCAAATGGTGTTCTTTATCCTGCTGGTGAAGGAGGTAGAAACAGGAGGAAAGAACATCTGTGTGGCTGGTGTCACAGGGAGTGCTTTGGTTTCTCTAACCACAGGGCTGCCTTTGAGGAGCAAGGACGGATGAGAGGAATGGAATCCACCTATTCAATTGGAACAAGAGAGGCATACCCTTGCAAGGAGACCTTCAAAGCTGCTGATATGCTGGAGAAGGCTTACTGTAATTTGGAGAGCTGTAAGGGCATGAGGGACAGTGAGGTGATGTTGGGGAGGTGGAGCACATGATGAGCAAGGTAAGGCAAAAATTACTTCACCTTCTTATCCTGTAGGAGAGAAGGCAAAGGTCCTGCTGTCTACAGCTACCTGCTGGAAGGGTAGTGATACCAGAGCCAGACTTAGAGCTGAACAGGGGTAGGGTAGGACAAAATCTGAAACATCACAAATTACAGACTGAGCTGAGCAAAAAGGTGGACAGGAACTGAGAGAGGGGCCTGGGAACTCTGTCCTCACTGTGGGATCTCTAGCCTTGGAGACATTCAACTCTCTACTGTGTGTGGTCTTGAGCACCTGGATCTAATGGACATTCTTTCAGTAGGGACTTGGACTAAGGGTCTAATTTGCTGGGGAAGCAGCTGGAGTGAGGAAGTTTTCTGGGGTATGGATAGAAACAGAGTTGAACTACGGCTCTGATGAACAGCTCAATATGACATGAGTTTTGCTGTCCTGTGAAACCTTTTTCAATGAGACAAGGACTGGGTGAGTTTCCTGTGGAAGGCATAAGTAAATCTTTTTGGGCCTTGTTCCTATCCTGAAAGGAACTCGGTATCTGTCTCTCATGTCTCATTCCATGGTGTACAGTGACTGTCTGCTCTGTCCTTTTCAAATGCATTTGATGTGGGGGAAGGTAAGTCACACATGCAGTGTTTGCATAGTTCTGAGTATGTCCTGCCTGCTTTGATTTTGAATTTCAGCTGAATTAACATCCGGAGAAAGCAAACTGTATCTGTATTTTGCATCTCCCTGGCTGCCAGAAGCAGAACAATTGATACAGGTTATTAATTAGGAGACTGTATTTCTGTGCTGATGGTGAAGTGATCCCCCACTGCTCTTCTCTCAACAGGATATTCATGAGGCAGTCACTTGGCATCACTTCCACTTCCAATCTTTTACAACCTCTTTCCTGCAAAGTAGAGAGTTCCTTTTCTTGACAAGACCTCTGTCATTCCAGGTGACAGGGAAGAATCTCTCCAGAGGATTTTTCTTTTTCCCTTTCTTTGCTGTCACCTTTTTTGTCTGTCTGATTTTCCTCCAGCCTGTGCCCTCTGTTCCAGGGATCTGTCTGGCCTCACTCAGCTGTTGTGCAAAGGGTATTTTTCAGAAGAGTTGTCACTTCAGTCGTTTGGAGACTCCTACCTGCATGGCCTGGATCTGAAGGTCTGTAGTCTTATACACCATCAGCTTTCTTTCATGCTTTTGCTTTTGTCCTGTTGGTGCTTTTTCCTTGCCCGTTCATCAAATGGACTGTTGTGTGGGCACGTAAGGTGCTGTGGGGATGTGTTCAGAGCTCAGCTGGGAGCACCTGTTATGCCAAGGACGTTCCTTGTTAATGCAGAAAGAGTTCAGGTTCTGACCTGCCTCCTGTTCACTCGGTACAGCACTGTCAGACGGTGTCAGCCCTGCTCATCCGGTAGGGAATAATGCGGAGACATTCTGGCAGTAGTGTGAGACCTCCTGGGAAAGGGGAGTGCCTTTTACTTTAAACCAAAACTCTCTTGAAACTGATTTCACTTATACCCCTGTATACACATTGTCAGAAGCACAAGTGTGTGCAAGGAGTGCATCCAGCAAGAATCAAGACGATGTATTCAGTCAGTCTTTCCAGGATTCCTTGAAAAAATGCAGATGATGGCAGCTCTCAAGTCCTCCTCATGTCTTCTGGGCTTTTTTAGGTTAGCAAAAATGTGTTAGGTTTTCATCTTCCTTTTTGTCTGGGCTAGGAGCTGATGGTGACCTGTCCTGCTGTTCTGTCGTGTCTCTTAAGATTCATGATTTACTTGTCCCCTGTCTCCCAGCCTGATGCCTGAGAAGTTGCAGGTGGTTGGGCATTAGGATGGTGATGACCCCTTAATCTTAGCACCATAAACACCTGCTATTCTAATACACCTTATCCCCCCATTTTTTACTGTGGTACTTCTACACCAACTGGTCTGTTATGTCCTCATCGTGTTGCTGACAATGACAGCATTACTTTTGTTTACTGTGGAACACTTTGGAACTTTTTTTCCTGCCCCACAGGTTTTATGCTGTCTGTCAGACAGGTTGCACTCTGACCACCAGCTTTGCTGAAAATGAAAACATAGCTTCGCTGAAAGCACATTTTTCATCTGTGCTTCTGTCATTGTCCAGAGATTTGGATCGCAAGATGATCTGCTGGGACACTGTCAGAATTCTTTATCCAAACTGTTATTTCCCCAACAATGTGCTAAGAAGTTCTTTTCTCTGTGGAGTCCGTGGTTGATAGCATCAGTGCCACCTCCTCATAGACATAGTGAATGTATTCTTCATTGTGTCTGAAAAGATGTTACTCACATGTTCCTGAAATCTGAGGAACTCCAGTACACCACGAACCACCTGACAAGACCGGTCCCTTGCGTTTCCGTCAGACAGTGGAGGGCAGCAGCAACATTTTGAAAGAAGATCCAGAGATAGGGAGTGCATTTCTACAAAGCTGGTGATCATGTTAACTACGTCTGCCAGAGACAGCAGGACAACAAAAGGATGTTGCAGACAGTTCTGAATGAATGAAAGAAACGGAATATTTTGTGACAGTGAGGTAAAGAAGCTTTACCTCAGCCTGCAGGGAGGCTCGGGGCTCAACAGTTCTTCACAAAACCTGAACTTCTTTCAAGCCAGCCCCAATCAGCAGGGAAAGCACTGTAAATGAACATGTTATTGCCTCTCATCAAGGAGCATTCTAAGGAATCTCCAATGTTGAGTTTCCTTTGAAATAGTAGTTCTGAAAAAAAGTAATAGAAATTCTGCTTAGAAGAACTTGAGGAATTGTATCCCATTTCCATGAGTTCCTGATCAAGGAATCCGAAGAACAGCACGGTTAATGACCTCTAGGAGTTCAGAGCTAATTTTGAGGTATCTAAGTTGAGAAGTATGAATGTGAAACTGGGGTAACTGCTGCTGTGGTCTTAGATTATTCTGTTGGTATGCATCTGGCCTTTTTTCTTTGGAGTAAGAAACCCTAAGGATCATTCACAGTACCCTGGGTGAAAATACATGTCAAAACATCAAGCGTTCTTTGTTCAAATCCCCTGCAATTTCCCATCACAAAAAGCAACAGTTGCTGACTCCATCTTTTCAGGGAGAGAGTGCTGGTTAAACTGGCCCCAAGAATGTCAAGAAATTACTGACATGCTCTCTTGTGCTCTTTCCCCACAACATGCAGACATGATTCTTAGTTGTCTTGTGTTATTAAAGCCATTGTCAGACTCTCCAGCAATTTGGACTGAAATACCAGGATCTGGGGTACCACCTGAATGGGATTTTGTGCAGGATGCTAAGCATGTGTTGCTGGTTTTAGAACCACAAAAATCCGTATTTTCAATTACTGCTGAGTTTTTGAGATTAATAGAGCTGACAAACCAGTTCTAGAGAAGAGTCTAAATGCATACCTATACCTTCTGCCACCTACAGTCACATGCAGACAGGGAGTCTGATGCATATTCATTAGCAAATCAGAAAAGTTGACTTCTGGTGCCAGCTAACTATGGTAACACTTTCTGATGCCAGATTGTGAGGTCCTGTCTCCAGATGAAATAATGATAATGAAATCCCCTCCTGGCTGTTTCTCCTGGCTGGCCAGGTCATGGAAATGACTGTCAAAGATCCAATATTAGTACATGTTCTCAAGGCAGCACTGAAGAGGTGGCCAACAGAGAAAAGGCTGTTAGAGTTCAAAGCATTTTTAATCCATAAACATGAGATCCTTGCTAGTAAAGGGTGTCTTCTGGGAAAATCATACTGCTATTCCTGAAGGAGAGTGCTGAGTCATGTTAACCATGTTATATGCAGCATAGGCAGGACTTGTGTGCATGAAAATGTTAGTCATGCATTTTGCAAATTATGGCAGCATGAAGAAAAAACACATTAATGAATCTATTACCTGCCAAACTGTGTAACCCAGCCCGATGAGAGCACCAGCATTTCCTGAGCAATGCCCAAGAAGCAATAGTCCAGAGTCTGTACTGATTTCTGAGGGCCCTTTCAGACAGAAAATTAGCTTCCCAATTGGGATGTACTCATATTCAGAATGCCTAGGGGGGATTTCATCCTCCTTAGAAACACCTACTGCCTCAGTCTGCTCTGTGCTGAAGATGATCTGTGGTTGCCTCTTACCAGCCCTTCTAACAGCAGAGCTGCCCTCCTGGCTGATGAGTTCATGGATCTGACCAAAGCAGCCTCATCTGAACTGTCACTGTGCCATGCTGCCCCCGAGCAAGGAATCGGACTGGACAGTGGTGCAGGAAGCCAAAGAGACCTTGAAGAGCTTGCTACTTCCACGTTCTTCACAACTCGCTGTAAAACATCTGTCACATCAGGGAAACTCTGGTTATTTCTTTAATACTCAATTCCAAAGCTAGAAGTTTGATGCCATGAGCACACTGGGAGCCTCGAAACATGGAACAGGTGCTGTTTTTTATGGCAAATGCTCTGTAGACTTAATGGGTGTTTGGTTTTCTTGCACTTGTGACTTTAAGATGTTCTGTTTACCTGTGTAAAATGGTATTTTTCTCTGCATTTTTGGTCCTGTTTTCTTTGTTCCTCCTGATCTGTATTTGCTGTCACTATGTTTCTAGCTCTGCTTTTCCAGACAACCTGCTATGTAGGAACTGACGCTCGGGTCTCACTTCAATCTCTCTTCTTCACATTCAATGCAAGAGAGAAGAGAGGAAAAGAATTTACAAATGGGTACACACTGAGGAATGTTGTCCATCTTGTTTGGGAGAAACACTGAAGTAAGCATGAAAGGGCCATGTCAATCTCATGCTTTCTCTCCTAGTTGCAGTTTGATGGTTTTAGTAATTTGCTTATCTCTTCTGTTCCAATAGTGGAAATTACTAAGCCAGAAATATTGGAGTGATCAATAAAAAATGGTGAAAGGAATAAACATTGAGCATGCTGTTGTGGCTGGCGTAAGGACTCAGCTCTGAGCAGTCAGCCCGTCTGTTGGTTAATGTAGTCTCATAATATCAGACCATCTGCCTTCTCCTCTTATGCTGCAGTGTAAAAAAACTGTGAGAAGTAGACCATAGAGCTAAAAAAAGGAAGTTTCATGATCCTAAAAGCCATCAGAGATACCTAAAACTACCTGTTAGTATAAAATAAGGCAGTGAAGACAAAGGGCCGGCACGTAGACAAGAGCCTGCAGTTTGCAAAGCATGGAACACCGTGTGATAGATACCCAGACCTGCTCAGGTGACAGTAGAATTGCCAGCTGTCTTGATTTTGTTTAGCTTTATTTCTTCACTAGCTTCTTTATTTTGAAAGGTGAGGTGGAGCCGTGAATCATAAAATGATTCTCTTCTACATGTTGTAGTAGTAATATAGTGGAAAAGACTATGAAAAATACTTTAAATCAGGACTGTCCCATATGCCTTAACAAATATATTTGAAGATTTGCAGTGCAGCACTGGGCTGAGAATTGAATTTTGTTCAAATCTTGTGGCTAGCATTGCCCACAGCAGAGAACCAGTGTCCTTCATGTCTTTGGCATCACCAGCATGACAAGCAAGACTGTTGCTTTTAGGAATTTAGCTTGAATTCTCCTATTAAGCATAGTTTTATCTTTGTATGTCTAATTAGCCTTTAAAAATAACTTCAGTGATTCATAAGAGATGTGTATCACAGATAAGTATTAGTAACACATTTCTTTGCTCCATAGTTAATCTTTTCCTAATACAAGTGCATAGGTACTTGTCTGTGTGCATGCATATCAGCTATTGCAGATACACCAAGAATATAGTGAATAGAGGAATAGCTAAGCAGAATATGAAATATCCAAGAAGATTGTAGAGACTGTCTTGGAAAGTGTACAACTCTTGTGGGACACCCTGTTACATTTCTTTTCACTGGATGCAGGTCTCTCAGTGGTCCTTTCAGAAAATCTATCTTTTTATACTTCCCAGGGACAGCTACTCGGTACAAGCAGAAAAGGAGGTTTGTTTTTTAACTTGGCTGTTATGAGTTTCATTTGTCTCTTTTCCAGCCTGAAATGTGTTCTGTGTTTTCCTTCTCATACAAAAAAGCATTCCCTGTCTTTGACCATAACTGTCAAATTCTTCTCTCTAAATTCTATCCTATTTTTTTTGAGTTAGGGCTAGCAGAGGAGGGATGAGAGGTGCACAGAGTGCTGCGAGTGGGTGCATCATGAATACATGAGGTGACGTGGTGACTTGTTTTGTTCTTTATTTCCTAAAATGAACCTAATATTTATTTTTTTTCAACTTTTCTTAATCTCTGCAGAGCAGTGAATTGATGTTTTCATGGAAATGTCTGTCACTGCTCTAAGAACTCTTTCCTGAAGGGTAAAACGAATTCAGAACCCATCACTATGTATGTAAAGTTAGGATTATCCTTCATGTTCACCAACTGGCATTTATCAACATGGAATATTACCTGCCATTTGCTCTCAGTCACTCGGTGGCTGAGAAAGATTTTTTAATAGTTTAGTTGCCTGTAGTATAGCAAATATTTTCATAGTTTTCAAGTTCCATTTGCCCTTTTAGATTAGTCTTTTAATTTCTTTTCATCAGCTTTTGCTTTTCTTGAGTTCCTTTCTTCACTATGAAGTTTTTAAAAAACTTTTACAGCTTCTTCAAGGATGCTGAATCCCTGTCTGTTAGTCACAGAGACAAGGTATCTCTTGCTAACATTTTGAACCAAGTTCCCCACCCCACTCAGGCATAAGTCAGGAGTTGTAAGCTTGCCAGATAATTTCCCCATGCTCATAAAGTTTGTCCAAATTTTGGTCTCTGCACCATACAGAGCATGGCCTTTTCTCAGCTTGTGCAAGAGGTTTTGAAGTCTGCTCTGTTTTCTTTTCCATCCTTATACCTTCTCTGATAGCAGGTTTATCCCTCTTACAGTCAGCTTTCCTGGTGGGTGATCACAAATGTAATTCTGTATTTTTTATCTGAGCATGGAATCCATCCGTAGAGATTGTGTTGTTCATTAATGATGCTACCTTGTTATTCTGATTCAGCTTTAGTACATGACATGTGCTTTGTCTTTCAGTGTAATCAGTACCAAGATGTTATTGTCCCACTAATTATCTTTCTCTCGTCAAATTTCTGGTACACCTATTATGTCAGTATCTATTAAAATCAGGTATCCAGTTTCTCTTCTCATTAATTGCTGTTGTAGTGCTGGCTTAGAAGCATGTATAGATTTGGCTCAGGTTTCTCTTTTTGCTGTGCTGTACTGAGGTGAGACTCTGTCTATTTGCTGTTTGCCATGTGCGATCTCAGTTTTGCCAGCTAATTTTTAGACAATCAGAATTTTTATTACTGCATCTCTACAGGATCCATCAACATGAGCTGTGTAGAGGACATGCAGAAGGCATCTCCTACCTCTGCCAGTACAGGCTCTAATTTAAAAAGTCCCCTGTAACATTTTTGGACTGTTAAATGCTTACTAGCAATGAGAATTTTCCCTCTGCAAGGTTGTGACCTGCCTTAATCTCCATAGTCTCTAAAAATTCTTGTTTATTTTATGCATCTGAATTTCCCCATAAATAAGTAGAAAGCACTGCAATATAGGCAGTTGCTGATGGCCTGCTGCTTTGCCATTCATTGTGGGTGTTACTCCACAGATATCACAGCTGAAGTGAGGTCCTACAGAGCATTAGAGTCACTTAGATCAGGTTGTACCATACCCATAAGGAGTTTGTCCTGTGAATCCTGTCCTCTGATGGTGTGGCCATCTCTAAATTTTAAGCCAACACTGACTTTTGAGCCTGTTTTCTGAAGCAGCTTTCCAACAGGACTACTCAAGCCAGAGCACCCCATTTCAGTACATGCTGCAGGTTCTCCAGGTGCTTGGAAAGTGTCCAAATCCCAGCCCCAGTGAACAGCAGCCTGAAAACTCTCGGGGCACCACATTGCCTGCAACCCCTCACTCTGCCCCAGCAAAGTCCTTCTAGCACAAACACTGCTCCCGAGTGACCTCCGCTGTACATAGCCCAGCCTTCACTTAGTGAAGTTGTTCAGCTAGTCATGGCTCCTTATCCTCCATCTCCCATCCTGTTGCTGTGGTTGACAGCTGATAGTTTGAATTTACAGAAGGATGCAGGAGTCTGAATCTCCACGCAGTTGTCAGCAAGGGGAGGAACAGACCTGTGGTGTTATGCTAGGTGGTGAATTAATTTATAAGAGCATTTGATGGGATCTATTGCTACCTTCTACTCTCCGTTGTGGTGCCATGGTTTCCAAACCAAATATTTGGCCTTGATTTCTTGTTTTTGAATGTGTCCTCCACGACCTCTTGAAAGTCCTCTTGGGCACAGATTTGAAGCAATGGGAAAGGGGAGCTAGAAGGTGCACCTGAAAGTTGTGATGAGAGGAGGACAGTGGTGGGTTGTGTCCCATCCACAATGTTCTGGTTGGGCACTGCAAGAGGAGCTTGACAGAAAGATGTTTTAGCAAGGTTTGCCACAGCCCAAAGGGAGAGGAAACGCTGCAAACTGCATTCAAAAATGGACTCTGTGGGTAATAACTGAGTGTTCTTTTCAGGGTAACACATAAGTTTCACCTCGCTATGTAGGATATCCTTTTCTTCTTTGGACCTCAAAATACTCATCAGGAAAAAAGTTTTGTGGATAAGATCTCAGGAGCAATTCAGAACTGAAAGATCAGGTCCAGCCTACTGTGGCAGTTTACTTCCAACTCCTTTTGGAAATACTTGTTAACTTACTACTCACATCTGCATAATGAAAATTAGAAACTAGAACATTCTGTGGGACCCAACAACATCTGCTCTGAGAGAGCCCATTAAAAGCCTTGGCCAATCTAACTAGTTATTGCCCCATCATCCTCTATTGATAGCAAATGGAAACTGTCACAACAACTATTTGTGGACCTAGAAAATGGTGGGGTTTTTTTCTATTTATTACCTACCATCACCAAGCTTATTTTGTTAAGCAGATTTGGCATGAACAACCAGCAATAGCTAATAGATTCAATGTTAGGCTTACAAGGTTCTGACAGATTGTTGGCCACTGCCTTAAATGCAGGGAAGAGCTCTCCTAGTGTGGGTTGGAAATGCTTATTTATACCATACTGTGGGTCTGTTTGCCCCCAAATTTGCTGCCTCCTTTTAGCAGATGTCACAGATGCGATCTATGCAGAGGATATGCTCACTGATCAGACACAGTATCCAGCAGCACTGGAGATCAGGACAAACGGGTCGCAGAGAAGAAGCTCAAGCATAAGCTATTGCATTTTTACAGGAAGAAGAAGAAACATTTTCATTTACCAATGCAAGATATGTGATAAGGAAGTAGCAGGGCCTCACCAGAGATGGTTTGATTTTACTGTGAGTTTTAGTGATTAGCTTTTCTGTGCTAAGAAGGTTGACAATATTATGAAGGAGTTTTATACTGACTTGCTGTTACTTGGTGAGGGACTCCAGAAGAGACTGGCTGTACAACTAGACTAAGTCTGTTCTTAGGCTTCCTTTTAAAAGTCCTTTTAATGTCTTCAAAGTGGAATATGATATGCTCGGAAAGAGGCACAGGATTCAAAATCCTGTATTTAGCTTAGAAGATGGTTAGACAGAGGTCTTCTTTGGATCAGGGAAAACCAGCTGAAAAGAAAATTTTGGAAAGCCTGAACACTCAGGAGCAGTAGTGGAGCATATTTCACAGAGACATTTTAGATAATCAAAACCTTGAGCAAGCCCTTCTTAGTGTAAGTGATGCTAAGAATATGTCAAAAAACAGGCTGAAGTGTCATCGTGAAGAGGTTTAGTCCAAAAATTTCCAGTTACACAATGGACTGTGAAAATCACAATATGTTTGTATAACTGAACTCAAATTTTGATAGTCACTGCATTTTCTCATGTCATTTACTTGGAAAAAAAATCAAGAATCTGTCCCAGCACCAGGTGTAACTGAGCAGTTGACATGCCTCTGATCATTGAAGTCAATGCTGATGAGATGATGAAGAAACTAAAGGAGTAGGATGTTCTTTTTAACTGGAAAAGTGCAGGGTAGTCAAGATGTTAAAGAATTCTGCAGTGAAAGTAAGTAGGGCACCACTGACACACAATTTTCTCTTCACGTGTGATAAAAGTATCTCTGGACAGTACAAGACTGATGGTTGAAAATTCAAATTAACTGTGTTGCAGTGTCCAACTTGATCTGCAGTTGTGGAATTTATCTTGGTTTTGTTTGAGTCAGAGGGTCAGCACTTTCTGCCTCTGATAGATCATTCCCCTATCTTTCTGTCAATATATCTTACAACTCCATGGAAGGACTTCAGACACAGATAGAATTTTCTTTATACCACTACAGCAAGAGAGCCTTTCTTCCTCAAAAAGAAAAAAAACCCAACAGAATAGTCTAGAAATATGCGCTGACATCATGAAGCAGCTCTAAAAATCTACTAAAAAAAATTAAAAATTGCTGTCAGCTTTTCACTCAACCAAAAGAAATAAAGTATTAAATACTGTTTTGGAAAGTGTGTGGGTGATGCAACCAAGTAATATGCACCTTAATGAACTTCCACAGAAAATGAATAAATAGCAAAAACATCCCATTGCCTTTATAACAGACACATTGTGCTTGTTTCGAGTCTGTCTCCCGAAGGTGTCATGCAATGCCCAGTGGTCTTGGTACTGAGAAAGGCAGTGACTGTTCCCTAGGTTGTCTTTTCAGTTCCTCTTACATCTTCATCAGCATCCATCATATCCTCTCCCACTTGTCTCTCTTTTGGGGTGAAGAATCTCAGTCTTGTTCTCATTCAGAGTCTTCCAGAGCTCTGATTAGCCTTGCTGCCCTTCTGGGAACTGGACTAAAAAGGACAAAATGCCATGGTCTGTTTTATATGAAGGTGAAGCTTTCAAATGTACACAGTCCTCAGGTGACAGGATGCCATCTACTCTGTTCTCAAGTCCTTTGCTAATGCTTTCTGAGAGACAGTTTGTTTTTTGACCGCTGCTGAGTATTGAGCTGGTAGTTTCATCAGAATGGTTATGCCCCAAGGTCCCATTTGTGTGTGTAAGATTTAACTAGGAGTCCATTAGTGGCAGTAATCCCAGGACTGTTCTTCCCTCGTGCATAATTTATTTAGGTTTACTTACAATTAATTTCACAGAGACTGTCTGTGTTAGAATTTTCTTTCAGTGAAATACCCCACTGCTTTATTAGTGGTAATTGCCCTTCTCTTTCAATTTGTCCAGCTGATCAGCAATTCAGACAAACGAAGAACAATTGTTGCTCACACCACTCACTGCATCTGTCAGACCTGATGAAGGTCCCATATGCCCAAGAGGTTTTGTGATTGTTTTGTGGTCTAACAAAATGTATTACTTCTTTGTACAAACATGAATTTTCTTTTGTCCTTCGATTCTCCAGGAGCCCATTGTTGGAGTGAAGGACACTGCGAGGCTCGGGCACCTCCTCAGCTGTGGGCAGAGTGTGAGTAGAATGGGCTGATCTGTCCAGTTCATTACCTGAACTCTACCTGTTTTTTCCTGATAAATGCTATTTTGAAATAAGGGCTAAACTGCTATTGAGAATTTTCAACTCCAGTACCAGGGTATAGAAAACTTTTGCAGCCTGTGCAATTCAATTTTTTATTTATTTTTGAGGGTAAAATGAACGAACAAGCATCTAAATGATTTCTTCTCCCAAAGAGACATTTAGTACTGTGACTGCAATTTCCTGGCCATAAATGTCTTCACAGCCTGAGGAAACCACATAGCATGTCCTTCCATACTAGAGAAAGAAGGGGAATGTCTGCATTACAATTTAAATTTGTATTTTCTCGAACAAAAATCAGCTGAATGAAGAGAAAATTTATCAGAGAAGTGACAGGTATTTGCAAAGTGAGTAAACAACTGTCTTAAATCCTTGGCATTTGTTTCACCTGGCTGTGTGTATTCTGGATGACATGTAAGTCCTTGTGTGCTTAGGAAGTAATGTTTCCCTTGGCACTCAAGTTTGACAAGAAACAGGACTGATGCAATCTGTAAAATGGGAAGAAGCCTTGACTGTATTGTCTTACCTTTTTCAGAAGCGGGGGCAAGGTCAATAAAACTTCGACATTTTTCACCTTTAAAAGAAAAGGATAATTTTAGGAGTCAGAAGTTGATAGGGTTTGCTCTTCCTTCTCTTTCTGATTGATATTTCTGCCATCACTCCCACCTTGGTCTCTACAGGACCATTGAGTCATCTCACACAGAGAGTAGTCATAGAATCGTTAGGGTTGGAAAGCACCTCCAGGATCATCAAGTCCTAACATCTCTCTCCATTAGACCCTAGCCTCAAGTGCTACATCTACTCTTTCTTTAAACACCTCCAGGGATGATGACTCCACTACCTCCCTGGGCAGCCTGTTCCACTGCCCAACCACTCTCTCAGGGAAGAATTTTTTCTAATATTCAGTCGAAACCTCCCCTGATGCAACTTGAGGCCATTTCCTCTCATTTTATTATCAGTAATTTAGGAGAAGAGACCAACACCAGTCTCACTACAACCTCTTTTTAGGTAGCTGTAGAGAGCAATAAGGTCTCCTCTCAGTCTCCTCTCCTCTGGACTAAACAAGCCCAGTTCCCTCAGCCTTTCCTAATCAGGCAGGCTTTCCAGACCCTCACCAGCTTCATTGTCCTTTTCTGGACCCGGTCCAGCACCACAACGTCCTTCTTGTGCTGCGGTGCCCGAAACTGGATACAGTACTCAAGCTGAGGTCTTAGAAATGCCAAGTACAGGGACACGATCACCTCCTTACTCCTGCTGGTCACACCGTTTCTGACCCAGGCCAGGATGCCGTTGGCCTTCTTGGCCACCTGGGCACACTGCTGGCTCATGTTCAGCTGGCATAGATAGTCCACCAGCACACCCTGTCCCTTTCCACCGGGCAGCTCTCCAGCCACTCCTCCCCAAGCCTGGACCTTGCACTTGGCCTTGTTAAAACCTTGTCCCACTGACTTCAGCCCATCACTCCAGCCTGTCCAAATACCTCTGCAGAGCCTTCCTACCCTCAAGCAGATCGACACTCCCAGTTAATTTTGTCATCTGCAAATTTACTAGAGGTGCATTCGATCCCCTCACCCAGGTCATTGATAAAGATATTAAACAAGACTGGTCCTAAAACTGAGCCCTGAGGGATGCCGCTTGTGCCTAGTCACCAGCTGGACCTAACTCCATTTAGTCATTTACCTCTGCCTCCATCCTGGACCAAAACCACTATGCTCCCCAGCCTGGACTCTCCTTTAGGATTACAGTCCCTTCAGCAGGAGTGTGAAACACAGTTTGAAGAAAGATGTTCTCTCTGATGGTTGGTCCCTGTCTGTCTGGTCCTTTCCAAGACACTCCAGATGGAATGACACAGTACAAACCACTGCAGGGAATAGCACTGGGAGGGAACAGGCTTCTCTCAACAATGCTTTTGATGTCCTTCTCATTGTCAGGACAATGCTTGTGCCCCATCAGGGTGTGACTGAACCTCCCAGTGCCAGGAAGCATTGCCATGGGCACAGATGGATCCACAGATAGGTATGACACACGTGACTAGGACAGACAAAACCTGAAGCACAAACCAAGCTAAGCAATTGCATAGCATTTAAAAAAAGAAATGAAAAAAAAAATGGGCAAATGCCTTGATGTGACCATCACAGCTCCATGCATGCCCTCTGCTTTGTTTGTGGGGGATCCATTTATCATTGTAAATTAAATTTTCTCTATATAGGACTCCACCTCTATTTTTGCAGTCATTCTTGAGAAGCCTATTGCTTCTGAGCAGGTAATATATCTTAAGGGTAGATGTTTTAACCTTTATTTTTATTTCTTCAGGCAATTAGAGATTATAAATAATTGCTCTGCTCTAGGTGCATCCATCCACCAAGTGTATGTGTTTCCTTCAGTAGGATGTGTTCCAAGGTGACCAATAGCCTGCCTGCCTCCAGGAATCAGAGCCCAGCATGCCTGACAGAGGTAATGGAGATAAAACCATTTTGCCCTTCCAGACTTTAATTGATGCAAAACCAACTATAGGAGCAGGGGGGTTTCTATTAGTTTTGCTCAATTTTAATTGCACAGTCACAAGGCCGATTTAGGAAATGTTAGCCATTAAAAAAAAATAAACAGTGAAATGCTGCAGTGATGTTGAAGTCACTGTGTAATTTTTTCCTAGTTGTAAGTAACTATATGTACAAGCCACTATAAAATGTTAATCTTTCTGGTGTCTTTGCTGGTGGAATTGAGATAAACGAAGCTATTCAAATGATAGCTGTGCTGAAGTAACAATCTATTACTATAATGTTATTATTATAACTTTCTATTTACATTTGCAGTTTTAAACCTATGCTAAGAAATGTGCACAGTCTGTAATCCAATTGTCTCTGTATAAGTTGTTCTAATATGAAAGATTCACTTGAGATCAAAATGCATGTTTCAGTATCTCCATGGCAGGAGGAATCTTGGAATACTTGGAGGATGGTGATATCCATTATTTAGTGATTGCTTTTGTTCCAGGGCTGTACCACCCTTCTGGAGAAGTGTTTCCTTATACCCAGCCTGAACTTCTCTAGTTTCTCTGTCATTTTTGTAGCCATCCTTTCCCTGTTTGTGGGGACATGAATAAGCCCAGCTCCCTCAACTTTTCACACACTGTGTACTTTAGGTCTCTGACCAAGAAATTCAGAGAAGTAGGTGAACTATTATAGGTGAGAGATACTTATAGGTGAGCTATAGGTGTGAGATACTGTGTAAGTAGAAATCATTCTCATCTAGAGACTCTGAGTTTTAGGGCATGAGATTTATCAGGAAGGCATTGACAAAAAAACAAGGGAATATAGGGAAAGTGACCTTTTGATTTGGACTTGATGTAGACACAATAAGCAGGATTTTTCTTTTGAGCCGTATGGATCTGTGGATTGCTTTTGTGTGGTTTTGTTTGTTGTGATTTTGTTTGTTTGTTTGTGGGGGTTTTCTGTGTTTTGTGTTTTTTGTGGTTTTTTTTTTTTTTTCCAGATGAAAGCTATTACTTTTATCACAGTTTTATTTTAACCTGACTTCAAGCTAACTGGCTAGCAGTGAGTCATCTCTCACCTGTGGCTGCAGTTAGTCTGAAGCTGTATTACTGGAAACCTTTAACAAACACCTGACCCTCTAGCATGTTATCCTAAGACGGCCAGAGGGGAAAGGCATTTGTTGCTACAGAAACTGCACAGGCTGTTCTGGAAGTTGGAGATACACGGTGCCTTTCAGATACACGGCAAGGTACGAACCCTTCTGACACGCATGGGTACTGAAGAAACTGATGGTACCACAGTGTTTGCCTGCAGGAGCCTTGTCTGCAGCACGGATATAGAGTATGTGATCTCAGGCTATTTGGAGGAATGTGCCTCCCCATCCCCTCTCAAATCACCTTGCCCAGAACACCATGTCTCCCAGGAGAGCTGTCTGTGGCTGAGGCCTCCCATTTAAATAGATGGGTAGAAAAGCTGGAGTGTCCAGAGAAGCCATAGCACAAAGAATGACTGTAGATTGGAGGCAGAGAAAAGCCTGGAAGGAAGTCACTTCACTTTCAACAGCTGATACCTGGTTTGTGCCTGGTTTACTGCTAAATGTTGTGTTAGGACCTGCACAAGCAGCTCCTGATGAAGAACACTTCTCTTTGTTGTTCCTGTTGCTGGATCACTGGAAACCCCTTCTCCATTTTTGATGGTAATCACTGGTGGTATTTATAGACCACATTCATACTTCAACCTGCAGACATGCATCTCACTGAGAACTGAAGATGTCAGCAGTGCTTTCACTGTTCCTCTTAGGATTTATTCTAAGTTATTTTGGGGTATCTTGTATAACTGATCTCTTAAGCCCTCTTAAGTTTAATTTTAGACTTGGCAGAGTTTATCCTGCTGTGCTGCCCTTTTCCAGATGCATCTTCTTCTCATAACCAGGCTCCTGGAGAGTCTTTAGAGAATACAAGCTGTTTACAGATGCAACAAGAACAGTGTCTAGGATTCATCCCCCTGATAGTCCAGCCTTCGAGATGTGGCAGTGATTTTGACAGAGAAAAAAGCCGAGGAGTCATTTCTACTGAACATAACTCCCATAGAAAGAAGTGTGACCTGGCTTGAGTGCTCTCCACTTCCATGCAGGAACAATGGCCATGTACAGTGCATGTGAAGCTCTCTGGAGCTCAGCGGTGTCAGGGAGCTGCAGGAGGCTGAGGAGAGAGGACTGTCTGACCACCTAAACATCAGTAAAAGTAAAACATTGGGTACTGGCTGCTTCCATGGCTTCCCAAGGGTGAGGTAGAAACACCATCTATGCAAGTCCTTGCAAATACATTCCCTTGTAATGTGACTAACCCTGTATGGGCTCAGCTGTGTCTCTGCTAGGCTTCCCAAGAGAGGGCATGGGTCTTAGGGACCTGGACTGACTATGAGCAATAGACAAAAACCTGTGTGTATTTTTCTCTAATTAATCCTAATTCATTCATCTAATCTTCTATACATGCATGTCTGTGTATTTTTAATTTGTTAGAGAACATCAAACGGACCCTGAGTGGGAGAAGACGTATCTGGAAAGACAGAAGTTCTGAGCGGGTGGCTGGTAAGAGTCTTGAGGTCTTGGTATAGGTAACAGACTTTAGAGCCCACGATAATATCTGATGGACTGTTAGTGCATCCACGGAGGGAAGGGGGTTGTATTTTTCAGTAGTCATCTTCAAACCTGCTCAGCCAGGGAGAAGGAAGAGGAGCAAGGTTGCTGACAGGAGTGATGTTGTTTCTGTGGTGCTGCTCTGGGCTGTCTGTGTGACCAGCCACATCAGTGTCACATGTGTTTGCACGCCATGTCCTGGGCACAGTTAACCTGCATTGCAAGAGATCAGACGTGCCTGGCTACAGCTTCCGAAGCGGATGCTGGCTGACAGTCTTCTGTGGGGCTCCAGAAGACACTGGGGAGCAATTAGAGTGCTATATAGGGCAGCTGGAAAGGCAGGTTGAGGTGCATATAGATTGGGCCTAAACTATAGCACACAGTTGTACGTCCAAGCTCAATGTGCAGGCTGGAATGATGCTGACTTAAAGCCTTTGTGAGACCCACGTGTATTTTGCTGTTTCTTCCAGAAGTTGTCTGAAATGTAAGGTTTGTTAGCTCTTGCCTCCAGGAGCCCACACTACACAACAGTGGGTGGATTTGTCCAGAGCATACCTCAGTAAATTGGTGGTTTAGACTGCAAATTGGGACGAGGGTGGAAAGCACATCAAAAAGGTAAGAGGCTTTAAGATGATGTTCTAAGCATGTAACGTGGCTGTTGCAATAGCAAGGACCGGATGTTGGTCTCCTGGATCACACCTACTGGTCCTACATTCCCAAGTTTTTTCCTCTCTGAGACAGTGATAAATGTCTTATTAATAACCAGCATAGCAAAATAAAAGCAACTCTAAAAAGTTCTAGTTTGTATAGCCTCCAACTACATGGTTTCAAAATGTTCTAGTTAAATAATTTTTCTTAAAAGCAATCCATTCTTTCTGACTGAACATAGCATCTCTGTTATAACTCTGCTTTTCATCTCAGGAAAAAAAAAAAAGCTGTCTGCATTCACTTACTCTGCATAAAATTTTACGAGTTCAAAAGTACAGTTCTGGTGGAAATTTAAATGATTAAATTTCATTTAAACAGCATTCCCTTTTAGTAACACTCTGGCTTCCAGCCTGCAGAAGACAAGGTCCCCTTTTTTCCCAGTAGGCCCTAACAAATCTTTATCTTTCCAATTATATCTGGAGTCATGTGATTCTGATTAGATTCTACATCATCTACTGAGAGTAAAATAATTGTATTTATCTAAAAAAAGATAAAATTGTCAAGAGATCCCAGCCTAGATGACACTGAGGACTCTGACACAAGTTCAGTAACATAAAGTACTACTACATTAGGGAAAATATAGGTTAATAAGCTCACTCAAACTGAGTTGTATCAGGTTAATTAATGAGTAAAATATTCCACTTTTGATTAAACCTATCCCAGACAGAGGTTTGGTTTTGGTTTGTTTTTTTTCCCCTAATGAAAGCCCAGATATTAATCTGAAAAATCAACAGTTTCCAGTTGTCCATGTTGATTTTGCTGGAGCGATATTTTCTCTTGGAAAATAAACAAGCTCATAAAGAATTACACTAAAATATGTCTTGAACTATAAAGACTGTTGTTTTCTCTCACCCGTACGTAGCTGCTGCCCAGTGACATTTTCTTCCAAAGAACACGAGAACAATTCCTCAGCCTCTGCTGAGGTAACTCTCAATCTTTTTCCCTTATGGGTCTGTTTTTCAGTCTGAATGCTGTACTACCATTCTCTTTCAGCAAACTCAGACTCTTAAAACTTTCTACCTTTGAAAATGGAAAAGTTTAAAGCTTTCCACTTTCTCATTTCAAGCTGGTATTTTTCCTCAATTCAAATCTTCACAAAAAATGGTAATATTTTATTGGAGAAGTATCATCCCCACTGTGGAGAGATCCTCTCGGTTTGCTGCAATAGCAGATAGCTGTGCAGGGGCAGGAGGTGTGGACAGAGCAGGGAATGCCCAGCATGCTTGTGCTAACTGGGACTATGTGCCATGGCAACTGTGCTTTCTGTGCTGAAACTCTCCCTGATGTGAAAAAAAAACCCAAAACCTTGCACAGTATCTGAAAGCAAACATCTCCACAGGCTGCTCTCAAATCATGTCTAATTGAAACACATCCAAGTCACAAGACTCATCTGATTATCTTGGTTAGACCTGATGGATGTGTACACACATCTATCATTTGGAGAGCTGCAAAATAGTTGGGATTTCTAGATGATTGGGAGAATCAAGGAAATGATGGTGCTGAGAGAGGCTTTCAGTGATTCTGGTGTCAAATTAGACTTGACTTTATAATCAGGAAAACATTAAATCAGACAAAGAGTTCTGAGTTGCTGTAAGCATTTCAAGCCATGGAATGGGAAGAGGAGGTTTTTCACTTTTTCATCCCGCAGGTGACCATCTGCCACACCATGCTTACCCTGTGCTAGTGTAAATAAGCCCAGAAAAACTAGTTGTGGGCAGTCCTGTTTCTGTGGGATCTGGAAGGTCTCCCCAGCAAACTGTGAAAGGCTAGAAACAATGCTCTTCACAGCAGCTGTAGACGACACATACACCTTACTGTATGAGGTATGCCATACCTTCTACAACCTCCCGTGTGGCCACTTCAGCACTTCCATTCAGGCTGGTGATTAACAAAGAGCAAAGGGGTAAGTAACCAATAAGACCATAAAGCTCTCTTTGTAGAAGGAATGTGGTTCAATAGCTCCCATTTCTTTCAATTATTAGCTGTGGATCAATGTGGATTCTCTTTTAACCTGACAGTGCTTCTCTCCAGATAATGCCCAGCTGGAGTATTTGAGTTGGATCTGTGCCCTAGCTCCAGAGATACATGAGCAGGGCAGGCAGAGATGGAAGTCACTGATGGCAAAGAAGGAAACATGAAAAGCTGACGTGTGCCAAAATGGAGGGGAAGATGGATTTGGGACAGAGCATCTCTCTAGTGGCACAGCATGCCGCTGTGAACACGAGCCCTGACGCTGCAGCTTGAAACGTGACAGTGACTGTAGGTAAGAGGAGAGGGAACCTTGAATGTTAGAACCTATGCTTCACCAGCCTGTGTTTCTTCTCCACAGTTAACACCATAACAGTATTTCTTCACTGCCCATCTCTCAGCTCTCTGTTCCTCTCAGCCATTGCAATTTAGGCTGCCTGTTAAAAAGTGAACTCCAGTAACTTCTCCCGCTTCCCTATCTGAAGATGCTCAGTTGCTTTTTGGTTTGAGGCGTTCTGTTTTTCCAAGAAGGCAAACCTGACTTGAAGCATGGAAACTGAATTAACCATAACCTTTCATCCACAGACTCTAAAGGAAGTAGACAGCAGTATCCTGTGCGTAAATATCCATTTTTGTAAATCAAGTGAAAAAACACTGAGCTTGCATTTCTTCTTGGGAACCTTATTTCCAAGCTTGTATCTAATTGCTTTGCAACAAGTTTTCATTGAGTGGTTTTTTGTCTAGCCAGGTAATGCACAGTGAAATCAGGCTGGAAAACAGTATGATGTGTTTTTTGGTCTCTCCAAAAGTAGTGAGCATGGAATATATTACCATTTTGTTTACCAACAAGAATACAGAGCAACATTGCACCCATTCATGGTTAGCAGATGATCTTGCTTGAAGCAGCCCTGTTCCCCATTTTGAGCTCTGGCAGTAAACCCCTTCTGTTAATTCATATAAGGAGAGTTTTAAAATCAGAATTAAGTCTGATGTAATTGAAAAACCATAGGGATAGCACAATGGCTGTATTCCATCCCATCTTTTTTTTCTGTAGCCCTGAAGGCATCAGTTCACAGTTTGTACCAGTGACACTGGAGTAAGCATCTCAGTTCTTCTTGAAACATGGGACCTATGTGTTAGTCTTCCAGCACTTTGAAGTTTATTCTGTTTACAAGGAACTACCAGAAGCTCTCGGATGCCTCCTTTGAGGATACTGGGTTAAATGGTTAAGGACAGAGAAAGTAACACAGTCTGTGCTTATGAGGTAGTGAGTAACTGATCAAAAAGGAGTAGTTCACTGCCTAGTCCCTTATTGTACTCTGTTGTGAGCCTCAGCCTGGAGGGACTTTATGTCAGTGTTTTATGTATGAGAGATGCTCATATACAGCCAGTCTGTTTAACAGGATACTGAGGACCTAAACCCCAAAATCTCTAGCTCAATGCAGACACAAAACCTTGTCAACTTTCTATCAAACATGAATGTGTATAATAAAGTAATTACCACCACAGAAACCACAGCTAGGATGTATCACAGCCTTCATGAGGAATGTGAACAGATCTGAAGGCTCTTGTCCTATATCTTAAATTCCTACGGTCAGGCCTATCTTATCCTGTAAGCAAAACACCAGGAGTTCACAAGTGCTTTTCTGAAATGGACCCTACCCCTGTTGTAAAGAAAGGCAAAAATTTGTTGCTATGCTTGTTATCCAGCCTGAGGGAGATTTCCCTTCTGATCTCAAATTAGATCATCAGTTTAATGTTTGGTGCATGAACAGACATACCAATTAGACACCGAGAAGCTGCAATAGTGTCAATGACAGCAAAGCAACCTCCTCACATACTGTGGCCACCTGTGGCCAGTTTCTGATGCTTTAGAGAAGACATAAACTCTCCAGAAAACACTATATGCATCAACAGCTACTATTTCATTGGCTCTCACTGGTGACCAGCAGCAGCCCTGGCAACCAGCAGCGATGTCATGTCATAGAATATAGACACAGTGTGAGCAAGTTACTTAAGTCATACTATTTTCTTAAAATTTAGCCATGTAGGTAAGGTACCATTATATTTCCTCTGGATCTTCAGTCTGTTATTCTAGAAAGGACCAGTTTTATTTTTTTTCTCAAAGGAGATCCTCTTTTCCTTAACTACCTTGGGAATCCCACTCTGCATCTGTTTCACTTCCCCCTTTTTCTTACCATAACTATGCACAGTGGCATCAGAAAAATGCACTGGTATTACCTGATTCTCCCCTAGAATAATAATTTTCCTCTATATATCTTATGGGGCAATGGTTTTAAACTAGAGAGGGGTAGGTTTAGATTAGACATTAGGAAGAAACTACCGATGGTGGGGGAGCACTGGAGCAAGTTGCCCAAGGAGGTGGTGGAGGCCCTGTCCCTGGAGACATTCAAGGTCAAGCTTGATGAGGCTCTGAGCAACCTGATCTTGTTGAGGATGTTCCTGCTCTCAGCAGGGGGGGTTGGACTGGATGACCTTTAAAGGTCCCTTCCAACACAAGGTAATCTGTGATTCTGTATCACAGCACTTTGCTGCTCACAGCCATCCCACAGTCAAATACTGTCCCACAGCTTGTTTCTTATCTTTTGCCTGCAATTCATAACTACCTGTGATCTCACAGAATTTTATGCCTTAGCATTTGGTGCTTTTAATCTATTTTAAATTTTAATGCTATTCTTACAGCTCCATCAGCCCAGCTCACGTTTTCAGTTATGCAGAAAAATCTCTCCTCTGTAATGCCAGTATTCCCAGACTGTGTCACACCCACATCTAAGGAGTGCATTTAAAGTATGATTATTCTCTTCAAAGTAAGACTTTTGCATATAGAAATGGCAACTTCTTAGATTCCTTTTTGGCTAATGAGGAAAATACACAAGTCCAGGGCTCAGCTCATCCCAAATGAAGAGGAGTTTAATCTCCCCAAAAAAGTACTCACTGCTCTCTACTGACTATAGTGATATTCTTGATCACTTTAGATGATGTGAAATGTATCCATATTTCTTTTTTCCTAGGTTGTTAATTTCAGAAATTACAGAATCAGTCCCAAAACCAAATGTGAGGACAACTAGAAGTATCTGATAGTGATAATTTCACTGAGAATTGTTGGAGTTGTAAGGGACCTCTGGAGACCATCAAGTTCAACCCTCTCACCAAAGGAGGTTTGCTAGAGCACATTATACAGGATTTCATCCAACTGGGTTTTGAATCTCTCCAGAGAAGGAGACTCTACAACCCCTGCACAGCCTGGCCCAGTGCTTCATCACTCTTGCTGTAAAGAAGTTTTTCCTCTTATTTCGATTGAACCTTCTGTGTTCCATCTTGTGCCCATTTTTACATGACTTGTCACAGCCTCCTTGTAAGACTTTTCTTTAGTCAGCTTACAAACTCTCTGTTTATCCCCATCATAATAAAGTAAGTAAAATCTGCACCCCAGATTCAAACCAAAGCTCTGCCTAATTCCCTATCTTGGTATCATCATCCAATGATATTTAGATATTTAAGACAGGACAAAGGAGTGGGCGTAAGGTGATTCTGCTCATGTACTCCCCTTGTGATATCAGTACTGCATCAGTAGTTCAGGGACTTCCTAGTCAGAGGTTGTCCTCAAATCATCATGTTAGGAACATGAATGGATGGCTCCTCCCGGGATCCATGCAATCTTAGTCTTGGGCTTCACAACATTCCCTCTCAGGGAGACTGTAGGAGGGAGTATTTATTTTTGTCTGTTATGCCTTATTGTTCTTGAATCACAGAAGGAGTTAATGATATTTCTTGTCAGATCTCTGTCATTCCCAGTTGATCCCCACCAATATCCTCTCTCTCTGTGCACCGTGCCTTCCTGTCTGAAGAGGCTCAGGCTGGTTAGCACTCCCCAGTGTGGCAGTGTGCCTACATCCATCACCACAATGTTACCATTCTCTGCTCTCTGTACTTCTTCTCTAAAGAATTTTCAGTGGGACAGCCCATCAAACACTCTTTTGTAAATCCACAGAGACTGGATCTAATGCATTCCCCTTGTGGAGGAAGGGATTCATCTTGTTAAAAGATTTACCTTTAAAAAACCCTACCTTTGATAAAACCCATTTGTTGCCATGTACGAAGTGCTTTCCCTGAAAACTGCCCTAAGGTTGCTGGGTCAAGTGGCCTGTATATTTTTTTCTGGCTTTCTTTGAATACAGAAATGTGCAGATTCTTGCTACCAAACCTGAATTTTCATGTGCCAATTATTTCAACATCCTCAGATGGAGATTATCCAGGCCCCCTGAGTTCAGTTCTGATATCACTGGAAATTCTCTCTTTAATATACAGCTCTACTTCCTAAATTCCTCTTGCCACTCTTTCCTTCCTAAACAATTTATAACTAGCAATTTTTACATTCCAGTCATATGAATAAACCCCCCAGGTTTCAGTCATGCCAATTATATTGTATTTCTCATAATCCAGCAAGAATTCCCAATTCCGCTTGCTTTTAATTATATATTCACAAGGTGCTTCTGCCTGGTCCCTCTCTCTGGACGGCTGCCTACGGTGAATCACACACGCTTATTATCAGATGGTGACGGGGGAGAAGGGTGATGCTGTACTGCTCTGGATCTGTGGAAATGTATGGCAACTTCTTGTCTCTGTATGTTACAGATTTATTCACTTCTGTAGGATATACCTCTCTCATTCTCTGGCTCCTTCTCAACTGTGCATTTATTGTCTGTATTTATGGCCCATTCTGATGCATCTTTACCATGTAAGTTCCACTTTACCATTTACTCCCTAAAGGGTGCCAAGGAATATGTGACATAGAGCTTACAAAGAGCTACAGACCTTGCTCTCAAAGTATCATTCCAAGATAAAAAAACAGCCCATGTGTAC
Source organism: Chloroceryle aenea (assembly GCA_013399075.1). Taxonomy (NCBI): domain Eukaryota; kingdom Metazoa; phylum Chordata; class Aves; order Coraciiformes; family Cerylidae; genus Chloroceryle; species Chloroceryle aenea. The sequence goes on from VWZY01008833.1 coordinate 430,453, forward strand.
CCATTTCCAGTCTTCCTGACTTCTGTGGAGTGTGGTGAGCACCACAGAAAGTCTTGTTGTTTATTTAATGGAACAGTACTCTTAAAGGCACCTAGCCACCTGCTTTCCCTCAGATGTGAATGCTATTACTGAGACTGCCTGTTCATTAGCAACTAAAACAAGATCTGAGTTGAGGGGCTTTCTATTAAAATCAAAGAAAACACACTATTGAGCAAATTCAGCTCACTTGCTATTGCTTCTCAGCTCTCCAACTCCTCTACCTGCTAGGAACAGGTATTCCACCTTACCTGTTTCATGTGCTAAGCTTTTCCTGGCAGATATGTTTTTGAGTCAGAGTCTACCAACTAGTTTTCCACCGTTGCTATTTTCATATCAGTTGTCTGGTATCTTGTGAGGTGTCCAGTACTGACACAAGCACAGACCCAGGCTGGCTCTGTGAAATAAGATACAGACTCGAAGTCATACTTGAAACAAAATGATAGAGAGTCGGGCTCTGAGATGCCTGGTGATAGCCAAGGAATTCACAGTTCAGGAAAAGGCACCAAGTGCCCTGTGCAGTGTCTGAGTGCAGAGCAGGACTCATGACCAGTGTGATCTGCATTGCTCCTGGGGTATGCTTTAGCTTCTGTGCCTTCTGGAGGTTAGGGGCATTGCTCTTACAGAAAGCACCTCCACCTGTGTGGAGCATTGAACCCACTCTGAAAGGAAGAGCCTTCCTCCTCCTTATGGTAGACTGGGATTTGGCATACTTTGCAGTTAGAAATTGTGCTAAATAATTACAGAATTTGGTCTCCAATGAAATACATTTGCTCCAGTCCCTCTATTCCCAGAGGTATTCACAATTAGATTTCCCAAGTGATAAATGCTTTTTGGATTCTTTAGCCATCCTAGGCATGCTGGATAAAACTAAACTCTAGACTGGCAGATAATTTCAGAAATAATCACGGCATTCAGTTCCTGTTAGAGCTGTCAGTGGAAAGCAGAAACTTGCAACAAGAGGAAAGCCCAGTTTGCTAGTCTCTGCACGGAGGGTGGATGGCGTGCTTTTCACACCTCAGCCTTGGGAATCTACATGGACATTTCAGATAAACAGCGGGAGAAGACGACACTCAGAAATTTGTTTGATTGCAGCCTAAATGTCCTTTTAAGTTGTGACTGCGTCCCAGTCCTTACAGCCAACTGGAGGCCCTGAACTCCTGTCCCTTGCAGCATCAGCCTTCTGCGAACTGGTCTTGTGTTGTCTGCACTACAAGATCTGCTGGGTTGCAGGTGCACCAGTGCAGAGAGCAGAAAGTTTTGCCAGTACTGTGACTGTAGGGAGAGAGAACTCAAAAGCCTGGTTGCTTGAAGAGGAATGAAGCTCACTACTGGGAGTATTAGGAGTCTCTGGAGGCTTGTGACAGCATCACAACCACAGAGTGTGTTACTGACATTCTATGTGTTTCTCTTGCACTTCATGTTGCTTAACTTAGGGCATCAGCAGTGAGGAATCAGGGATAGGTCAAGAGCTGTAGGAATGGTGTGCCCCATAGATTGTGGCCATGTGTTCTTCTGACGAAGGTGTGAGTCTGTGGAGTGGCTGTTGAAATGACTTTGTCTGGAGGAAGGCTGCAGTTGCAGCTATGTTCAGTATTGGGAAAGCTTTAAGAAAGATCTTATTGAAAGTATGGAGCACATTCAAGCTGGGGAGTTAAATCATTTACTACACTACCATCTGTGTGCTAAGTGGTATTTTCTGGATGTTCTTCTGGCAGCCAAGGGTGTTTATTAACAATGTGGTGACTATCTGACTTGATACCTATGGGACCATGGTCAGTAAGTGTGCCATGGGCACTGTCATGAGCCCAGGGGGTGGATTACTCACAGCTATATTGAGCATTGGGGGTGTGCGTGTAAGTGTGATCACAGTGCTGTGGGATTGGGGCTGGCTGGTGCCTCACTGCCCTGGAGCTCAGATAAAATGATTACCAGTCAGGCAGCAAAAGGCCATGACAATGTAATATCCAATGAGAGTTGTATGTTACAAACCTATAAGTCTGAATGAAGACCTTTTTTTTTTTTTTCATATTGACACACTTAGGGACAAATTTAGACCTGTGTTCATTACATTGTTCCTGTCCTTACCAGAAAAACTATGGTAAATCTTGAATGAGGCAGCTGGCCGGCTAAGCCAGTATCTTTGTCCCTGGCTGAATTCTTTCCAAAGGTTGGTCCTTCCTGGTCTGCTAAGTGAAGAGAACTTTTCACCAAGTTAGTGTTTTAAACAAGAGGAAACACGTGGCTGCTGTTGTGGTGTGGGGAGGTAGAAACAACCCCTTTCCTCCTGCTTTCACCACAGGTTTCTAAAGCTGGCTTCCAGCTATCTCCTGAAATCACCCACGACAGCACAGCTTTGTTTACCCAGTACAGAATAGATCACTGTATTTCTCTTCTCCCACAGATAACTCAGTTTTCTGAGTGGGCTAGAGTCACACAGTTACAACTTATCTCACACATAAATCTTGGCTTGGAAAGCTTTCAATATCTGCTGGCAATCTGGGCATGCTTGATTGTCCTGATCCCAGCTAAGATGCTCAGAAAGTTGGAGAGTCTTAATCTGCTCACTCAGGATGCTGTGGCCTAAGTTTATTTCTGAATCAGTAATACAAAACATCTTTATATTTCATCAGGAGGGTTATTTTGGTGCCATCATTTCAGCACGGAGCAGTTCACTGATAATCGTAAGGTTAGATTTAATGATCTTCCCTTTTCATACATTAAATTGAGTTTTAATGACCAACTAATTCTTGAAGCACTATGCTCAAAAATACCAGTGAGTATACATAGCACCTTGGGATGAAATGGACTTTGAGCAGCTCCCCTCCCCAGGTTTGCCTTTTTATAGTACATCCTAACAGAGCAGTTTTCCCAGGGGCTCATAAACTTCCCATTAATTCAGGGAGGTTGTGTCCTCAGAGACAGAACACATAGGGTGATTAACTGCTCCTCTCAGAAGTGCTGAAGGACCAACTCCTCAGGCAGTGGCAGGATAGAATGGAAACAGCCCAACACGGTGGGACAGCATCCACTAGCTCTCATCGTTTCATACTGTTTCACATTCGTAAACTTTGTTTTCCAGTCACATAGTCTAGAAAAAAACTCTTTAGAAAGCAGAGTTTGGACGTTAGCTCTACCAGACAGCTCTGGGAGTAGGGACTGTCAGTTTGCATCTTTTGAGACTTAAATCAGTCCCATGGCTGCTACCTTCCATCCACCCCCCAGTGGTTTATTTCTTGGTAAATGCCAGGGTACAGCAGAGGAAATGAATGCACTGATAAACTGGAGAGAGATCTTCTTGAGTGGTTCTCAGCAAGTAAATGGCTGAGCAGGGAATAGAAATGAGCTTTCTTGTGCCCAGTTGTGCCCTTTAACTGCCATTTCTCGACTTCAATAAACATCCAGTCCAGCCACCAGGAAGGGTTTGTGGGTGGTCATTTACTTCAGGGATGCCAGAAAAGAGGAAATCTAGGCTACAGCCCGATAAAAACTGTGTGCTTTCCCTACCCTTCAGACCACTGCCCTAGGGGTTATTTGAGGGGCAATTACAATTGTCAGAGCCTCCTTAGCAACTAGCAGCCACTGTCCTTTGTGCGCTCCATGGACCAGCTCCCGGAAGGGAAGCACTGACCAGTCCCTGGCTGCAGTGCCCATGAGGGTGGCACACAATTGCTTATCAGAGGTTCAGCTGGCTTCAGAGCGCAGACCCTACATCAGCCAGCAGGTAAACAAGCAAATCCTTACTCTTGCTAGAAACAGGTTGCTTTTCAACAAAGAATTGTTAAAATCCTGCCTCTCTCTGCAGGGCGAATCTGCTCTAAGATACAGCACAGAACAGCTTGCCTGTGTGTTTATCACACAGAGCTAAACACAAAGCAACACAAGCTGGAAGGAAGTTGTTTTATACTTACCAGCAGCATTGATATTTTCCTCACAGGAGTACCAGATCCCAGTGTGGAAATACCTGAAAAGGAAGCGGTCATCTCCCGTCTCCCAGCTGTAATGAACCACATTCTGGTTTGTCTCATTTGCAGTCTCATTCCCACTGTAGTTGAGGCAGTTTGTCTTCTTCTCTTTCCCACAGCTGGGCTTGGGGACCCTCTGTGTGCCCTCACACCAGTGGGTCGTGATAAAAGCTGTTGTAGAGAAGAGGAGAGCCATCAAATTCAGACTCACTGCTAGCAGGGCTCTGCATCTTCGATTTGTCTTCATGGTAAATCCGCCCTCCCTCCCCCTCCTGCTGAGAAAAGAAGTCAAAGGGGTTTGTTTTATTTGGGGGTGGGGGTGGGGGGGGAGGGTGTTCAAACCCTGTCACGATTCAGAATCCAGTTTTCCAGGCATCAAAACTCTCAGCTTCTCCCAATCTGTTGTCGTGGCAGTGAAGGAAACGCTGCAGCCAGACTCCCATTCTCCTCTTCCCTTGAAATCCTGCCTTTGTACGTTAAAGGAGCAGCTGCAGGCGCGGGAGTGCGGCCGTGCTCTTGCAGTCGGTGTGCTTCAGCGCGCTGACAGCATCGCAGAGGCTCTGCCTCGCACGGAGCTCCAAGAGCAAGTGAGCATCTGCTCGGGTACCACACATGATCCCCGGGGGCTCGGCAGCCTCCTCCGCGGAGACACCTGCAGGCTGCGGGACTCGCTGGCCTCTGCTCTGCTAGGATGGAGCAGGAGAAACTCCGCGGGAGGTCGGCGGCAGGGACGGCCGCTGCCTGCCACCACCCTCCTCCTCCTCACCAGACCTTGGGGACCACTGCAACGCGCTGACAGCTGAGTTGGGCTGGGGGGAGGCGTCACATCTTAGTCCCGAGAAGAATCCTTATCTGGAGCTGCAAAATCTAATTTTCGTACAGCAGAGGGTAGCGATTTGTCCAGGAGGAGGAGGAGGGATGGAGTGGTACTTCAGCTTTTCTGCTCTGAGCTAGTGAGTAGTAAATCGGGGGGTTGATTCTGCTGTCAGCACACCGGTGTAAATTCCCGTCTTCAGGGGCTTGCTCCAGCGGTCAGCAAAGCTCCAGAGGAATTTACATTTGAAACTGGGAATGAGTAAAACCCATGTCTTTCCCAATACCAAGTGGAGCTGTTTTCTCAGGCTTTCATTTCCAGATGCAGCCCTTGCAGATGTTCTGTTTGAAGTGGTCTGTAGGACATTTTGTAGGTCCTGGGATGTGCAGACAGAGAGAACAAATTAGAGCAAACCCTGACCTTTACTTGCTAGATGGCAGTGCTGTGAAAGCAGGGACCAGGGCATAATATCCCCTTTTCAAAGAGAAGGGTATCGTCCTGTCAGTTGTCTGACTTGTAGAGTTTATGACCTCTTTCCGCACTGCTCAGAGCTATCTGGTGAATACTGAGCACTGTGAGGAGCCCATCACACCTGATGTTGGTGATACAGTCTGTAAGGCCTTGTATCCAAGCACTGAGATTAACCACATCTGTCACAGAACAGTTCTGTGTCCTTAGTAGATGAATGCAATTTTCTGTGCTGAAGAATCTGCATGTGCTTTCTGGGCTTTGGACTCAGATTTCCTTCCAGTCTTGTTTGTGCAACCTGCAAGGGCCGTGCAGATGCCTGTGGCCTCGCAGAGCAGTCCAGCAGTGGCTTTCCAGCAAACTCTGGAGATAGACACCAATAGACAGGACAGTGCCCTCACCTTACACCCTGAACCCTGTTAAGTCAGCACATGGACTCAACAAGCAAAGCTCATCCTCTGCTTTACAGCCCACAAACATGAAATGAGCTGCCAGTTTTTCCAGGTCCTTGAAGAAAGCCAGGAAAGGCCAAGTGAAGGTTCTCCTTAGCCAGCCACCACACAGGATGTCAGGGACCTGTTTCTGCCTCCCTGATGCCTTCCTCATAAGTAACCACAGGACTCTGTGTTATGCCTCTTGTTGGTGCCTGTCATGCATGTCAGGTCCCAGCTGTTATGGGATTTTCACTGTTGATACTCACTTGGCTTTAGCCATTTTGTTGTAAGCTAGAAAGTTACTAGAAAATGCTGCTCTGCAAGAATGATGGTGACAGCAACTCTGCAAGTTAGTGAAGCAGCTCTGTACTGCAAATACTTCCCTGCCTAAGTGGCTTTCGTTTTGCCTGGTCCTGCTGGGACTTGGTGACACCTGCCTTCTTGGTACCAGGTTTTTCCAGTGGCTTGGGCTAGTGGAGTGCTTCTGTGCACAGTCTTCCTCATCCTGTTTCAGTCCTTTCAGCATTTTCTCTTGCAGCCAAATCATAAGTATTATTTGCTTGGTTTTAATTGCATGTAAGAAATACAGATGGTAGCTGTTTAGCAGTTCACAGGGTTTTTGTTTGTTGTAGGACATTCCACTTAGTAATGCATTTGTATGTCCCTGTGTTTCTTATCTGCCTCCTAGGAGGAACAAACAGTGTACTTTAGCCTTTGACAGAATGCCTTCACAAGAAAGCTAGTGATCTTCAGGATAATCTTTCAAGTAGCTGTCAGTATCTGAACCATCTCATTTTTCCAAGTGGGAAGACAGGGCTTTACAGGTCTTTTCTCACATATCTTCTCTACCTGCTGCTCTGTGTCTTGTGTTCTGGTCCAAGTACCAACTCTGCACACTCTGTTTCTCCCTGTGCCCATCTCCCTGAGGGGAAGGCACCCAAGGGTTTGGTTACCTGTGATAATTTTGTCCTAAATACTTTTTAGATTTTGTTTGTACTCTTAATCCTGACAGATATTTCTATTTCTGTTCCTCCTTGTCTTCTTTCTTCTTTTTCAGGCTGACAGGGCTGTTGAGAACAGAGATGGTGGCAGTATATATTAAAAAAAAAAGGGCAAAATAAAGCAGAAATTTGGGTTCTTTTATGGTACAGAGCTTAAACATACAAAAACACTCAGCTCAAGGTCAAGTACGCTCAAAGTCAAGGCAGGCTTTTAACACGAGTTGTTTTCTTTTTCCTAACAGAAGTCAAGTTGTTGGGTTTTTTTCTCATGATTAGACTCCTCTAGCTGTATATGTTGGGATTACTTGAAAAGGAAACTAGTCTGTGCTCTGCTCATGCTGTAATACTCCAGTGACTTCTCTTTACATAATCTGCGTTTATCAGATTTGTGTGTAAAAATGGAAAAATCATACATAAGTTGAAGAAGGCAGTTCAGATGCCTGGATTAAGTTGTATTTGTGTGGTATTATCTTTAATAGAAAAGCAGAAGGGTTTAAATGCTATAGAGAAGTAGTTTTTGTATTGTGGCTACAAGAATCTTTAAAATCCTTTTTTTTGCAGCAATAGCTTTTCTCTGATGTTGTGAGCAGAACTGCCTTTGTGAGTTATCACTCAACCCCTTTTCCTTTACTGTTTCGTACAGGATCAATGTGAACTGTTATTACTCAGTGTTTACTCAAGTACAAAAAGAATTTGACCCAGAGGATTTAAAATAATGATAGCATTTGCAAAGGAACCTTTTTAATCAGGCTGGGGTTTTCACTAATGGGAAACAGAAGCAACGTTCACTAAAATAAGAAGCTGTCCCACTTCTGGGTCCTTGGGTGATGGTGGGGGCATGGTGAGCTTAGTGTGGTTGTTTATCTCATCTCAGCAGTGTCAACTGCATGGGATTAAATCCTGGCTTTATATGAATATTTAAAGAACCCTATAGCTTTTCTTTAAATACCCACTTCTTACAGGTCTGTTCTCCTGCGTTTCCTCATGCATTTGTATTGTTCTTCTCAGCTGCCACTGGACTGGCTCCTCCTCCCACCTTGGGTTGGACGACTCCTGGTAGCTCATCTTTGCTTTACCTCAGTACCACAGAGCCACAAAATCCACTTGTTCGATTCATTCATCTTGCAAATGTTTCAAAATCTCCTTTCTAGTAAGATCTTTGAGCCTTTGATGTAGAGATTTGCATAGCTCATTTTTTTCTTGTTCTCTTACTGTGGCAATATGAATTGCTGGTCCCTCCCGTCCCCACTCTGTCCAGCAAAATGGCAAATTTGTCCTTGCCTCAGTCAGGTAACAGGGTTGACTTATAGCTGGAGAAGAGGGTTAGGATGAAAATGCTCTACACGCTTCCCCCAGATCACTACTGTGTACATTAATCGACTATGCACAGTTTGTTCTCTTTCTGTTCCACATGTAGCTTACCTTTTGCTGGTTTTACCTTTTTTTGAATTTATTTTTTTCTCAGAGCTCTCACTAAAGTAGGCTGTGTTCAGCAGCAATGCTTAGCATTCCTAGCCCACGGGCTAAGCTGTACAATCCTGTTCATCTAAGAGATGCTGCTGAGATACATTACCGATGTATGGGTTTTTACAGAAATCAAGCTTTCAGGAGATAGGCAGTCTTGTAGGGTGTATTTGAAGGTGGATTGAATATTGATACCATATGAAATCTTGGTCTGCTGTTTAACTTTTGACTTGAAGTGTGTCCTTTGTGCACTTTGCTTGTGGGCATTGAGTCAAGCACAAGATTGCTCAGGAAATTCTTTCCGTTCCTAAACTAACCAGGCAAAAAATAATTTCTGACAGTACTGTAGCAAAGACCTTTAGCAGTCTTGACAGAAAGGGAAGCAGTAAACCAAACTGTTGATTCTCCTGTATGTTTTCCCCATAACGATCTCCTTGGCCCAATGTCACTGGTCAGTAGACAAGACTTTCCTCACTGCCCTCCTCAGAGTAGCTGGTTTGAATATTTTAATCACCTGTCAGGGTTATTCATCCTCACTTGGGCACTAGAACGGTGCTGTTTAAAGACGATAGGCACTCCTTCTGATAACAAACGGGGTCTCTGCAGCTCTGATTTATAGTCTGTTTCCCACAGAGCTGGACTGATCATCCAGCACCACTCTGTGTAAAGATTGCATGGTCCATATAGTTGTAATAGGACTGGGGTGCTAACCAGTTTGTATTTATCTGGTATCTGCTTTTAATTCTTTCAGCAGCTGGTGGAGAGGAAAGGAGATGAGAAGTTAGTGACAGGCCTGAGTCACGTTGTAAATTGTGTCTGGGAGAGCTGACTGGCTGAGCTGCAGGGAAAGGCAGTCCAAAAGGTCACGGCTGAGCAGGTAAGATATTGCCAGGACCAGGCCATTCCCATGTGTCCACCTATTCTGGAAGTGAATACAATGTAAAGGTAACCTACTTCTGACCCCTAATTAGAAATTTCTCTGTCTTGAAGTTAGAAGAATTACTTCCTCACAGTCAAGATAGATACTGTTGGATTGGATTGAGATGAAAGTTGAATTGATATTTAGTCTTTTGTTAAGGCTATCTTTTCTCAGAAATGCTTCAATTGTTACAGGACGTTACAGGCTCACTTAAGAAGACCTCTAGAAGCAGAACTGGAGTTCTTTATTGCTACGTTAAAGAAGCATTCTTGCACATCAAAACCTTAAAGACAACTTGTGAGCCATACAAGATTTGTAGACTCCATGGCCTGTCAAAAACAGTAGCCCCAGAGCAAAGGTAGCCATAATAGATGTAGCAGTGTTGAGAAACATCAAAGGGCCCATTACACAAACATGCTCTTTTATAACCCAGGCATCTGATTTTCACATTCATACAATGTCTCACTGTGCCTTTGGAGGTGCCTAATTTGCTAACTACAGATTAATTTGTTTATATCACTGCTGTTGTTTTGAAATGTTGCCAGGGTTGCATTGACACTGACAGTTGATCAAAATCTTCTGAAATCATATAGATCTCAGCAACACTGCGCCCCAGCCCTTGTGGAAAGCCCCTGGATTTGAGATGGATTCAAGAAAATTTGACTTCTTCCTCAGAGTAGACTCGAGCTCTGAAATAGTATTTTAACTACTCTCAGATATCACATTGCCTTTCCTTTTTGTTTTGTTTTGGTCTGTTTTTTTTTTGTGAGGACATTTTATTCCCTTTGCTATCAATATATTTTTAGGGACGGAAGCTTCTCCGTTTCTGCCTGGCAAAGGAATAAACTGTGTATATTTAGTGTTGTTTAGGTGAGAATAATGCTACTTAGTTGTACGTCCATGTATTTTATTCCCCTCTTTAGGATTCATCTATGTGCCCAAGCATTGTAAGTGGTAGAGTATGATTTGGCAATGTGATTTTAGCTCAGAAAGGGGTGGCCAGGCAGATTTGTCTGTGCAAAGTCTCCACCCTGGGGTTCATGTTTCTGCATATTTTTTGCAGAAATTGTACCCTGTACAAAATGCATTTGAGAAAATAGACTTTACCAGAGCAGAGCAGGAGAGGCTACTTATGCAGAGGGATGGCTTTTTGATGGGGCCAGACTTGCAGAGAATGAGCGTCCATTCTGTTGCAGAAGGCATAGTCCAAGCCCAGTGAGTGGACCAAGAGCCCCCAGGCTGTGCTCACACTCTCAAGTAGTGTTGCTGTCTCAGAGACAGATGGAAGCAGGGTAGATTCTGAAGGTGAGCATAAAGTTTAGCAATGACAGGAAGGCAGGATAGTGGATAGTCAGGTTGGCTCTAAAAGCTGAAGCTGAATTTTACAAAATACTGCATTCAGTCTACATTGAGACAGAAGCTACAGAGCAGAGAAAATTTACACATGCAGCAAGCAGATTTTAAACATTTTGGTACCAAATCTTGATTTGAGCAGAAGTCTTTCCCTCTGGGAAGATGGTGGAAGACAAAGCACAAAAGTAACAATCGAGAGATCGATAGTAAAGCAAAACAAAGAGGAAAAGCTCTCTCTCTGTGGCAATGCTACATAATTGCATAACTGTTCCAAGTGGAAGAGAAAAGGTCAGCAGACAGATGACTGGCTGGTGCACAGAAAGCTTGTGCCTAGCAGAGGACAATATTTTTCTTTGCATTGGAAGAAAAATGAATGGTTATGCAGAAGCGACTAAGAAAATGCCAAACTATATGGACAGTATGAGAAACGAAGAAGGCCTGGTTAAGACTGTCCCATAATGACACAGTGTCACGGTGAGAGACATCCTCTAAACTGCAGGACATTTGAGGTAGCACCAAACTCAGCAGAGTGACGGGAACAATGTCAAAATTAACAGCAAAGTTGTACCAGATGGCATAAGAGGGAGTCAAGGCCAGGACTTGGCACAAAGAGGGAAAATGTTAGCCATCAGCCTGTCTGGAGAGCAGCAGGAGGGATGAGATATATGGGCAACCTGGAGGACGAGCAGGGCATTGCTTAACAGAATGAAAACCCAGCAGTGAACAGATCAGGATTATGCCGTGGGAAGCTGGTCTGAAGAACACAACACGTTAAAAAGTCAAGTGCTGCAGCTGGTTTGTGTTGACAACCACGTACACAGGACTAGGTGAATTCTCTGGCCTCAGCCAGGGGAGGGAGGACCAAAATGAAAGAACACTTGTTCAAAGGAAAAATGCAATTAATCTTCTGGGAACTTAAATAGCAATGAAGTTGCAGAAGTGAAGAAGTCCAGCGGTAACATAAGGACTGCCTGCTCAGCTCAGGATCCTGGCATTGTGTTTCCAGGCTCATGGCTGATCATGAATATTTACTCCTTACAACTCCTTCCCTGACGAAGTTTTGGATGGGAAATGTCCTTTCTATTCTCATTTTCCTGCAAAGTCTCAGGTAGGGAACACTTCACCTCTCCCCTTGGCCTCTAAGGTGGTGTGCATCTTTGAAGAGAATCCCCTTTTTTCCACCATGCACTCTGCTTGTAGTCTCCAAATCATTCAGGTTTCACAGAAGTCTGTTATGCTGCATATGGTAATGTAATGCCCAGAACACAAAATGGGCTCTGTCGAGCACTCAGTTGAAATAGTCCTGCCAAATGCGAAATGTAGAATATTTGTGGTTGGAATGGATGTCTGGAATTCTTTTGATCCAATGCCCCCCTCCGGGACAATTTCAAATATTGATCAGAGCTACTGGGGACCTTGACATTTCAGTATTATGCCCAGTATAAAGCAAGAGTGCTTCTGTCCAGACATAAGGAGACATTTTTTCACCATGAGGACAGCCAGGAAGACGAACGGGTTGATGAGAGAGGTTGTGCAGCTCCTGGTTTTGGAGATTTCCAAGCTCAGACTGGGTAAAGCCCTGAGCAGTCTGGTCTGACAGAAGAGCTTGCCCTGCTCTGAGAAGAAGTTTGGACTAGGGACTTCCTGAGGTCTCTTCCAGCCTGGATTATCCTGGAGTCATATGAGTAGCTGTGCACCGCAGCTATAATTTGAATCTCCCAAACATATACAAGAACTCCAGGCTCAGTATTGGTGTAATTTATCCATTTTATTCCTAATGAATAAGCATTCCAAGATCATTTGCTTGTGAAAGGTAATCTTATGTTTTCAGGCACAGTGGTCCAACATGGGTACCTTCATAAACCCCATCGCAGTAAGCAAAGTCACTACAAATTTACTTTGGTTTTCTATTATTTCTATATGTTTGTAGGAAGTCGTATCTCGAATTCTTTTTCTCTTGATTTATAGTGTGTGTGCATTTAATGAGATAGAAATTGTGATCCTTTCTCTTTGCCCAGACTCTGCTCTGGGCAAAGTTGGCTGCTAACATCATCAAACACAGCCGCACCAGGAAAGATCAAGCCAGCATTTTCCTCTTCTCTCTATTTTATTCCAACACTGAAGATGCTCAAAGGAAGTGCAAGCTCCTGTCAGACCTCACTCAGGGCCCGAAGGCTGTGTTGGGTCAACAGTATGTCTTTGGGATAGGAACGTTGCCTGCTGGCCTGCCACAGCATGTCCCTGGCTCTTAATGAAGGAGTGAGCTTGATCCCAAGCAAATCGTGACAATTACACTCTTCAGAAGTAGTTATTTCTGTAGTAATAGCTAAATTATAGCCCAAACACCGAATGAAATCAAATTAAGGCTCCACGTGCCATATTTTATTTGGGCAATTTAACTTAACCTTGCCATCTTTTAATTCCTTTTATACTTTGATTTAGTAATTCTGAACTTTTTTATAGTTCCATTTATTGAGAGGAACACAAGAGGCCTGAACTGAGCAATTTTCTCTTTCTGCAGTTTGATACTTTAATAGCAACACAATTGTCTTTACATAAACTCTTTAAACATTAAACATATTTAGCTGCAGTGGTTTAGATGTTTATTATCTTTGTAGCACTTCATTTGCAGGACACATTACCAGCTTCACAAGAAATTTAATTGATTTGTAGGCAGAGGAGTGATTTTGATTACTTTCTGATTTTGTAGGAAAACCAGGACCTTTTAAAGAGATGAAACATACTGTAATAGCACACAAGAAACTTAAAATTGTAACTTATCAAATTAAAGATCTGAGTTTGATTGGATAATGAAATGCTACACTGTACATTGATGTTAGCCCTTAAAAATTGCCAGCAGTAATATACTTCCATGGAAATATATATACTTCACAGGAAAAATGAGGCTATATTCCAGCAGTTAATGTCATGGAACAAATCACTGAATTCCTTGCTTCCTTGTCAACCCAGTAATATCATGCAACTTTTTATATGTTTGTGTAGTCAGCAGTCTTTATCTTGGTATGTACTTAATAGACTGAATCATTTTTTCTTTGAAAACCATTCTGAACAGTATTTCTGCTGTTTTTACAAAGTCTTTGGGAAAAAAGATGGGTTTTTGGAATCACATCCTACTGCTTACTTGCAGCTTGGAAACAAAATTCACCTTAAAAAGGTGAAGCAGCTTTGTGCTTTATTTTCATGCAATGTTTTTTGAGGAAAGTAAAAAGCCTATTTTGACAGAAATGGAGCTACCCTCTACCCCGTCAATGGCAAGAAACAGAGCAAAGTTCATCAGTACTTGTCACTCTTCGCTGCAGTGACTTGTCTGGTCCTCCTTTGAAATGTAGTGGCATGGTGTGGGAACAGAACCAGTTATCAAAGGCAGCTGTTGCCATGACTGCTGAGGCACGATTAACCCTTGCGACGCACAGAAGGGAAATGAACAGAGTGATTGATGGCAGATGCCTGCACCAATGCCACCGTGCTACTACATGCATGGATGGCAGAGGAATTGCTTTAGCTCTATATCATGATTTTCAGGCTTAACAAAATGCAGCAAATACTTCAAAGCGAGAAGCTTTCCAGGGACTTTCAATCAGCATCTCAAATTTGGCTTCAAGTCTCCACAGAGACACACTGGACTATCCTAATGCAAATTTAATATGGTCTTGCTAAGATGTCAGCAGCACTTAAACAATTCCCTTCCATCTCCCTGCTGTAAGAATTTGTTGTGGGTGTTTCTTTCATTTAATATTGCCTGGGCAGTTTTGTACAACTGCTTAACTACTGTCTTGGCAATGAGGAAGGGCACAAAATCTATTATTGCACGTGGAAAAGAAACATAGGTTTAGCATACAGATGAAAAATAATATTTTTTTAAAGCCTTTCACGTTGAAATCAACAAGCTTTCTCTCCCTCCCTTCTTCCCCCTGTATCTCGGAACAATTGGTGGCACTGCCATAACACAACAATGTCAGGGGGGAATTGAGGGGAGGAACTGCCAAGGCTTTCTAGACCTGTAGCCACGGAATGGACACCAGAACCCAAGACACTGAATTCATCCACATCACTGGGGAATAAAACAAGGATAAAGGGGAGGCACAAGAACCCCCTAAACCAGCTTTACCACCAGGGTCTCTGTAAGGGAAAGCTGTGCACAGCAGCTCCCGGGCCTCTCGCCACTTGTGATGCCAGCCCACACCAATGCCTTCCTCCTCTGTGCTCCCAGGTCATCTCCTTGCCTGGGCCCACCATGGCCCGGGGGTCTGCAGCTGGGCATTTCTAATCAACTATCAACAGCCTTGAAAATCAACCCCGAGTCTTCAGTGCTGAGGCTCCCACGGATTTCCTCGGCGTGTGATTTGCTGCAGATTCAGCAGCACCGATCGCACTCTCACTCCAGAGCCCTGCATCCCAGGAGTGTCCAGGCAGAAGCCAGTGAGACAGCGCTGAAAACAGGGGGGCTGCAGCCCCCAAACCGGGCCTTGAGCGCAGAGGGGCGAATAGTCCTGAGTCACCTCCGCTTTTTTCCCGGTGCTTTGTCGCCACCCGGTGGCCTGATGCAAGATTGCAAGAATGCTATCTTGGCACATTCTTTAAGGAAGTGATGCTTTCTTACATGTCTTTAGATCTACTGAAAACTTAAAAAAAGGGCTTTTCAGCTCAAGGTCTTTCCATGCCCTGCTAACACAAGTCTCTTCTCCGCAGGTAATAAATTACTTTTCTTCAAAGTGACAGCCATAATCGCAATAGACACAGAACAGCTTTATTTCATTTGTATTTAGCAGGAATTTCTCTTGGTCTTTTGCAATTTTGTTCTTCAAATTGGTGACAAGATATCAATTTCTTTTAAAAATAATGAGGCACAAGTACTGAGGCTGAAATGATTTGGAACTAAGGGACGGGGCTCTACATTTATTGCTCTGGTGAAATCCCAGTGGCTGAAGGGTGGGCGCTGCCCAGTGTGGCTGACAGAGGTAAAGAGAACGTAGTAACTCAGTCTGGGCATGGGTATGGACATAAAGGGAAAGTATAGCAACAGGCAGTGTCACCTCTGACCTTTACTTGCTCTTTGTGTAAATGGCTGAAGATGCTATAGTGAGGACGAGAACAGGGCACATGTTTATCATACAAACCACCTTTGGTCTGCAGCAGCTTTTAGACACAAACCAAATCATATTAATTTTTGGCACTCTGAAGAAAGGGGTTGGGGTGTAATTTAGCAGCTCTGCTTAGATCTGTTTCCACAGACTGTTTGGGGTTTTTTTCTGGTGTGTTCTAAAGTGTTTCTTGAATCCAGAGCTGGAGAACTTCTTCTGAGGGCCTCACACATACCATTAGATCACATTGCTCAGTTTCTTCACTGCCACACAGTATCAGCTGGGGGGGGGGCTCCGATACTTTCTGTAAAACAAAAGTGCTCACTCAAACACCCCCAGGCTGGTGAGATGGTCTTTCTGTCTTCTGCTTATCCCCACAAACCATTCCTTTCATCCTTCCTGCCACAACTGCCTGGACCCCAGTGCCCAGGAGCCTACAGTCACAAAAGTTGCTGCCTATATTTTCATTGAATTCAACAGCACATTTAAGCTGCTGACTTAAACATAGTCCTCCTCAGTGAGCAAGAAAAGAGCCTGCTCCTGGTGATTGGTTTCTCCTCACCAAGGAATTGGTACCAGGGGACATAGATCACTGTTGGCAATGACACAGTTGTTTTGTTCAGGGAGCAGCTGGTATGGCAGGGCCAGTCCATGCCTCACAAGCTGCTTCCCCACGAGCACCAGGAGCATTGTCTCTGTTCAGAGTGCTAAGTCAAAGGCAGTGACAGCCACGCAGCCACCTCATGTGGGCTGCTTGACCTCTGTGGCTCAGCTCATCTCAACGCACTGGAGTGAGCAAGGCTCCCTAGGCTTTCTGCCTGCCCCATGCTCCCATGAACACCCAGCACCTGAAAAACCAGTAAAGTACAATGAAAAAAGTTACCAATGTGTCTGGCAGGACAGCAACTGGGCAGCAGGAATACTGAAAGATTTTACTTGTTTTCCAGGTAAGGAAAGGCAGGGTCAAAGCAGCCACAGCAAAACCAGCAGAGGACATGAGGGCAGTAACCAGCCACATGGATGTGCCACCTAGAAATCACAGAAGTAGCAAAACTTCTCAGAGAGAGAGTGAGGACAATGCCGTCAGCCTGCACCCTCTGAGGATGCTCTTCCCACCCACCCTGGTGAGATTCTGTGTTGGCACCTTCCAGGAACTGATGCCAGTGCCAGTGTAGGGAGCTGTACTCCTGACTCTTCCTTTTTTATCTTTCCTAAGAGACAAATAGGCAGCACATTTGCAATCAAGATGGGAGATATTGGTGTAAACAGAAGGAAGAGCTGCTGGGGTATCCTTCTTGGACACGACTACAGCAGAGGAATAGGAAGGAAGGCTGGTTCTTACCTGGTACCCTCACACACTGTGTCTGACAGAAGCTGCTGCTTCTGTTGATCGCCTCAACGTAAGTCTGAGCTTTTACACAGTAATCAGGTCCTGCCTCAATGGTGTCCAGATGAACCACGGAGCTGACCTCTTTCACCACCTTCTGCTGCATCTGCCACAGGCCCAGGAGAGAGCGCATCAGAACATAGGGCAAGGACCTCACTGAGAGCAGGAGTGATAGGGGTGTGACAACTGCGCCTTGACTCTAGAGCACAGAGAGGAGAGGGACTGGGCTGCTGAGCAGTGATCACCCTTGGTTCCTGGCTTGTCTGCTTACAGCGAGCTGCCCTGCCCCTGCTGCTTCCTGATAGAAGAAAAACTTTTGTATGCTGAACTTGTTAATCCTTTCTCAAAGTGGAAGGAAGTCCTGGGGGAGACTCATGCAGATCTGTGGTCACCAGCATATTACTACATATGATCAGGAAGAAAACTGATACATGCTGATGATACTAAAAACCACTTCAGAATAATAAAGATGGAAACCAACTGTGCAGAACTGCAGGAGGATCTTGTAACAGAATGATGAATTAAATGGAACACATATAACTGTGAAATGATGCTGATGAGAATTTTTCCCCTTCAATTTTACAGTGGCTGGATTTTAAGTCAAGCTTCTCCCATCAGAAAGAGGAATGTGGGGTTCAGGTTTCATAGAATAGTCAGCTCTGTGGTAGTCACCCGTGGTGACAATTGCTGGGAAAAGAATAGAGTGTGAAGACTTCTTTTGTTTTATGGTGCTGACCCACAGTGCTCCTGCACCTTGATCTGTGCAGATTTATTCCCTGCCCACCTTGGTAAAGGCAAAAATAGTTGTTCCCTGTGGAAGCCCTCCAGCTAAGTAGTCTGGGAGTCCTTGGCATGGAAAATGATACACAGTATAAAACTGTTCAAGTGATGGGGAAAGTAAATAGGGAATATCAGTTCTCTCTCTCACTCTCCACCCCTAAAGTAAGATTGGGGTTGCACAACAATTAAGCTGTAGGACTCCTGACTATAGGTAGTTGTACATGCTAAAAGTTTACATAGCTCGAAAACCAGAACAGATAAACTGATGGAACAAAAATTCATCGAGGGCTATTAATGATATAATTTCTGTCTTGGGAATTTCCTGGAATGTTTCTGAAATCTCAGAAAATAATCTAAGTGTAATTACACACAAATTCTCCTTATTATCTTCCTTGGTCATGTCCATTGCCCACTGGCAGAGAGAGGATACTGGTTTTGATGATCTGACTTTATATGGCTGCTGTCATGCTTTTATGTTCCTAGGTTTCTCCATAGAGAAAACAAGTTCCAAGGAAAAAAAAAACCCAAACAAAAACCCCAACACTAATGTCTAGTGAAAACAGAATCATAGAATCATAGAATGGTTTGGGTTGGAAGGGACATTCAAGATCATACAGTTGCAATCCCCTGTCATGGGCAGGGTCGCCTCCCACTAGAGCAGGTTCCTCAAAGCCTCATCCAACCTGGGCTTGAAGGACCTGAATGGAACATAAATTTTCACTGCTTCAGTATTACCCAGGTGTAAGCAATGCCCTCAGCTGAGTAAATCACAGCTCACTGTCACAGGCAAGCTGTTCTACAAAAAATCCTAAGAAAACTGTCAGCACCTTAATCTTGGTCTGAGTAAACCAAATGATGTTCAGAGAGGAAAGTCAGCACAAACACCTTTGGTTTATGACTTATGGTTTCCTTCAGTAGCTGATGTCCCTGGGTATATTCCTCTTTCCAGGGAAGTGGAACTGTGGAGAGAATAGACAAGCTTCTCCATGGAGAAAGAGCAACCCGCTGGTATGTGCAGAGGAATATGGCACACCCTGACTCCAGGCAGGTCCTCCAGTCTCTCAGCAGCAGCTTGGATAGGCAAACAGGCCCTGGGCAATGTCTGTGTGCTTTCACTCTAAGCACGTGGGCAATCTGTTATTGCACAAAAACCAAGGGTAAAACTCACCCTGCTCTCTTGGCCCTTCTTCCAATAGAGAACACAGAACTGAAAAGCTGGTCCCATGTCTTCCAGCTCCACTAGTAAATGATACCCATCTGCTATGACCTTCATCAGAGGCGGGGTCAAGGAAGCTGCCAACACAGAGAGCATCATTATCACACATCAGAGGCAACCTTTAAAAGCTGTCTTCTTTTTCCCCAGCTATGAGAGGAAGAGAAGGTGCTAACATGAGCCCAGTAGCATTAATCTGGAATAACAGCTGCAATGTTGCTGCAATGGGGCAGAAACATCTTTCTGCTCTACCTCCCAGTATGTCTAGATACAGGAGCAGACTTTGAGCAGGAGGAGAATTATGACTGGCATTGCAAACAGGAGTTTGGCAATCAGTGAGTTGCACAGAACTTGGAAGGTTTTGAACTTTCTCCCTTGGAGGAAGTGTCTGGCCTGAGGGTCCCGTGTGATCAATAGCAGCAGAACCAGCTGGGCAACCAGAAGTTGAAACACCAGATCAGGCCAGTTCTTCTGCTCCTGGGCGTTAGCTTAGCACTAACATACAGAACAGGAGCTGTGAAAACCCTGCTTCTTCATGAGACTTTTGACAGTTATTCAAAGGTGAATGAAAAAGCAGTATGAGCCTCAGGATAACTCTGGCAGTTCACATGAATCCTGATTTTTTTGTTTTAGTATCTCCATGGTTTTAAATAGACTTGAGCTGATGACCTGCTGTGACTTAAGTTTTTGTAAATGTATGCAAGTAAATCTGTAGGCGATTAGCTTCATGCTTGCCTTGGTATTAAAATCTTGGTTCAGTCTGAGATTCTGCAGTGAGGAGCATTAGTGAAACAATCAGAATGAAGCACAGATGAAACTACACACTGTACATTTGTGAACTGGGCATTAAGGCAGAATATAGGTCCCTTCCAAACTAAAATGAAAACCTCTATGATTCTATGAGTCAGAAAAGAAGGGTGATATGGCTGTGTTTCCATAGCAGCAAGTTCTGGACCCCCAGAAGTGATTAGATGACACGGCTTAAATGGAGCATTGGCAGCAGCCCTGATTGATTAGGATTCTTTGAAATTAGGGGCTAAAGCAGCCAACTTGCCAAAAGAAATTCCTGGAGTCTTCTTGCCTATCTCTGAAGCCCTCGAAATTCAAGCCCTGGAAAATTCAGCCCTGCCTCAGGAGGAGCTCATGTCCAAGAACATAACATGGCTAAGAGTGAAACGTTCCAACCCAGCATGAGAGGAGCTGAGAAGCAGGACGTGTTCTTTGTGTTTATGGGCTCTGTGTGACACACAAGTACACAAACATACACATGAGCAATCCCTCAACACCTAACTCTGAGAAATTAAACATGACTGACAGAGATTTTCTTTTAGCAAATAAGACAAATAGCAGGACTCACTGGTGATGCGATTGAAGAAACCTTTCAGGGTGCCCCACTCTGATCTTCTAGCACCAACAGCTGCCCTTACACGCAGGTTATAGGCTACACTGGCTGAGATATCTTCTGTGATGTTACACACTGTGGTTGTGATGAGTGAGCACTCACAGATGGGAATCCAGCTCTCGTTGGCGTACTCTCGTTCATACTCCCTGGTTGGAAAAGGGAAAGGAGAGCAGAGAGGCAAGAGTCTGATAGGAGGTGTATCTGTGACACGGGCTAAGGCTGCCTGCTAGCTCTGTCCAAGTAAAACCCCTACTAAGACACAGCGAGGCTGAAGTATGAAACCAGTATGGTTTAGATTTATCTAGAGAAAATCTCCCAGAGCCAGCTTGTTCATGAGCCAAAGGCGGCATGATAATTTAGGAGGTGGGGATAAGCCAATGCAGTGCTGATGTATCAAATCCTGCCCACTCACTTGACCTGATCTTCCCTGGTAAACCAGAATTCCAAGGCCATACTTTGATACAAGTCATGGCTCAAGATATAGCAGAAACCTCCTGTAATGTGTGTTAAATTTAAAGTTTAAAAGATTAACACTGAATAAATCTCAAAGGTTTTCTCTTTGCCCTTCTAAATAAACTGTTGCTAATCTTCCTAACTTCTTCATTCTTTGGACAGAGGCAGTTTTCATATGTAAGCTTAATCCATACCTTGGATTACTCAGGTATACATTAACCTGTAAACAGTCTCAGAAGTGGAGCAAATATATTTCCCACCCCTGCACTCCCACCCCCCCTTGTGATCAGCACTGCTGGAGTATTAAACTTCTCTTATGCCTGTGAACTGAATAGTGCTCAAGAAATCCAAATAATGCAGGATTTTAAGTCTAAGTAAACAGTGTCCAAAAAGCAAAGAAAAGGGAAAAACCCAGAAGTTACCCCTGAAACTCAACAGAGTATCTCACAGTTTCTCCCTGGATGATCACAGGAGTCCAAGTTAGGAAGTGTTTCATGTTGGTAGAAATAATAGAGATATTCTGAGGTTCTGGCAACAAAGCTTCTTCACCTAAAATTTCCAGCAAAAGAAAAAAAAAAAAGAATGAGAAGATATATGAATGTACTAGTTAAAAAGCTTAGAAAAATAGTGCAAAACAGTGCTTTGCATCAGAAATACACACTCTTCAATTAATACTGTCACTTCAGTGTTTGAAAGTATTTTACAGGGAAGAAGAAATGACAGCCAAAGAGCAGATGACAGAGCAGTTAGGCTGGCACTGCCTCCAGAAAGGCAAAGAGTGCCTCTGACTTAATTCAGAGTTTTTTCACTGTGTCAGTAAAACAGTGGGAAAAGGTCAAGCTTTTATAAAGCCACCCAATTTAATTTCATGAACTCACGTAACAGACACCTCCTGCACGCTACAGACTGTTCCAGTGGATATCATAGTTTGCAATGTTCTATTTCCAGGCTTGACTGGACTGGACAATGGAAGATCCTAGTTCTGGTACAGCTCTTTTTGTGTTGCAAGATTCTAATAATGCAAGTGCTTGTAAGCTGAAATCAAAGTACCTCTTAATAGAATAAACTTAACAGACTACAAATGAAATTATTACGTTACTGGGAGCTTGCCAAAGCATAAATATGGGATGGCACCTAAAGTGTAGTCAATTTTATTGTGTGGCATCTTAATGTTTGGACCAAAGCATGGAAGATGGGATTACCCATGGTCACATCCTGCATTACACTGTGGGAACAGACTTATCTCTCTTCTCCTGCTTTCCATTCCCAAGAAAATTGTATTCTCTCTCTTCAGAAGTGAATGGTTCCCAAGGAACCATTGGAAGGGAGGAATAGCTAGAGTGGCTGCAACCCACCCAGTGGTCATTTCAACACGCTCCCAGAAACAAGGTAACTGTTCTATCACAATATATCTACGTATATTAAAGATTATGTCCTAATTATTATTTTTAATGATATCTATTTCACTCTGCAAGATCTATGTTCCTTTAGTCTTTAGTTGTCATTAAAATAGGGTATCTTCTTTTAAACTGTGTTTACAAAGTTAACCAGGTGTTCTACACAGGACCAACAGCAGGTTGACAAGCCCATGAGCAGTGTTTTCACGATGACTGGAGTAGCACTGGTCTTTTTGTTGCTCTTAGAATATTCATATCTTTATAAAATTACTAATGATGTGGAGAATCTTGATGACAACTCTATATGAGTTCTACATGGATCTGTTGGCACAATGCTCAGCTGTTCTTTAAACTGGAACTCTCTGGGATGAAAAGCTTTCTTCCTTGACATTTAGACTGTGGAAGAGTCACTGTCTGCTCTATCAGCAGTACTATCACTTCTGGCCATAGACATGTCAAGGCACTTTCTGTCTGGATGTTTTTGTGGTTTTGTTGTTGTTTTGGTTTTTTGTTTCCTTTTTTTTGGTTTGTTTTTGTTTGGATGGGGCTTGTTTTGTTTTGTTTTGGTTTGTTTTTTTTATTGATCTTCACTCTGTGACTTAACCACTCATTCATTCTCTTCTATCTTCCATGCTTCTCAGCACTTAGATTGTTTGCTATTGCTTTTCCTTGTACTCCTGATTGCCACGTTGATTTTGGGAGTTGGCATCCCTAAGTATGTGCATTACGTAACAGACTTCAGTTGCATGATCAGATGCTAGGTTTTCCACATGACTCATGTACACAACCATATTTCAGGTCTGAACAGAGGTGAACTGCACTGGAGTGTTTCCCAATTTTTAAGTCCTTGACTTTAGGAATTTTAGAATATACATCTATATATTTTTAAAAGAAGGACATAGATCTGAACTGCATTATCTACCTTTTAAGGGCCCAAAGATTATTTTGCATCCAGTTGAGACCAGTCTTCATTTCTTGCCTATGCTTAGCTTAGTGCACTGCTTTCCCAGTTTGCTGGTAAAAACAGTGGCTCTTTGTCGTGTTATTTTTTTTTCTGGGACAGAATCCCAGTCCAGCCATGGTCTGGAGGCTGTTAGCAGTTAACCAGGGCAGCTGACCTGAGTTGGCTACAGGTGTATCCCAGACCAGAAATGCCATGCTCAGTATAAAAGGGGAACTTTGGAGAGGTTGGAGGCTCTTCTGATTGGTCTTCTGCTCTTGCTCAATGTTTTCCTGACTCTGCTTTTCTTTCAGCTCCCAAGGGCTGCCTTCCCTTTTATTGTGACTGCTGTATATTTGCTGGGCTGAGTGTAACTTTGCAAACTTTTATACTGGCAATGGTAATAGTTTTGCTGGTTTATTTCAGCCCATTGGTCTGCTCTCCTTTTCACTATTTCCCTTCTTCTCTGGGAGGGGTCATCAGGTGATAGAGCAACTGCTAGAGTTTAGCCCTGCATTTGGGCTACACATACACACTCTGCTATTGTCAGAGTGAGATCTGTCACCTCACTTCAGCTAAACCACAGAAGTGTGTGTATGGACATTATGGTTTCTCCCTTTTATTAGGCAAAACTCTGGGACTAATGACAGTCTGTGTGTCTCTATTTAAAAAGTTTAGTGATTTAAGCTTCTGTTTGGTATTAATAGTTTCTGGACGGGTGCAAATTCTGCTGCTCTTCTTCAAGAAAAATAAGATCTATAAGAACTTAATATTCATGACTGTTATCTGCAGAGCACATTTGCTGGGTTTTAGAAGGGCCATGTACCTTCTGTAGCAAAGCCATAGCACACAGCTATTTATTCAGTGCCACGGAGCGTTTGCACTTTAGACTCAGAAAAGTTAACTCTCCAGCACTGCAGGTAAGAGGGTACGTGGGGGGTACAGTGTTATGGACATGCAGTTCACAGGAATGGTGCAGTAGTTTGGACTACTCCATTAACTCTGCTCTATGCATTCTGAAAGGTAAAGAAACAACAGTCGTACAAGGTGCAGGAGACAACTGGACAGAGAGAGCAGGCAGCACCCAGAAGGCTGTTAGCCCAGCGCTGTGTACCACTTCCATTTGATTTTGGATTCACAAGCAACATGTGAAGAGCCTCACGGGAAAAGCCAAACTACTGCCTTACAAGACAGGGTACTGATTATTACCCTACCAACTCCAGTCATGCTAAAGAAAAGACATGTTCAGATTTTCTCTGTAAATAGAGTTTGTGCCTCCTACCCTATCAGCTGTATTTTCTCTGGGATAAATTTTGATACCCTTCTTTCTCTGTGAATATAGAACACAGTATTTCATCACTACTCTTTCAGCATTACTTGCTATTACTTCATCACTATCACCACTACTTACTGTTAAGCATGAACACTGCAAAAAATATGAATTTAATTGCATCTACTCATAATAGGGACTCAACAAATGCAGTAAGATACAGTAACCCCAGAATCAGTGTTGCACAGTGTTCAGAAATGTTTTACCTCATCTGTGACTATTCTGGCATGCCTCTTAAAATGCTATATAGAGGGCTGAGAAATCCTTCTTTACTGCTGTGATAAGAAGCATTGGTTTCTAACTTGGAAACATTGTACCATTTAACCTTGTCTTTCTCATCTGGGCAACAACAATGTCCCCAGCTTCTTGAATCTTTGAGCACAGTCTGCCTCTCTGGATTTGAGGAAATCTCAGTGGAGGGGAATCTGACAAGGGAATTCTGCATTCTAAGTACCGGTGACAAGGAACTGGTGTAATGACTAACACCCCAAATAGCTGAAGGCATTTCTTTGTAAGCTAAATGGTGAAAAATGAAACCCATGCATTTTTACTCCAAGAAACATAGTGGGTTAGACAATAATAATAAATCAATGCTAAACAATCTGTTTGGCTGTAACCATAACCTGAAGGCTCTGGTAACATCCCCCCCCCCATTTGCTGACTGCACAAACTGATTGCAAAAGTCAAGACCCACCTGCCTGTTTTTCTTCCCATGATATAAAGTCTGGACTCCCAGATGGGAACACACTGTCTTCTAACCTGGTGTTTGCTCTGCACAGCAGCAGGGGCAGATTTAGACATAATCATTCAATCAAAAAATGTTTTTTGCTCAAAAAGGAGACTAGGGCACAATTTGTCATATTTTAGGTCAAAGCCAAGGGGCTGGGGACACAGTGTAAGTTAGCCCACTTTTCTCTCCTACTGTCTGTCACAGGGTTAGAAGACAACTTTGGATGAATGTATGGCAGACCAAGGCTGTCAGTCACTACACACAGACAACACGGTTCCTGTGTGGAAACATCACACAACTAGCCAGGCCTTAAAAATACAGTAAAAAAGCCCCAGATTTCTTTACAGAATAGTTGCCCAGCTTTGCAAGCTCTTAATAAAACATTTGTCAGCATCTTCCCTACTCCACAGAGTAAACTCTCAGGACATATGCATCTTGACTTTGAGTCAGTGGTTTCTGTACCTAACAACTAGGAACTATAAATACTGATCTAAAGTGTTTTGCTGTCCAAGGAAGCAATAAAATAGTTTTTTTCTGAGGCAGAGTACAAAACAGAGGAAGACACAACTGAACTCAGGAGCTAAGATGGCACATTTAGAAAGACAGAACTGAGCAAAATCTGAGCACATGGGCAAGCCATGTTTGCTTTCTATGGGACCATCACAAAAACACTGAAGTGTAGTCAGGGGGTCTGAGGCCAAACTCCTTTCAGGAGATGTGTTTGGAGCGTAGCGTTTACTTGGAGAAGATTAGAAATTGTACAGCCTCCTGCCAGAGCAAGGGAAACCCTCAGTAAAAATTTTTGAGCTATTAATTAGCACTTAATACCTCTCCTCTCTGCCCCTGCATGTGCTCTACAGGCAGGACATCCCCTGTGCTCACAGAGATCAGCATTAAAAGAGGACCTGAAAGTTCAGCTTCTGACAGAGTGGCAGAAGAATAAAGACAAATATAGGATTAGTAAGTTAACTTCCTTCAAACAGAAACTCCTCTTTAGATTTCAGAACTGACGTGCAGAACATAGAATTTGTGGATTACCTTTTTTAATTTGCCTCTTCTAGTGTTCATTTTAGGCAAAGAATTAAAATTCAAGATCACCCGACCTCACACTATTTGGCTTCAGTTTTGCATGTTTATCAAAAGGACTTTTGGCTTCTCACAACCCCTTTGTCTTCTTACATAAGTCAGCTGAAGATATTTTAGACATTTACCTGTGAGATTTGGTGCCATCAAGGTGCAGAGGAAGATGCAGATGAGCCTCAGTGACATTTTGCTCATGCTTGTCACCTTTTCTGACATTCATATCCTGCTGTGCAGCTCAGAAATCTTCCTCCCTCGACAGGGAGCCCTGTGTGAGGCAGCCATGGTGCGGGCAAAGCAGAGACTCCAGGGGAATATTTGGAGCACTGATTCCCTGCCTGTCCACGCCAACGCCGCAGACAGGCATTGTTTGTCAGGGTGTAGTTCCAGGGAGTGCCCAGGTGAGCCGATGCCAATATTTCTTTACAGGTCTGTGCAATTTCTCAACTAGATGGCATAACCCTGTTTCACTTAGCTAGCAGTTACATTCATTAAACAAGGACTTCATAAGGAGGAAAGAGGATTCATTGGATATTTCCATGTAATTTACATCACTGTAAATAATCATTTTTCTACTCAGCCCCCAAACTAGATATATCCTGATGATTCCAAGCACCAAGGAAGTTCTCCAGTATTATTAAGGCACGCC
Organism: Chloroceryle aenea; assembly: GCA_013399075.1. NCBI lineage: Eukaryota > Metazoa > Chordata > Aves > Coraciiformes > Cerylidae > Chloroceryle > Chloroceryle aenea. Next base: position 457,370 of record VWZY01008833.1, read on the forward strand.
TGTAACCACAGACCTTGCACAAAGGCCTGGTGAAGGACTGTGTGCCTATGGGCTGGCAGAAGAGAGTTGTTTGCTCCAGTTTAGCTTCAAACACTGTTACTGTAGCTGTGTTGGGTGTGTACTGAGGATGGCTCTCCATCTTCAGATCTGGTTTGGTGCAGGCACATGTATCCTAAGGTTTTCCATCTTCTAAGGTCTGTTGCTCTCCCTCTTGCCTCAGGAGCAAAGGCAGACTCTTCAGCTGGATGCAGCTCCAAGACCTTTGTAGAAACCCAGGCCGCCTGCTGGCTCCATGCTCCAGCAGCAGTTACCTTTGTGTTTGAGAGGCTGGTTTCTTCAGAGGCCAAGGGAAAAACAAAGTTTAGGTGGCAGCATTTTATGTTTTGCAGAGTCATTTAACTTAAATTCTGACTGTACAGATAATGGGGGAAAAAAACATATCCCACCTAATGCTTTTGGCTCTGATGAAAGCAAGTAATAGAAAACTCTCCTCTAAAGCCTCTTCCTCCTCACTTTGTTAGCTTAGGAAGGGCTTTTATTTATTTTAAAAAATATTTCCTTTCTGATACCCTTTAATAGTAAATACATATCGACTGTTTTCAGTGGTGAACTAAACAGATCTTCCAAAACATATTTACTCCATCTTTTCTGATGAAATTATTTTTTTAATGAAAGAATAAAATTAGTATTTGGTTAATCACATTTCTACACTGTCAGGCATGCAGGAGCAGCACAAGCAGCTGTTCCCCAGAGTTTGCTCTTTCCTTCCATCCTCTCCCATCCCTACTTCTTCCATTCACTTCTTTCTTCCTGTCTTCCTTCATTTGCTTTCTCTGCCCTTTCTTTTCTTTCCTCATTTCTTCATTCTTTCTGTCTTCTTTCCTTCCAACCTTCTTACAGTTCTTCTTCCATCCCTTCTTCCGTTCCTCCCTTCATCCCTTCCATCCTTCCTCTTTCTCCTTTCCTCCGTCTTTTGGACATACTGGAAAGGAACTTCCTTCTCTATGCTTCCCAAACTTGGGAATGCTTTCCTTCTTCAGTAGAAGGATGTTCTCTGAAAGTATTTCATAGCTTTCAGCTAATTTTTAATTTTCTTCCTCTTCATTATCCTAATCTCCTACTATTTTTACCAAATGTCTGTACTGAGAACCTAAAAGTGGGTACTGTGGTGAGTGACTTGATTATTGCTGTGAAAGGCGTGCGATGTCCAAGAGGAAAACATGGATGTATGCAGTGGTATTAGCAATGAGATACTGTGCTTTTGCTGGAAAGCAGAATAACTGTTTGCAGAACAAAGGCAGAATGTACTTTTCTGGTGAAAAATATCTGTTCTCTTGGTGTAAATGAGGCAATGCTGAATTTTGAATTATCATTCAGCTAGGTGTGGGTAGCGTATCTGATTCTTCGTGGGTGCCATAAACATGTGAATATATACACCCTGATTAAACATTCAGAAAGGAGTTGAGAAGTATCTCAAACCCACCTGATCTGCAATGAATTATCCCTCATGCCATTCCCTTTATTACTGAAACAGATGCACAGAAAAGAGTTTGCATAGAGTTTGCAGGAAATTTATTGGGACCAGGTACACTGACAGAAGTTTTCCTGTCCAAAGTTGTCTCGCTACCTGTGAGCCAGTCAGCCTCCTTTTCAAAGGTGGGGAAAATTAATAAAACCCCATATCACCATTCTAACCAATACAAAAGGTAGAGTGAGTCTGACAGAATAATAAGGATTGCAACTGCCCTGAGTCATCAGCAAGGCTCTAAAAAGAACATTATAATAACATTATACTGTATTCCCTTGCTTGATTAGAGCCACCTAAGGCACAACATAAGCATAGAAATTGATTTGTGGAGCATCTAAAGAAAACTTGAGGTAGAAGATGAAGGTAGTACATATATGGGGCTAAGTTATGCAAAACAGGAGGCTTGGGATAGAAGTGATTATTCAGATTACAGCAACTAGAATCAAAGTGACCAGAGAAAACACAGAGAAAAAGATTAAACAGTCACGGGTAGTAGCAGTCAATCAGAACCTGTACTGGATCAGTAAGAAACTACAGTTAATTTCCAGCAGCTGCAGACTTTGGGGGTATTCTGGATTATTTTTGATCATACACATCAATGCAAAATGTTGTGAACCTGTTTGGTCAGTTTAGCAGTTCACCATCAGCAGCATCACAATCACGGGCTCAGGAGATGGACTAAAGAGGGATTCTTTTGCATCAAATTTGACTAACAAACAGAATTTTGATGATTCTCAAAATCTACATCCAGAAAAAGACACTGTACAGCCCTTGATGTGTTGTTTCAAATCAGCCACCAGCTTAACCTTGACAGAAAATATTGGAGAGCTGGATAGAAAGGAAATTGGCAGAATATGTGAAGTGAGTTGAACTTTTGGTACATTTGATACAAATGAGGACTCCTACAAGAAATTGGCAGTAAATTGATTTATTAACACTTAGGTAGACCTGGCTTAGCAAGTGAATATCAGTAAAGAAAGACAAAACATACTGAGAATTTATCACAGAGATTTAGCAATTTTTTTAGTAGCTCATGAGGAAAAAAAGCTGCCACTAACAAGAAAAGGAAAAAGTGACTGCCTAAGGGCTTTTGCGTCTAGTTCTATTTCTAGTATATGTGTCTGAACAGGGGAATTCTAAAATAGGTCATGACATCTTCCAGGTACATTTGCAACAGTGATCATTCAGTTTGTAAACCAGAAGAAATCAGCAGTAATGCAAAAGGTAAGGAAAGCAGTTCAATTCTTTGTTACTGTTCTGAAAAAACCCACCTATTGAGCAAACCACACAAGGACATTTACAAACATAAGGCTAGCTGATAGACAGGTGTCTTGGTTTTTCTGGGACAGAACCCCAGTCCAGCTGTGGCCAGCAGGCCATTAGCAGTTTGGAATCAGCCAGAGCAGCTGAGCTGAGTTAGCTACAGGTGTATCCCAGACCAGCGATGTCATGCTCAGTATAAAGGGGGAAGTTTGGTCTTTTTTTTTTTTCCTTTTCTTCTTCTCCTGCTTCTCTACATCTCTGGAGGGGCTTGCTCATGGTTTTGCTCCTGAGAGCAGCTTTCTCATTTATTGTGGCTGCTGTACATTTGCTGGGGTGAGTAGAATTTTGTATACTTTATATTTACATTGGTGTGATTTGCTGTTTCATTAAGTCTGTTTTCATTATAACCTGTGGCTCTCCTCTCCTTTTACTGATTCCCCTTCTTGGCTGGAAAGTGGTCATTGGGTGATAGAGCAACTGCTGTAGTTTAGCCTGAGATATGGGTAGAAAATATGTCAACAATTTCTAAGAATTAGATGTGAAACTAAAATATGTAAATCTGAATGGTTTTGTTGCAGTCTCACAGCGAGCTTAGCTGTGAGGCTAGCTAGTATGGGTAGCAGACTTGCTAGGTGAGTGAAAATCACAGGGCTAGTTAAGAAAGCTGGAGAAAACCCAAATGTGCTGGGGAAGAAGTAGTTACCAAGCTGAGCTCTGGAATTAGATGCAGGAAGAAATAATATATATGAAATAGGTGCTTAAACAGAAGCTGATTTGAAATGTGCACTGCTAGAACTTAAGAGGAAATTCCTGATAGCCAAGGAGATAACTGCTAAGAATACTTGCTTGTCTTTTCTTACAACAAATGTACATAATGGCCTGGGTGGTGTCTTACAAATTCTTTCTGAGGAAAAGCATTTTAAAAATGTGCTCCAGGTGAAACAAGAAGTTGACAGGCTCTTTTCAGTGATGAATGGTCGTGCATCTGGGACAGACTTTTGGGACTGTTGCCACTGTGGTAGCCAAGAAAAGTGTTTCAGCAAGAGATAGAGAGGGGTACCTTGTGTTTAGCTTGGAGTCTTGCTCAAATCTTTTCTGTATCTAAAGCAGTGTGCTTTTGGACTGGAACAGGCTGATCCATTGTTGCAGCCTTTGGGCACACCACTGTCTGTTGTTGGGCTGCACAGGAGCACAGTTACCTGCTCCCACATCTGGAATGTGCAGGGGCATGGGGGACTCCGGCAGTCAGCCATCCTTAGACAGTTCCTTCTGGTCTGGGGAGCGATATCAGAAACCAAACAATGAAAGGTTGGGTTTGCTTGAATGAAATTTCTTTTCCCTATTAGCTGTGTGTGTGTTGTTCTTTGTGGAACAGGAATTCTTCATGAACCTGAGACACAAGGGTGACAGACACCTGTTCTCTTTGCTTGTTTTTTTTGGATAAGATGGAAACAGTAAAAAGGAATAGTTGCAAAATATGAACTGGAGGGCCTTGTTAAAACTTGCCAAATAAAAGAAGCTTAGGAGAAAAATGGATGTACATGTGCTTCCAGAGTGTCTGCTGGCTTCATTGTGAAAGAGAAATGCAAATTCAAGTTGTTGAAATATAAGGAACACAGTGGTCTGGCTAGGAATCTGTTCACCATGGAGAACAGGTCACACTACCCTGGCGAAGTGTATCAGTGATATTGAAGGAAAACAAGTTAAGTCACCTCCTTGCCACTTAACAGTAGAAAAGATAATTTTGAGAGGCAACTGAGAAAATGCCTGAAGAGCTGCCACCTCAGTCCTGGAAGATAAATTTATGAAAAAAAATCTCTAGCTACACCAGTTCTCATATGAGTGATAGGAAAATAATTTGAGATAAATAAATTGATATTAGTTTATGGCTCTTATCACTTAGTGCAAATAAGCAATACTGTGGAAGCCGTACCTAATCCAGTTTGGGTTGTTAATGTGTGGTTATTTGTAAGGAAAATGGACTGAAGAAACAAAGAGAAGACCAAGGTAACAGTCTGATAAGAAAGCTCCAGCTTTTAGTCACAGGTGGAAAAAGCAGGTGGGGTTTTATGTAACTGCACATATATCAGTTTGCAGGTGTTCAGCGTGGACTGAGACAGAGAGGGTGGCTGTGTTCTAAATGCTCCCTGGGTCAGCAAAACAGTAAAGGGTCAACAGAATTTAGGAATTGCTTCAGTGGCCACTAAATGTCACTGTTGCTCCACAAAATGGCTGCAGGCACCTTGTTTTGTCAAGACTTTGAAGACAAAAACCTTTGGAAGTTAGAACACATTCATGAATGTATTTCTGTTACTTCTTGGTGAGACCTAATCCAGCTACTAAATAACACTGATTTTAGGAAATCAAGTGCTGTCCACAACATTAAAAAAAAAAAAAGCTTTTTTTACCTTAAAAGCCCTTCATTTGTGGTATATTCTAGAAACAGACATAGAGCAAATATTGTCTATTAATTTCTTTTTTTCCAAAATTCAGTAGATGTAAGGGAAGCAAAGTAAGGCATCTTTATATAAGAAAAAAAGGTAGTATATATTATGGAAGTCTTGAAAAAATACATCCAGTAATTCAGTGTCAAAAGATAATCTGGGAGTCTTGAGTTTTGGGAACAAGTGTAATGTGTAATATAGTGGGAATTTATATTTGTGTTTGAAAAAAGTGTCTCTGGGTTGGATTAATTATTCAAAAATCTCAAGCACAGTGAGCAAGAGTCTTGCAAAAGACACAACAGAATGTTAACAAAGATGCCTTTGTTCTGTAGGGTGAGATGGTTTAAAGAGTTTTCCTGTGTATATAGCAGTTGCTCTCCATGAATTCCATTTTAGATTTTCCAGAAGTAAGGAAATAAGGAAAGAAAGTGTAGGTTAGAAGAAATGGAATATAGAATGATTTGACGAAAAAGAGTTAATAGTAAATTAGGCATCCTTTCAAGGAGCCTGCTAAACTTCTTAACATTTGCATGGATGTAAAGTTAAAGCAACCTTAACTTAACTTTGAGCCTGAATTTCTAGGGGCCCAAGTGTTGGTTTTCACAGATCATTGATCTATTTCAAAATAGCCTTAGCCACTTTGAATCATTAATGAAAGGATCACTTTTTTTCTCTGAAAGTACAGGCAACAGTGTTGGCACAGAGTAATGTTTTGACATCCTCTCAATACCTGTAGACTAGATATAGATTCTGAAGTGTTACCATTTCTCTGACCATCTTACACTTAAGGTCTCAGAAGTTCTGAGCTACTGCCTTTGGTTGTGCCATGCCTCTTTTCTATGGTTCAAAATGGAAAGAACCAGAAAGGGGACTTGAAACCTCCCTCCAGATAGCTTCAGCTTTTGTCCCAACGGAAGATACTTACATGTAGCCAGGATAATTCCATTGCATTCAATGGTCCAAAAGTGAAATCCATTCTCATTTTGACAGTTCTGAGTGACAGCAGCAGCTAGTTTTGTGAAACTCCAGTGTGGAGATGAACTGAAACCATCATAGTGCTTTCTTTCACTTTTAATATTAGACTAATAACATGGATTAAAAAGCTAAGTAACCCTGCTTATTATGAATAATCCTCTATCTACAGATTGTACTGGTTTGCAAACAATTTACATCTTTCCAGTGAAAGGCCTCAGGCGACATCCAAGTGAACCTGCTAAGACAGTATATAAATGCTGTGATTTTTCTTTATGATAGAGATCATTGTTTTAAGGACTTCTAGAAATTATAAACCTTCAAAAAGCTTTTTACTGGGATAATTTTGTTTTGCAACTTAAGATGTCTAAGGTGCCTAAACATCTAGAAATGCAGTAAAAAAAACCCCCAACAAACCAACATGAAACACAGACCAAACTGTATCCTTCCCATGTCTTCCTCTGTAAGCTATTATTCAAGGCCTTCATGCACCCTGCATCATCAGTGCAATGCTCTTTGATGACTACTGAGTTCTTTTATAAATTATTCATACATCTTTTTATATCACCTACTGTGGCATCAGTCAGGGACAAACAAATATTACAAGCATGGCACTAATAAAAAAGAATGCATAATCAGTCTCTATAAGTTCCTTATATTCTGCCAAGTCCTGCACACCTCTGTAGAATACTAACAACTGCTGGGTCCCCCTACTTGGAAAGTCCTTTTCTGCAAAAACCATGTTAAATATTATTTGACTAACTGCAGCCCATTTTCTACTTTCATAGATATGATTGATTCTTTTTGAACACAAGGGTTTGTTTGTTTGTTGGTGTTTTTTTTGTTTGGTTTTTTGGTATTTACTTTTAGATTTTTTTAATCTTACAGTTTAATTCTTTTGTTATTGATGAACAGAGACTTAAACACAGGAGGAACAGCAAAGCACATGATAGCTTGAGTGGAAGACATACTTGCATACTAATGCCTTTAGTACTGCATTTTCAGCAGGGTGAATTAGTGAAGAGGAAGAAAGAAAGAAATGTGGATTTGTGGATGTAAAGTACTTCAGTTGACATTACTTTGTTAATCCTGATTCCATTCTGTATTTTTTTCATCAGAAAGACTGACACTCAGAGCCTTAGTTCTGTACTGTGCTTTCATTTCTGGTCTATGTGTTGGAACCAAGATATCAGAAGAAATGTTCATCTGAGGTAATGAGCACAGCACATCTGGCAACAGAGACAGCAGTTTAGAGTTAACCTTCTTATGATAAACACACCTGTTTGAAAATGGTTCCTTCCTCCTTTGACTTTTGAGAATGTAGTAATTTTCTGACTTGAGATAGGTATGGACACTTCCCATCCAACTCTACAGTCTAGCATCATCTGTTCCTCCTTAGACTGAGCAGTAAGGTACAGGACAATGCAGACTAATTCACTGACTCATTCCTATTCTGAAGTAACATGTATGCTATCATTTGTAGCTCCTACAACCTTCACTTGGTTCACTTAGCTCACTACAACCTTTGCACTTAGGTGCAAATAATTTCTTGTGCCTTACTGTCATTGTTTTAATTAGTACAACCTAAGAATTCCTGGAGATAAGAGCAAACAAAGCTGCAAGTAAAACTTTGGTCAGCTCTAAAGCTCCTCTGTAATCACTGCTCCCCTAGAGTCTGTGCCCAACTTTCACAAGAGCATGGAGTTAGGTTTGAATGTGTTTGGCTGCCATGCTGGAGCAATGGCAAAAACATGGGCTACGTCACCAGTGCAAGCAAATTCACCAGCCTTCCCACAAAGGTGAGCATATGCTCAGCTCTGATGAGGGAGGACAGGTATGCCAGACACCCCTGGGGTGCCCTCTAACTTCCAAACAGAACTGTCAGTATCCTGAAGATCCCAGGGCTTTTACTGTCTGGCAAAGGCACAGTATTTTTGCACATCTAAATTAAAACAAAAAAAGTTGTCTGCTTTTTTTTCTCTATTGTTTTCTTTTATGTCCTGTTGTTGCTTTCTCTTTATGCAACATTTTATTCTTGTTTACTGCTTTGATTCATATATGTAATGATATATAGGCTTGGCTGTTCTTAGCTATTCTTCATTCAATGAAGATTAAATAAAATGGTGCCAAACCACTAACACTATTTGAATTTACAAGGTGAGGCACCCCTCTAAATGATGAATGGCTGAGATTTTGATTTATTGCCTTTCTTTTCTGTATAAAACGATGACTCCATGAATAAATGAAAGGAGTTTCCTGAAGCTGAAGTACTACCAGTATACTGCAGTCATAGAATCCAGGGAACTTTCTACAGCAAAGGGTTTGTGTCACCAAAGTAGTTGGTTCTTTCTAAAACCAGGAAGTCTATAAAAGCACAAACAGCAATAGCTGAAAGCCAGTGCAGATACAGATAAAACTGTTAGGAGTCACCTCTCCATTTGCAAACATCAGATTATAGATATTTTGGTAGGTCTTGAAAGAAAAACCTGATAGCTGTACTGTACTCAACTGAGGTTGTAAGTTAACTCTGTATGGAAATTAGAAGCGGTCTGGTAGAAGCTAAAATTAATAAATAGCACTGTTAGTTTTTCTTTATCATTAACTTTCTATCTTTCCTTCATTTCCAACAAAAGGAAGATGTAAAGATGTATGGTTTTGTAAATATGAATGTTCTTGCAGCCACAGAGGCCTGGTTTGTATGTAATTCAGGTTTGAGTACCTGTAAGAGGAGGGAAGAAACTCTAAACTCCAAACCTCATTAAGTGTCATGTGTAATCCTTAATCTGGACGTTGTTGCATTCTCTGTAGTTATCTGTAAAGAGAAGGAGGATGTCAGAACACAGGGTATAACGATATACAGAGTATAACTAAGATTTTTATTTTCTGTTAATTGCATAAAATTGTAAATATTCCATTTCTAAAGACAGCAAATATCACTGAGTGATCTAGAGTGATCTATAAATTGTTATCCCTAACATCAGGCATAAATGGGCCAAAAAAAATGTAGTGTGTAATCTCATTAGTGCTGCCGTGTAGCTGACATAAATGAATTCCTTTAACACTTTATTCAACTGTGAAATACGGCTGGGGGGAATATACTGAAACTAAAATAAAGCATACACTAGATACGGTTTCTGTTTGCAGCATTGTCTCTGACTAACGAGTGTAAGAAAAGAAGAGTCTAGAAAAGAGGAAAGGCAGCTCTCCAGCTATTATCTTCTCTGCAGAGTTGACATACACAGGCTCATTATTGCATTATGTTTTATTCAACAAAATCACTTTAATGTTGCAGCTTAAATTGAATTCACTAAAGCATCTTCATCTCTTGCCTAATGTGTCTCAAGTGTCTGCTTGCTGTTTGCATTTTCTTCAGAATTATGGCAGGGAATCTTTGGAAACAGCAAAATTATATGCAATCCAGAAAACAATGTGGCTGTAATGGGGTAATCGGCCTTCAGCGTAATTAAAGAGACATTCCCTTATCAAAGGAATTCTGCAAGAGACCTAGGGGCTGTATTGTACAAATCATCCACTTAGTAAAATTCTTTATCTGATTTGCATTTAAAACCTAGTTATGCAAATAGGTTTGCTCAGTGGATCACAAGAAATGCAATGACTTAAAAAAAAAAAATACTACAGTGATTAAACCAACCAGCTTCTCCATAAATCATGGTGTGTAATTCCCTTTTATTCACCTAGAAATAAAGTCTTCTGCAAGGGAGGAATTTGTCTGATACATACATAGTTACATAGGACATCCACTCTGGACATGACAATTCTACCTGTCTGAAGTAAAATCACCCCAAAATATAGGAAAGACAAATGCCTTTTCCTTATCTAATGATTTGTATCAGAGCAGAGGAATTGCATTAGCCTTTCTGATCCAAAAGCGTGATTCCCAGTTTGCACTAAAGCAAATGGCAGTGAAAGGTGAAGTGTTAGTGCGACACAGGGTACTGCACCATGGAAAAGGCTCATTTTAACAAGGTTTGAGGGATCTGGTGGCAGATGGTGAAGTCCTGTTTTTCAGACCAGCTTTAGCCTCGAGTACAAATGCTGGTGCAAGTCTCTAAAACTGGGACATAAGGTTTGCAAGTTCTGTTTGTATTTTGCTGCTGTTCTGTAGTTACTAATGCTTCAGTTCACAAGACCTTTGCCAAAATAAGGATTTTTCTTTCATTGTTCATAGTATCTATAGAAACACAGTTCCCCTATAGTACTTTATTAATAACAAGGATAGCTCACCAAGCTATGTTAATCTTCCTCTTAAACACCATTTCAGTCCATGAACTAATTCATTTTAGACAAAATTGTATGAGGATGAGCAAAGGACTGTGTTAACGGCTCCTTCAGTCAAGCTGTGTTATTTATACTAATAAATAGTCTGTTTCTTACTACTTCTGGACACACCATGATTAAGTCAGAGTATCTCATAGCTAACAAACTCTGGTACTAGAATTTGTGGATTTGCAGCCATTTAAGCCAGATCTTGAGTCACTTGTTTTTACAAGCAGTCAGAAGGGATCTGACATGTAGGAGTAGTCTTGAGGAGAGAGGACTTTAGTTTCAGCGGAGCTAGATGAGGTTACAAATGATGGTTAAAAACTTTTGAGACTGCTGTTTTGTAATGATAGAGTGCTTCATTGATCTGCTTTATTTTGATGCTACTGGGGAAAAAAGTATTCTTTTTTTCTCTTTAATTTACCTTGAGAGAATTTCTAAATTTCTCTGTTATTTGTACATTCCTTTTTCTACTCCAGGGTACATAAACTTCATGGTGTTTAGTCTGTAAAGCTGAGGTGAAATATTGTTATCTACAAGTTTTACTAGATTTGCATTATCTGAGCTTTGATGTCAAGGGAAAACATGGAGTAATAAAAAATAAGCACCAGAACTTCTGATAAAATATATGTCAGGCATTAAATTCTCCAACTTGTGGAAGACTACAGCCCTGTAATTCCCATCAGTGTTAATTTGCATCACATAGCTGTCCCCCAGGCACTATTATTTAGCAGCATATGAAGAACAAATGTAGAATTCTCTTTTTCTCTTCTCCCTCCACTTTTTCATTCCCTTCTGAGAATTAGTGCTTTCCAAGAAAGCCCCAAAAGTGTATGAGGGTCTCTGGCAGTGCTGGAGGGTGGAGGAGGAAAGGAAGCAAGAAAGAAGCAATAAAAATGAGTGACTCAACAAGATATTAAATCTTGACTTTGGAAACAGGCTAAGAATTTTTATATCTAATATCTATAAAATATTAAAGTTAGCTTCAGGAGACAGGTCTCTTCCTGTACTTACAATGAACTTCTTCTGTCACTCCTCCATTTGCTTTTTGGGGAGGGGGTGTGTGTACATATTTTTAAATACACTGCCCAGTCCTGTCTGGTGCCCTGAGGTGAGTAGGGTAAGAAGTGGAGTTAGGAGCCTTTTGAGGGATGAAAGGTTACTTAGCATATAGTAGTACCTCAGGGGGAAGCTCACAAAAGAAAACACCAGAGAAATCTTAGTGCAGTAGAATGGAAGCTGTGTTGAACATATGGAAATATAATTTTTATTCACCCTAAGACCAACAATCGATTTCTGAATGTTTTCTAAAATGTACCTTGATCATCTTCCATAGGTATAAAAAGAAAAATGATAAGCATTTCAGCAGAGCAGAGTGTCCTGCTTTGCATTTGTTCCCGTGCTGCTCCTGTGCTCTCAGTGTTGCCTGAGATGGAAGAACAGGCCCAAAAAACCTGGTGTCTTCAGAGCAGGATTTTGGAACATCAGTATATGCACAGCCAAACACTGAACAACAGCAAGAGAGAAACAGAATACAGAGAATCTGCAAATTAGCTGCTCACTTATTATTCTAGGTACTGAATGTGCAGGGAGTCTTGAAAGAAAATGGAAGAGAAGTCACTGTCAGGAAGGGCTGTGTCATCAGCTGTGGTCACGGGGACTTGAGTATAACGTGATTATTTTTCTAGGTCAAGAATTAGACAAAAAATGAGTGTGAAAGCTTCTTTCTTTTTAAATTTTGAAACATTTCAGTATCTTAGAAGCTTTCTCCCTTCTTGTCGAAGATACTTACCCAAGCTTGGTCACAGTTTCACTCCCCTGGAAATCTAAATATTTTGACAATTCTGCTGATTTCTGAAAGCTATGGGAGTAGAAAGAAAGACTCAAGTAAAGGATGTATCTTTGCAAAAGAAAAATAGGCATCAGAGAATATTATTTTCAAAACCTCATTTATTCTGTTTCAAACCTGAATGCTGAGTAGAGAGGTAGTAAAGACTAAAGGGAATAGTACAGAGCTTGTATACTTTTAGATTCAGAGTTTATTTAATAAATCCTTAGTGAGTGGTGGCCTTTGGTGTGCTCCCCACAAAGCATGAGGTAGATGCATCTAACAGTATTAGCAATGGCTAATATTAATCTTAATTTGCTCTAAACTGTTTTTTAAACTTACCCTATCTGTGGAAAATTACAAATTGCATTGTTTTTAATTATTTATTTTACACAGACCAAACTTAAATGGGTGATACCAGTGTCACTTTCTCCAACCAGTAACCATGGAGATCAATAAACCTGTTTGTGCCAGGATTACCAGGATGGGTGAAATCTGGTTTACACCACAGAGGTTCCTGAGAGAAAAATACAAACTCCTATCAGGCAGTGTTTAACTATAGTTCAGGTGAGCCATGGTTTATTTGTTTCAGAATCAATGTTTTTCAAGATCTTATCCTAATTCCAAATTAGTGAATCCCATGTATTCTACTTTCTGAATGCAGTTACTGAGTGACAAGCAGGTAAATTAACATAATTGGTCTATAGAATTGACCCACATCTCATGTGTTGATCTGACTGGATCTGCAGTTTCCCATTTCCTGTTACCACAATTCGTCTGGAACAGTCCAGTACTGTGGAAAATACTGAAAGTTCATGCTATGAAGAAAATTAAACAAACCTCTTCTTTCTAAGCTGATTTTTCTAGTGTATATATTTTTCAAGTCTCCAGCCTTTGCAGTTGTCATATCCTGCCTTTCAGACCCATGTATTCATCAGGGATGTGATACACATGGTATTCTTTGCACAGCGTGAGACAGTGTTTCTGGATCTATCCACTGATTTAATATATTTAGCATTCTTTCATTGGTTAGTGAGAGTTGGCCACCTCTGCCTGCGAAAACATCATTTGACAACACCAGAAAAACTACAGTGATACACTTTTGAGATATTTTTTCCCCTTGTCTGAATTGTGTGTGAATTCATTTGGGGTCACTTTAATAATTCCTTAAAGTAAATGTAAAATAAATGAGAAATAACTATTGAAAAACTATTTTTAGTGGTAATTCTTCAGGGCAGTTCAGTGACATGGGAAAATATATAGCATAAGAGTATCACAGTATAATAGCTGCTGGTTTTATACATTGTTTTACAGAATCCAGCTTTAATTTATAGAACTACATTTACCTCAGAGCAATTAAATACTTTTAAATTCAGAGCTGAAATGCCTATGTTTCTACAAACACAGGACCTGTGACCTTTTTTCCTTAAAAAAACCCCTTCAAATAGAATACATTGTGAAGTGTGTTCATGAAAGAACCACAAGGATGCTCAGGGGGCTGGAGCACCTCTCCTAGGAGGACAGGCTGAGGGAGCTGGAATTGTTCAGCCTGGAGAAGAGAAGACTCCGGGGAGACCTAACAGCCACCTTCCAGTGCCTGAAGGGAGCTCACAACAAGCCTGGAGAGGGCCTGGTTACAAAGGCCTGGTGTGAAAGGCTGAGGGGCAATGGTTTTATATTAGAAAGGAGTGGATTTAGATTGGAAATGAGGAAGAAGTTCTTTCCACGACGGTGGTAGAACACTGGAACTGGTTGTCCCTGGTGGTGGTTGAGGCCCCATCCCTGGAGACATTCAAGGTGGGGCTGACAGAGCTCTGAGCACCCTGCTCTAGTTGAGGCTGTCCCTGCTCTCAGCAGGGGGTTGGACTGGATGGCCTCTGGAGGTCCCTTTCAACCCAGACATTTGTGTTTCAGTGTGAACTGAGCAGGCTGCACAGGCAAAGAGAAAGGCCAGAAACACTAGCTAGCTATGCCAGCAGCTCTTCTTGCTTCCACTGAAAACTTTGACAAGTTTTTGTGCAATACACGTGTTCCACTGGTTTGATAATTTCTTCTGGGCAAATACACTGTTGGAGGTAACATGTGAACAGTCCCAGCCTTTGTTTTTATTCCTTTATTGTTTTACTCAAATGTTGCCTTTCTTTAGATTGGATTATATACTTCAGGGAGCAGAGGACATTTGTATTTGAATTGCAAACACTCCTGAGGCTCAGTTGGGCATGAGAGACCTAATGGGGTAGGTGGCATATGCAAGCCTAACATGCTTCCCAAACTTGCAATTAATTGTATATTTTTGACAGGCTTACATTAGCATAATGTAAATAACAAGTTCTATCCCCACATCTGCTGGCTCCAGATTGGTGTACATAATAATGACTTTTTTTTTAGCTTAAAAAAAATTAAAGATACATAAAACAAATTGCAAAAACATCCTAATGAGATGAAGACATTCTGCTGCTGGCAAGTTCACCTAACTGGCTGTATTGCACTTGGATCTCAAATGCAGTTAAAATTAGTCAAGTCAAACTTTGGTGTCTTTTAGACCTAAAGAGCTCATGAGTCACTCTAGCAATTGTCATTTTTGCAATGTGCTTCATTCAAAGGAATCCCATTGAGTACAGGTGAGCAACTGAGGACTGACTAGTTTCATGTGGAATGAGACTAGTGGTGCCCTTGGGTTCTTGGGCCCTAAGAACAAAACGAGTTACCACATTCAGCAACTGTCTGTGGAACTCCTGCAGAAGTGAGCAATGCCGGATTCTGTTTGCCTTGGCCTGGATGTGGGAAGGAAGAGAAAAGAGATACGAATGGCTCCAGTTACAAGTTTACTAAGATCCTACTACAAGAAGAAAGGGCAGTTTTTCTTAGCTGTATAACACCAAACTGTTACTTTGGTTCATAAAGTTCTACAGGAAATGTAGGAATAGAATGGGCTGAGTTGGATATAGGTTTACATGTTGGCAAGAGGTTTTGTCAGTTTGGTTTGTTTTGGTTTTGTTGTGGTGGTGTTGTGGTTTTTTTTTTAGTCATTTATCTACTTCATGTAGGCTTGCCAAACCTTGTACAATTTTGCAGTGCCCTCCTATGGTTGGTCTTGATGTACCCAGCAATGATCTGTTTTTCAAAATTCAGCATTAATAAGAAGTTTTCTATAAAGGTGTTTTGGTTTTTTTCTGTGCTGCTTTGTCTGGGTTGGGTTTGTTTGTGTGGTGGTGGTGGTGTTTTTTATGGGGGATATGTTGGGGAGTTTTTTGTTTTGGTGTTTTTGGAAATTTTTTTTCTGTCCCTGAAAAAAAAGGCAGACTCCTAAAATGTAAGAGAGAACTTGCTTTCAATTAAGCCAGTTTTTTTTCTTCCAGTATACACATACCTGGCACAAGGAATGCAGAATGTGAGATATGAGCTCATTTAGTATTTAGAAATTGCCACCCCTTTTTAATTAACTATTGATTTGGGGAATTAGTGTGCTGATCTTATTCAACTCTGATGAGAATGGGTAACTTTACTTTGTATTTAAGGTATATAAATCTGATGCAGGGCATCTACATATTTAGGAGTGAAACTACCTGCTAGCAGCAAACATTTATCTTCCCTGGAGCTTGGAATTCAAACTGCAACTCTGTTTTAGTGGAATCTCTTAGTTACAAACTTATATGGAAACAAACCTTTTGATCTTTGAAAGAAATCAGATTAGCATTACCATCACAGTACGTAACTGGATATGTTCTGGAAATGATGCAAACACTACTTTTAATTGAGGTATGAAAGATGATACCGCCTGTATTAGCTGAAATCTGAAGTTTAGCTATTGAATGGGGCAAAGTACAGCTGCCTTCAAAGGTGGGAGATTGGTAGAAAAGTCTTCTCTTAGTTTCATGTGAAAATCTAACCATTTACTTTAAAATATTTTAGAATAATTAATTTTAAGAGTAATTGACTCATAAGTCTATGATGCCATCAAGAAACCTTAAGGTCTTATTGTTTTTCTCCACAGTCTCACTGTGAGTACTTTGCCTATATAATATTAACAAAATGTCTCCTCACTCTGGTGATACCAATTATTCCACAGCCTAATAGGTTATACTATTAAAGTTTCTGATATTCTAAATTTTAATCCTATTAGCTTAGTCCCTGAAGAGTCATCTCCTTCCTTGGTGTGTTCAGCCTCCATGTATTTCAAGAAGGTTATTGGTCCCCTCTGTGATTATTTAGTCAAGGTATTACACATTAAGTCTTTAATTGTTTCCTCTGAAGAAATCCCTTTAGCCCAATTTGTGGCTAAAGTGTTTGTGCTTATTGACCAAAGTGCATCTCCAGTACAAATGGATGCTGTTACTGCCAGGTAAACAAGCTTTATATCAACAGGCTGGCTTTCAACTGCTTGTGCAAAGCTTTTTCATAGCCCTAATGTTGGCCTAAGTTCAGCAATTGCCTGGTGGTCTTTCAAAGTTTTTTGCTTGTTTTTTTCCAAGGTAAATATCTCCGCTGCTGGCGCTGTGCTCAGTGAGTCATACCACTGACTACTTTTTTTGTTGTTCTTGTATTGTGGAAAGATAAGCCCCTGGAAAAGGTCTGTAATGAATTAATGCCACTAGCTAAAAGAAAGATATGCTACTTGCTTTCATGGTGGGAAGGATTTGGACTGTTGGATAGCCATTTTCCAGTATAGTTCTCTTTCTTTATTCTACAAAAAACCCACCTATCAAATGCAGTTGGCAGTCTGGCCCTCAGCTATTCCTCAGAGTCATAAACAAGTCAATGATATACAATTGAGGTTAATTTTTAACAGGTAGCTTTTCTGCTTCAGATTTTGAAGCACAAGATGAGTTTTGCACTGACTAGTATAGCTATCAGGACTACTTAGCCTGGTGGCACTGGTAAAATGTGCTTGTAGATTAAGAGCATCTGATGTGCCCGTCAACAGCTATGACTGTTAAAGTCTTTGCTGGTTTAAACCTCAGTAACAGGTGCAAGGGAGAAACAGGCACGTTTTTAACTGATGTGTAGAGGGGTTAGGAATGTCACAGTTCAGGATCTGTTGGGAGCTCATGCTTTTAATAAAGAGCCATAGCTGAACGTGCTGTCACAAATGAGAGTGGAACACATAAGGGGCAAATTAGATTATTACATGAATGGGGATTAGACAAATATCTCTTGAAAGCAGAGGCATCATTCCTTCCTCTTACTCAGTCTTTCAGAAATAGATCAGTTTCCAGAGCTGGTCTGTGCAGAGCTTGCAGCTGTGATTCTACTGTTATGAGAGAAACAAAATTGAAAGACCTCAACTCCCATTAAAAAAATTATTTTTCCTTACATTAATATAATTGAATTTGTATAATGTATAAAGCCAAATAGAAATAGATTGTTTGGGCTGAAAGATAGCAACATTTTGAGTGGTGGTTGAGAACTAGCTCTGTGAGCTACGATGGCAATTGTCTGCTCTATGTTACATAGCTAGTATTTGAAATGGTTTAAATCTCTTACTAGTCAGGGTGCCTCATGGACAGGGACAGATTTGCAACAACAGAAGAAACACCCAGTTGTATTACAAAACTTTGGGCTCTAGAAATCTCTTTTCATGACAGAGTGATATATGATATACTGCATGAAGTAGCTCAAGTGAGAGATGGGTAAAGTTACCCCAAAGGCTCCTTTATAAGGGTAGTTAGGGGAGATTGGATTTAATGTAACCCATTCCTTTGAATTGTGGTGTCTTCTATCTCTGCTGCCCTCGGGACAGCTTGCTTAGTTACATTAATCTGTGTCCTGGAACGTTCTGGAAGCTTAAGGTATCACCTAAGTGAAGACTACCAGTTACACAGCATCAGGACTCGAATGAAAGAGGGAAAAGGAGTGCAAGATGTAGAATGTCTTTGCATTCTAGGTTTGGTTTCATTCCCTGAACTTCTACCCTTCCACTTCACTGTGTCTTTAAAAGTATTTATTTCATCACAGCTGCATTCTGAGCATAAAATGGCAATGAAATATGTGATGCTAAGAATGAACAATAGGCACTTAAGGGGGTTAGGAGTCTTACCTGAAATACTAGGCTCATTTTGAGGAGGATATGAGCAGATATGCATTAATCTCCTCTGTTGCCCTTGGGTGGATTTAAAACTACCTAAAGCAGTCTGTGGGTTAGTAACAGCAGATAGTCAGATGTTAGCTGTGGCTCCAAATCTTTTATTGGATTAGACTGCCTGTAGTACTTTCTTGAAATTTCTGCTCTAACATAAATTGCTTATATAGCATTTAAGCACCTGATATAATGCATGTATAAACAAAGCTAGATACCAGCCTTGCCTCTGCCATTTGATAAAAGGAACAGGAGGAGGCAAATAACCTGGCTATGTTTGTTAGACACTGCGTGGGTTTCTATAATTGTGTCATAAAAGGCTTTGATGGATCAGGACATACCTTGCTATCCCATGTAAAGCTGAACCCTCATCAATCAAGAGTCACAAAATGCAGAGACAGCTTTTTTTCTGCTTCATGCCTGAAGGAAATGGGATCTCTTCCTTTCAGGGCTGATGCTTGGAGGAAAGTGAACTTGCTGAAAACCAGTTGGGATCATATGCTGTATTTCCACTGATGTACCTGTGATAATAACTTAGTTGCATTTAAGGCAGTAAAGTTCAACACCTGCTTTGGATCTTGGTCTTTTTTGTATCACGGAGGGTAAAAAAACCCCAGAACAATACTTCATTTTCTTCCATTGGCTATGCTGAGAAGATTATCTTCTTTTATGGAGGAATGCTGTAGCTCAGTTATTTCTACTTCCGTTGCTTTCAGGTTGACCTAAACTGATGACCTTTCTTTCACACTCCTACCAACTATTCATTCAGTTAAACTGGCTATGTTGACATTGCTTAACATGTGGGTTTGACCTGAATTCTTCTTTACTCTGCAATATACACAAAGGGTATTACTTTTGACTGATAGAGTCTATCAGATAGGTGGATTATAGTGTTATCTATTGGCTCTAGCTATGATGCGTTCAGCTTTTTAAAACAGGAAGCATGGCACCACTCCTCCAGAAAGATCCAAGGCAGAGAAAGAAAAAAAACAAGTCAAGGGCTACAGTGGGTGAGAGGGGAACAGAGCTTTTTAAGTGAGTATTTGAATGAGGGTATGCTGAAGGAAGGGAGGTAAGGAGGAGACATTGAAGACAGCAGAGGTTGTAAGATGGCAGTGTTAAGTGGACTGGAAGAATATTAGGATGATAGCCATGATATGTGAATGGTGGCTGAAAGTTACAGCAGTTCCTCTGTCTCTTCCAGCCACCTAATTTGTGCCATTGTGTCTTCTCCTGCTCCTTTAGTAAGTATTATTTCCAGTATTATGATGATAATGTCAGCTTTTGAGCTGACTATCTCTCAAATCGCTGATAACTTTTCTCTTGACTTCACTGATCAAAATCTTATTGTAAACTGAAATGGTGCTGGAATGAGGAACAAAAAAACCCTCAATTGCTGCATTTTTCAAGCTGCTTGTTTTGATTTGTCAGTTAGTTCCTTGCAGTCCTGTGCTTTATCATTTTTTCACAGATGTGCCAGTGAATTTTGGAGAAATGTAAGAGTTGCAAAGTGAATTTTTGTTCAAAGACTGAGGAGAAGAGAGCAAAGGGCAGCTTTTATGAGTCTGAGATCCTTCAGACACATGCCTTGGCAATACAAATAAGTTTGATTTCAATGCATGACAGCTGTTGCTGCCAAAACTCTGAAGTCTGTTCCTAGTATAAAATCTAATGATGAAAGAAATTAAGGCTTTGGAACTGCCAGTACATTATTAGGCCTCAGACACAGATGGTGGGATAGGAAACACTACCAACTGGAAAACTTTAAGGAAGAAAAAACAGACTTTGTGGAAAATATTTTTCTTAGTGGTACTAGATAGGAAAACCTGACCTTTAAACCTGGAGAAGACAGGAGATTTCTGTATCCTTACAGAGGTAATAATTTTCCCGTGTGGTGGCTTTTGGTTTGTAATAGTGGGGTTTTTTTTAATGGTTGGTTTCTTCTTGGTTGTTTGTGTTTAGGCGTTTTATATGCTTGTACTTATCAGAAGTTTACAAGATGCTCCAGTGGAAGGAAAGCTCCCTTTCAGTATTTTCTTTCCTCTTGGTATGTACTTGCCTGGGGCGGGATACAATTAGTTGGAAACAAGAGAGGCAAGGTGTTATGGTGGAGAAAGCACATGTTACTTGACTGGAAATGGTACCTATATTAAAACACAGCAAGGGAGGAGAAAAGGGTGAAGGAGGCAAAACCTAGCTGTCCTTTTGCCTGAGGCTTAGTCCTGTGGCAAGACAAGCAGGTAAGTAATGCTAAGCACACCATCTCCTAGGAGCTTGAGGGGAAGACACTTATTCATTTTATGACCAAAGATACTGAAGGAACCTAATCACTTCCTGTAATGGATATACTTTTAAAAACTCAGATCTATAAACCAGATGTAAATACATCTTTGTCCCTCTTTTCTCCCACTTTCTTCCTTATCAGGCAGTCTGCTTTGCCTCCAGCATAGAATCATCAGGGTCCTGAGAGCACTAATGGACCTTAATGGCACAGAGCAGCCTCAGCTGACCTCCTTCAGCTACTGGGCAGCATGCAGGGCATTCTGACACTATCATCCCGACAAACTGAGACTGAGATGCCAAAAAATTTTCAGTCACAAAAGCTTACTAGTGCCCTATAATGTTTAGAAAACAGTTAACATAATCTTTCATTTTTGAGAGAGTATTTAGAATTAGCAAGCATCTCCTATTACTTACCATTCTTTGGCTGAGGTACCTTTTGCTTGGTTTCTGTACTCCTAAAGATATTCTGGTTGATCACTCCAGGGACATGTAACTTTGAAGGTGCTGTTATCAAGGACTTGGATTGCAAAGACTGTTTGTCAGTTGGCATTGAGGTCAGTGAGAAACCTGCTATAAAAATGTTGTGTCAAACAGCTTTGTGGCATAACAATCAGTGCCTGAACTTTATCTGTTACATTTAGAAAAACGGGTCTGATTTCCCTGAATTGGGTTTGACTGTTTTGTAGTAACTTGATTTTTCTTAGAAACAACAACTTGCTGAAGAAAAGTGTGAATCAGCTTCAAGCTTTTCATTGGAGTTCAAAATGCAGGATGTAGGGGTCTTGAAAGTTTGTGAGCCAGCCTGAGATCTGCTGAAAATGCTTTTGCTAACAGTCGATGATTTGGTGAAACCAGAATTATTTTCCAAATAGTCAATTTGAAAGTGTTAACTCTTTTAAGAGGGCTTAATGTCTTGGAAAATATAAATTAATGCACTTCTAAGTCTCTGACCATATCAAGAGTTGTAAAATACTTCGGCTTTTTATAACTTTCATATAAAATGAGATAACATACTTGTGTGTGTTTGGAAATAATCATGTATTGTGTATCTTAATTCTGTGAACTAGGCTTGTACAACAGTGAAAATACTATTTTACACTAATCAGCTTGAGCAGTTATGTCATCAGCATTCTAAGTTCTCCATCTGATTGTGTTTAACTTATACACTTGTCTTGACAATGGCCAGCAGTTGACCTTAAACCTGATCACACTTCAGAATGCCTATAGCACACAGCCTGTGCTCCCTTCAAGGACTAAATCATGGTGGAAATGTTTTGAATACATTTTGCTGATTGCAGAAAAATGATGAATTGGTCCCTTGGTACACAGATTGTTATAGCTGCAGTATGAAGACTACTTTGAAACTTGTACAAAACTGCTATGATTCTGATATATCCAAACTCCTTTCAAATTAGGAAGTCTTCACCAAACCCCAGATGGCATATTTTGTGCACTTGTTCATACAGGACTAGCCAACAAAAATGGCTAGTGAAAAAGAGTACTGAGATGCTTCTCAGATTCTTGTTGTATATTTGTTCTGCCTTTGTTTTTGAATAAGCAGTTCAAATACTTCAAAATTCTTCTATGAGGGAGATACTATAGTATAAGGGCAAGTAAACTGAGAATTAACTTTGTGCTTAGCTATGTTTAATGTGACCATATAAGCAATATTCCATCACAGCCAGAGCCCTTTCAGTAAGCTGACATCAAAGCACTTAGGCTCGTGCAAATGACTGAGAAAAGCTTTCCTCCAGAGGATTTAAAGCAGTATGAGAGAAAACATAAGCTGTTTATTATCTACTCAGGACTTTTCTATTTGTGTATGGGCTCAAATTAGATGGAGGCAATGTTTTCAGACTATTTAGCCCTATCCTGGATTGGGTAGGCCTGATTTTTATGATCCTGACCTTTTGAAACAGTGAGTATAAGCAGTTTTTAAAAACCTTTTTTTCTGTAAAACATTTTTTTCAGAAGGAGGGATCTTCTTCAGAAAAAAAAATATTTTTTAATGTTTTTTTCTTCCCCTGTAGTGCTTGCAGTCTTTCAGTAGCTGTTTCTTATTCTCTGGCCATTTAAGATTCTCTTTAAAGAAAAGTTAGGAAAGACCTGGAATTTTGATGCTTTCTAGATGATTTTCAATGTGATAGGCTCTGTTTATAAAGCCTGTGCTTACAGCCTCCCTTTAAATAGGTTCTCTTAATAAACCTACTCTGATTCATAAGGGTTACACAGACGGAAAGTGATGTCAGGAAGGGTAATGATGATAATTGCATCATCTACTTTGTACTCGGGTACAAATCCACAGTAGCTCTCCTGATGTAACTACATATGTTGAGATGGCTTCTTGTAAAAATTGTAACACTATTTTTTGGTCTTTGTTTTAATTTGAGCCACGTCAGTGATAATACTACTACTCTCTTTCCAAAGTGGCTATTCATTGCAGAAGCTTGAGAACTAGATGTTCAAATTCCTCAGAAAAATTTAGTTGTTTTTATCCATTAATGGAAGACTGAAATTTGTTCTGCAATACTTGAGCAAGGGAGAAGGTGATACATACAGTTCCTACCAGCAGCTGCCCACCTGAATGGATATTTGACAAGCTTATTCAAAGAATGAACAGGTTTGGGTGTGCTGAGGCTAATGTGAAGGATGGAAATGGATCATACTATACATCTCACATGCTTAATGTAGGTCAGAGAGAAAACAGCAATTGCTTTGATTAAATATTAATCCCATTGTTCAATTAACTATGATATTCTGTCCTATAGGCATGTTAGTGGCATTAAAACAAACCAGCTCATCCAGTTATATGCTTACTTTCTCTGCTCTGGTTGAACATTATTAAGGTTCAAGATTATCAATAATAGGATGCTCAGGATTTGGATATTAAACATTGTTTAATCAGAAGTCCATAGGGCTAACTGGTGACAGGCAAGATCTTTAGTTAAGAAGGATTTTGAAGTATTACAGAAAAATATATGCGAATAATCTCCTTTTTTTTTTTTGTGAGGGATTTCATGTCTGCTGTCTATGTTTGATGTACACGGCGTGATGAGAGTAATGGAGAAAAACTCCCACCAACACAACATTTTTGTAGCAAGGAAAGTACTGGGTTAAGAAAGGGAAGAATTGTCCTTCTAAATGTATTTAATAATTATTTTGCTTTGACTTACACTTGTTGAATTGTAGATTTGAGAGTATCTTTGTTTCCAGTCCCTTCTGATTTAAGAAAGGAGATTGGGTAAGTGGATTAAACCACCCGTGCACACCAGCTATAGTTGTGCATGTCTTACATAATGATCCTGAAGGCAGGATCCTATCATCAGCTAGCTATGGTGGCAGCAGGAATGGAAATGGGTGAATGTAACTTGTAATGCAGTGTAACTCATAATGCAACTTGTAACTTTGGAGAGAAACCTGAGGGCATAAATGTTGGGCACTTTCTGACTGACCAGGGCAGAGGGTGGAAATAAACCATACACCATTTGATCCCAGCTTGCAGAAACAAGCATGTCCATTTTCTGTGGGTAGTCATGAATCTAATATTTACTGAAGTCGTGGCACGTTTCTGGTAGAGTTTCATGGGAATATGTTGATGTCTGCTTGGTTCTGGAGGGTTCAATAGTCAGCAACATAGCCTGCTTTAGTTTTCAGGAAGGCCATCGTAGCTGATGCATCCAGGTGTGTTTCCTAAGCTTCAGTCTTCTCTTTGGGCTCACATAGCATGTGGGGAAGATGTATCTCAACACTCTTCTTGGGAAGGAGAATTTCTGCGGTTCTATCTTTTGCCAAATGCTATTTATTTCATGTCATCTGCAAGAGGCTCTTTTGAAGCTGCCATATTATGGCATGAATCTAGTTCCAAAGTACTTTGGAAACCTGCAGAAGTTTTTGGAAATACCTCCATCATGTTCTAGTACCTTTGAAGAACTTTGTGAAGGTTTAGGATCATATCCCTAGAAACCTAAATGTCTCAGCAGCTTTAGACAAAGTTATCACTTTGGTTTATATGGTGTGGTTTGCAATTATATTTTGAAATACAGAAGCTACCATGTAAAAAGATTATTTCTCCTTGCTCTTAGTACAGAGCAGAGTAAGTTTATAGGGAAACCTGAAGCTGTAAACAATGGAGTCAGTGCCTCCAATGTTTGTCAGTGGATGGAAAACAATAATGAAATATTTATAAGCTTTTAGAAGTAATTATAGTGATGAGATGCAGATTTTAATTTGGAAGCAATAGCAAAATAAATGAAAAATTTATTTTCTGTACTTACTGGTTCACTTTCAGACTTATTAAAAAATAACTTGTCCTTGTAGCAATGAGATGTGCCAAATTACCTGATGAATTTACGATTCTGTTCTCCTCCCATTACAGTAATTTTACAAGTGGCTAAGTTGTCTGTTGTTAATTTTCTTATCATAGCACTATGAAAAGAGATCAGAGCTTTTACTACCGATTATATTGCCTTTACTGGTAGAACTGGCATCTTGCAACATGAATAGACTTAGAGTGTTTTCTTTGCAAAGCAGGCATATGTTACAGGGCTTTAAATTGAAAGGTTAGCTTTACATTGGCTGGCAAACTATGGTGAGCTAAGGAAATGCAAACAAATATTCCATTGAATTAAACACTATGGTGCTTCTGATATATATATCATTCTGAGGTAATTCCCACTGTTTTACTTAAGACACTGAAATCTGTGAATATACCAAACTTCCCTGTTATGGTGGTCGTGAACTGGTTGAGCTGAATTGCAAAATCACTGGGCAACAGTCTTAACTCCACTTCCCCTGAACCTGCCTGCTTGCAGTGGGAGCATAGTTAGGTAACAGTATCATCTCTT
The DNA here is from genome assembly GCA_013399075.1 of Chloroceryle aenea. Taxonomy (NCBI): domain Eukaryota; kingdom Metazoa; phylum Chordata; class Aves; order Coraciiformes; family Cerylidae; genus Chloroceryle; species Chloroceryle aenea. Next base: position 482,889 of record VWZY01008833.1, read on the forward strand.
GGCCAATCTGTCCTTGAAACTTGAAATGCACTGCATTTTCGTAGAAGAGATGAACAAAGGGATCCTTGCCAAGTTTAAGCTCTGAGAGATAAAGTAGGATGCATATAATGCATAGACAACATCATGACATTTTACAGGAGATGAAGTTCACCCCCTGAACTGAAACAACTGTCCTTGATATTTCAGTTGCTTATTTGTAAAGTGGTTACAATAAAATAAACCTGCTTTACATCTGAGACTTATGATACTCATTTAGCAGGGCTTTTTACTTTTCCACCTTTGCCCAGCAGCCTGGCTATTCCCTGATGCCTCACATCCAAATCCCATGGCTTTCTGGCAGCACCTGAGGGAGGCCAGGCTTCCCAGCAGAAAACAGCACAGTTCTCATCATGCTTTCAACCACCTCACAGTAAACTGCGTTTTGCTGTTGCACAAAAGGTGGAAATGGAGAAGGGCAAGGTTTTTTTGCCAAGACTGTAGGTCACAAAAACATGTGTTTGTATCTCTCACTTGATTTGAGCACTAGTGTCTCAATACAATGCTCTGGGATGCCCAACGTGCCATTTTTTTATCTATTACAGTCCAGGAAGAGATACTGGTTACAGCTGGACTGAATCCTGAGAATGGGACTGTTTATGACACCTGTGGAAGTCTCGCTGTTCTGTTTTGTTGGTGCTATTACTGCATTTTTTTATCAATGATTCAAGCAGAAATGTCTTGAAATTGGGTTGTGTGAGAATTCCAGAGGGCTCAAAGCACTTTCTGAGTAGTTTAGCATACCTTCCTGGGTAATAGCCTCTTAGATTTCTGTGACTTGTGCTAATTGCTCTATTTGGCTCATGATCAGTTTTGTGAAGAATTCTGTGAGGAACCAACATGAGACTTGAAATCTAAAAATGCTCATTAGGTATAAAGTGACTCCTGTTAAAAGAAGGGGAGGGAGTGAATATGGCCAAGACACTAGTTGTTGAGTTAACTGTGTCAGAAGGTGAAACAGTAGATCAGGCTGACATTAAGCAAGGGCTGCAGTGATACCAAATAATGAAGGCAGCTGGATTTGTCTGCAACGCTGGCTCTTCTGCCAGCTTGATCACTTTATTCTCATCTGAAATGTTTAATGATCTGAAAGATTTGGACCCTGTTCCTAAAGTGAGCTCCACGAGTAGAGCCTGGTGCATCAACTATGGAGTAGCTAGTGGAGAACTGCCTGATGTCAGGGCTCCTTTAACTGCAACGTGCTGTAAAAATGTGATGACTGTTCTTGCCATATGTATGTGCACACTAAGTAACAGGAAGCAAAGGCCTGACCATCCTTCTCTGACCAAGTATTAACAGTTTATTTGTCATCTTGCTATTTTTCCTTTTCTTGCATGAAAATGTTTGGTTTTAATTAGAAACAAACCTCCAGTATCTGTCTGTACATTTCTGCTCTTCAAGAACAGAAGCTATGCTTCAGAAAGAAGGAACTGGATGCCTTATATTTGAATTAGAAAGAAGCAGGCTCTGCCTGTGATCAAGACTGCCTGGACAGACAAGTGTGCACTGCCCGGCAAGCACACTGGCAGGAATGGGGCTGGACTGGTCTCTGAGGCAGCCTGTGTGGCTGCCTGGTTCCCCTAGAGCTGAAAAATACTGGTAGAATTGTCAAGTTTATTGAAAGCACTTAGATTCTATAAAATAAAAGCCTTTGGATGAAGAACTGTTCCAGCTGCAATGCAGCTTACTGTACAAATAATCTATCTGCCTGAACACTATGATAGTTAAACCAACATTTTAGTTACAGGTTTATTTTTGTCTTCAAGTATTTTTAGGTAAGGTTGGGGAGTGTATAGAAAGAATAAGCAGATATACAAACAGGATTAAAGGACATGGTTGGAGAGTTGTGATGGAAAAAGCAGATAAGAGTGGTGGATGAGCACGAGAAAGAAGGAAGCTTCAGGCTCTTGCAGTCTGACTGCTCTTGCTGTTTAGAGCTGCAACTTCCAGTATGGGGCAGATGATTGAAATAGTTGGAGAATTCTTTCATAAGCTACAAGACAGAGGGAAATGTGGAAAAAGAGAGAAAGGCTTGGGTAAGTGTTGGATCATGTTGTTAATAATCAGGCAAAGAGGGTCAAGTCAGCAGTTATGCAGAGGGGATGTACCTTCTGTACAAAATCCCAGTTGTTGCTCACTGATGCTGTTGATGATGATACTGAGTAGTGTTTTAAAGCTTTCCTTTTCTCCTGAGCTATATGTGTGGACATGATTCCAAAGAGAAGGCCAAGATGTGGAGCTAGACCACTGTAGATTACAAGGCATGTGTTTATTTAACCTCATTTAAAAAGCCTGGCAGTTCAACTTTCATCTTCTGAGCCTACTTAGCTTGCATTCATCCAGCTCTGAAAATATTAACAGCTGCCAGTTAGACTGAGGCAAATGCCCCACCTTTATGAGACGTTGAACTGAATGTTTAATGTCTCTAGTTCTGGGTGTGCAGGCTTGCACATCTTGGGTCTAGCTATCAGAACTGTTCCCTGTGCACCTCTGCAAGCTTGGATGGGGTGTCTCAAATGACTGATGCCTTTTCAGATTCCTTCCTTATGTTGTCATTCTTGATTAATTAATTAACTTAATGTTACTTGCTCAAACAAAAGCGTGCTTCATAATGTCAATGAAATGTGAGGATGCAGATTAACTCCTGCTAGCTCTGTATACTGGAAATATTGAATAGTTTGATTATATACATTCAACCACAGCTAACAGGTCACCACTTCTAAAGCTTAGTCCCTGAGCCACTGACTGGAATATATCTAGAGAATTTCTCAGGTATTTACTTCACTGTGCAAGATATGAAGAACTTCACTTAAATCTCCAAGCACTTAAGCAGGGGAAACAGAACTCAAATTCTTTTTAAAATTATTTTAATCCTACTTAACATTTCCCCCTGTGTTGGAAGAATGAGGTGAAGCAGCATGTTGTAGTTTGTGTGAAAACACTAGGTTACTGAACTCTAGTTGGAAGTTCAGATACCATGCCAATCCTTTGATTATATGTGTTGGTGTTTTTCATAAACTGTCTGGAGTAAAAAAATCTCCAGACTGTCATGTAGGGTCATCTAATATCAATTTAATCTCATTCCTACAGCTGTAGGACCAGAACAGATTGTGCAAAATTGGTGTGACAATGTGGAATATGGATTTGGAAGATACACAGGTAATTTGAAGAGTAAAGGTATCCTTAAAAAAAACCAAGCTAGAATACAATTATTTTGAAAGCAGCTGTTTGGAATGAAAGCAGTCTTTACCTTTTAATGGGTAATCATTCTTGGCACTGATAACAGGATACAACCAAAACCATCCTGGCTCTTCGGGACAGAGGTAAATTTGGAATTAAAGAAGGTGCAGCAAATATTTTGTACTTTAGGCAAAAGCAATTACTCTGGATCAGGTAGAACAGAAGTACAAGGGTTTTGGCAAAGTGAGCATCCGAACTGTGCATCCAATCACTATAGGAAAGGCCGTTGCCTGTAGTTAGGTGCGGGAGGTGGAACGCGGGGAGCAGGTTGTGAGCAGCACGCCCGGGAAGCTGCTCGGGCTCAGTGCTCGGCAGCGCTCAGGAGAGGGCGGCAGAGAAGCGGGAGTGCTCTGTGCGCTGCCTGCAAAGGCTTCCAGCACCACGGAAATTTGGAAGAGGAGCGAGAGCACATCCGAGCTCTCAGAAGCCAAATCCTCTTCCAAAAGGCAGCTTCATTAGTCTGAAAAAAAAAAAAAGTCCATAACACTTAAAAAATGTCAAATCCCTGTGGCAGCCCAGACGACGTGGTGAAGCAGCAAGGCAGAGATGGCAAGATGAGAAGGGAGGACGTGGATGATTCTCAGCCTGAGGGGCAGAGGTTAGAGGGGGGGGGGGGGGGGNACACTTAAAAAATGTCAAATCCCTGTGGCAGCCCAGACGACGTGGTGAAGCAGCAAGGCAGAGATGGCAAGATGAGAAGGGAGGACGTGGATGATTCTCAGCCTGAGGGGAAGAGGTTGAAGCTGGGGAACGAAGGAGGAAACATTGGGAAGGACAGAGAAGCAGCGGCAGCAGCAGAAATAATGCCTTGTTCAGGCAGAGAAGAGCCCGTGCCCGAAGGAGGTGGTGAAGGTGAAAGTGTAAGTGAGGATCTTCAGTGGCTCTGAGCTGGGGAAGGGGCGAGAGGTTCCCATTGAAATTATTTGTCATCCTGAAGTTGGTAATTGGGCATCAAGTAGCGTGGGACAAATGCGATCAAGTGTCCTGTCTCGCTGAGATTACTGGAGTGCTACTCTTCAGTTCCTATCTTGGCTACATGCTTTTGAGTGCAGAGCATGTATTTTAACCTGGCTCTCGCTGTCAGCTGCTTGCAAAATGTGGTGTGTCAGAAGTGGGTTTTTTGTGGGGAGTGAGGGGAGAAGGAATATTAACTGCTAAAGCTTGTTTTTCAGCTCCCTGTATCTATTTAGAAATGGGGTAATGGTGTGTTGAAATGGACATTTTGGGTTGTTCATCAGTTTGTCCATTCAGACTTTGAGCTTGCGTTTTTGTTGGGGAATACAAGTGCGAAGTGGGGGTGAGGGGAGAGCAGAGCCTCCGTGGCAGGGGGAGAGCTGCTGCTTAGAGAGCTCATTTGGTCAGAGGGCAGGTGTCATCTGCTGAGATTTTTAGGGGGAGGAAAAAAAAAAGAGCTGAAAAACATTTGTCTGTATGAAAATTACTGCTACCAGATCTTTATATGAGGTTAACTTCGTTAGTGTTTTCTGGCTGGCTTTTCAGCTCAGCTGCTGTGCCTGTCAGCAGGTTTATGAGGCATAGCAGAATACTGTTGGGGGGTGTGTGGAGAGAACAAACAAGGATTGCCACTCAGGTGAAGCTTCTCATCTCCTGGGCCAGGTACTTGTTCTGGATATATACTATCTGCTTTCCTCAACAGAAGAGAGGGAGGGTGAGGAACAGCATCTTGGATGTAGATGCTTCCTGTTTCAGCTGTCACAGAGTGAGAGTACAGCTTCTAGAAATCACTCAACAGCTGCTGAAATTTTAGTGTACAGATTTTTATCTAGAAGTTTTCTGAAATGTATTGGTTTTTCTCCCAGGATTGATTTCTTGAATGAAGATATTCCTCCTCAAATTAGGAGTCAAGTAGATGCTCCACATTTTGGTGGGGTTTACATTTTAAAATAATTAAAATGCTAGTTTAGTCAGTTCATTCTGGTGGAAGGTCGCTTCTAAATGCAACAGTTTTCCTGTCTCATAGAAGTATTTAAAATGTTTTTCGAGTGACAGTTTATACAAGCAAAGTCTCTTTTTTCAGTCTGTGGAAGTCCATGGAATTGCACTTACAAGCCTACATGTTGGGTTTCCAGTGGTTATGAAGGCATGTTCTTTTTAACTCTCAGAGAGCAAAGTAGCACTCTTGTTCTGATACCAATTCTGGCAGAAAGAAATTCCACACACGCCCCCCCCCATTATATGGGCAAGTTGATTGCTGAAATCCTAATCCTTGGTTTTGTCTGGTGTGGTGGTGGTGTGTGTGTTGGTTGGTTGTTGGTTATTTATTTTTTTTATGAAAGTAAAGTCTAAATCCATTCCACTTCATGATAAATATGCATGTGTTGAGGTAAAAGTCAACAGACTTTTGATAGTCTACCTTAACTATAATATTTTATTAGGAAGATAATTAGAAATATGTCTTAATTGAATAAGTTTACTTTGTCTTTTGTGAGGTCAAGTTTAGAATATAGAATGATGCATAACTAACTCACTTAGCTCTGTCCCGTATATGATGCTTGGCATACTCTTATCTCTTATTAAATCATTATTAATAAGCTACAGGAAAGTTCTGTGTGATGGATGCCTGTTCTTTTTTTGTTATTATTTTTGTTTGGTTTTGTGTGTGGTGTTTGTTTGGTTTTGACTTTCTTTGTGTCCTTTCAAGGACCTGTATGTGCCTGCTCCAACAGTTTATTCTGACTTTTAATCAGGGGGTCACTGAAAATATTAAAAAGGCAAATGTGATAATGAGCAATTACTTCACTGTCTGTTTCTCCTGAAAAACTATTCTTAAAAAGTTGTGATAATTTAAGAATTATTATTAAAACTATTTTATTAAACTGAGTTTTATTCAAAACTCCTCAAAGGTCAGTGAAGCTATTCTTTCCACTCACTTCAATGGACTCTTGCTTTATATTTTCATACTTGTTATACAAGATACACTGTATCTTGTATGAAGTCCTATTTATTTTTTTTCTCTCCTTCCCATTTACAGCAGTGTGTCTGAGTTGGAGACATTAGAAATAAATGAGTTGATATTTGAAATTCTGTTAACATAAAACTCTAAAAGCAATAAAAACTTGTTCAACAATCACTAAGTGTCTGTCACCTTGTAGAGAGGAAGCTGCTGGAAAAGATGGACTGTGTGCCCTTAGGAGACACTGGAATGACTTCATTTCTGTGCTTAGAAGAATCTTTATTTTAATAGGCATAGTGGTATGGGTAATCAATGCCCACATTGGCAGAACATTTACTAATAGTCCATTATGACTTCTTTTTTAAAGAAGGATGTTAAAATAAAAATTATAGGCTTGATTCAGCTTTGGACTGGTAATAAAAAAAAATCAGTGCAGTAATTGTGCTCGCTCTTTATTCTCCTGCAATTAGCCTGATTCAACATGAATTCTTATGTTGAATCTAAGAAATCAGTCTACCTGGGTGATCTGCTCTAACTCATTACTCTACTTATTATGAAATCTATTATGAGAGAATACAAACACCATCTATATTTTATGCTTGTGAAATGATGCATAATACTGCTGGGCATTTACTTGGCAATGTATATTTGTAAGGGTAGTTGCTGCTGTGCAGAAGTTGGTTGCAGAAGGATGTTTCTGCCACTAGCTTTACTGGATGGATCTGTTCCTGTTTGCCATGGGAATGAAGGGCTACATTTGCTAACAAGTTTGCAATGGTATCTGGCATGATTCCTTCCCTTAGAACTAGTAGCTAGTTAATGAAGTAACCTGAGGTAAAACTAATTGTTAATTTAGACATCTGTTAAAATAATTTGCTTCTTGCCTTCTCTTTTTATTACTTTCATTTATAATGAGGACTCTACTCCCAGAAGGTGTGAATCACACAGTCTAAGGCCATGTATTTTTTTTTCCTCTAATGTGTCTTTTTGGCATAGCATCAGAATGAAGTATTTGATTCAGATGAAATGGAATGCAGTCTTTGGAGTTAGGTGCAACTTAAAAATGTCTCATTTGGTACAGATGGTAGGGAATTAGCATTTGAAAGAGCTTGTGAGTCAACCCTTTTCATCAAAAGTTTGGGTAGAAGTATTTAGCCAGGGTCTCTGTAGAATTCAATCTACCTCTTGTGTGCCTAGAGGATAACCACAGCTGTCAGCTACACAGTGTCCCATGGTTGATTGTCACCTCACCCATGCTCCAGCACATACTGCAATGTATTAATCTAGTATAAAAGAGTATTTACTGAAACAGAAGGCATGTGAAGTAAGCATGCAAGTAATAGACATGTTCTTTCCTTGAGTAGCTTATATCTGTGAGCAGTTATTGTTAAGAGTGTGTGTCCTTGTAATCCGTGTGTCCTTGTACTTAAAGGGTACAGTCTTGTTTGGTCTCTCTTGAACCTACTGTTAGTCCATATGGCCTGCTGAAGGTTATTTTAATTTTTGCTGCAAAGATATTTCTGTATTTATAATGCCTGCTTTGTTAGACAAACCTTTTGTCCTCCAAATATTTGTGCAAATTTGGTAGAACAAGACCAAATTCTGGGGTTTAGTTTGATTTCTCTAGTGTTCGCATGGCATCCATCAGTCTTAAACATGTTTTCCTCTGTATTATCACCTGTGCAGGAGTGTATAGCAAAGAGCTTGAATTTTTATCCCTTTTAAACAGCTTTCAGAAAGACTAGATGAGTTTGGGAATTAAAGAACTGTTTCAAATTCTTACAAAAAATTGTCTTTGAAGACTTGGAAGAAGAGGAAAGCATAGAGGTATAGTGAAGAAAACCTGCAACTTTTCAACATTAACGCCAAAAATAATTCCTTTACTGCAGTTTTAGGACTGTCATGGTGTAAAAGGAAATCTCAGAAAAGCATATGAAGACTTGTTTTTTAGTACTTTTGTAGATGGAGAAAACTGCTTTTGCTGATCAACTATGAAAAGTGACTACACTAAACTTGTATCATGTGATAAATCCAGCCTTCTACGTCTCAGATGTTAATGGATATTTTCAATACAGTTCAGATGGGCAGGTATGGAATTCTATCTGTTGTCCTTGTCTTTACATAAAGAACAAATTGAACCCTGTCATTACCACTCTGAAAAGTGCTGGAGATCCAGTCCATAAAAATAGTTAATCTTTAAAACCTTCCCTCTTCCATTGTTTCCTCACACCTGACTGATGCTGCATGATAAACTTGTAGTGGCCCCATTTGTTGGAAGCACCTTGCTTCATCTTTTTGCTGGTGTACCAGTACCCCAAGCTGTAGAAGAACATGTCTTGGAAAGCTGATCTTTTAAAAGGTTATATTTCAGGAGGAGGAGAAGATTTTCTAGGAATTAAGGTACAAACATGACACTTTAGACCTAATGTTACGTTCAAGATAAAATTCTCATGTGAGGAACAGGTCTGGATTCACAGTATCAAATTAAAAGCTCTGTAAAGACCATTTGAGGATATAGGAACTGATCCCTGTTTCCGGATCCGCTGCAGAAGCTTCAGTACGAGCCTTTACAACACCAGTGTGAGCTGGTGTTGTGAAGATGCTTGAGGTAAATAAAAAAGATGTAAGGAGGAATTTGAATATGATAATGGTCTTAATGTGCATTTCTTTTGTCTAGATTGTTTATCTTTTATGTTTAATTTGAGTTCTATGAAAAGTAGGGTTTTTACCTCAATAACTCAAGCCTTTTTCATTAAATATGTGCATCAGAAAAGAACCAAGAAGTGGATCTGAAATCTGACAGTTTTGACCTTTCCTCATACAGACTTTTTTGGATTTAGAAAGCTTATTTGTTCCTTAGAGTTGGTTTATTAAGGAAACTTGTTTGTGTCTACATGGTGTTCTGCTCATGATCATATTGATGAATATTACTTTGAAAGGAAATCATGTTTAGAGTGGGAGAACCTGGGATGGTGGATCCACACTGCATTGAGAGCCCAATTTAAGGTGCCAATTTTTGAGTTTCAAGGTCAAAAGTCAGACTGAAGCATTTTGCTGTCAAGTTGTTAGCTTTGTGGTTTGGTGATTTCTTTGTTTTTGACCTTCTCCTTATACTATTGCTTAAATCTTTTGAGGTTCTCTTGTCTTCAGAAGTTACAGAAGGGAATAGACCACGTCCAGGAGGACACCATAGATTTGGAACATTATGAATAGTATGATAGTTGAAACATGTTGTGTAAAGCAGTCTTACATTGGCTCGTCCACTCTTGACTCTTTTGGGGACTGGTTACCTAATTTAGAGAATAACTTAAGAATTTAGTCTAACTTGTTAGTCAAAACTGTGATATATGCTGGAATTAATGTTTTCGTTGTTTGGATTTGGAACAAAATCCAATTCTATCATCCAAGACAGAGGCATAATTATTTGCCTTTACAAATGAAAAGACAGGAGATAGTTCTTTAGAAGAAGTGAGTGGAGGTCTTGATATACACTTCTGGAATTACTTCCACAGAAATACTTGCTAAATGCTACTAAGGGAGCCTTTTGTAGAAAGGTGAGGATAAATGATCTTCAAAAATGGGTTTGGATTTGATTCCAAGGACAAGTCGATGGAAAATGTTCTTCCTGAAACAGATTCATCCTCCTGTTAACCTTCTGCTGGTTAACACATGTGTTGGTAAACAGTGCTGCTGTGAATTGAGCAGGAATCACTGCAGTAAGGAATTGGCTAAGCTAACTAGAGGCAGCAGAAATAGACCTTTACAGATGACCTCATTTTAACATTTTTACTGTAGTTATGAGAACAGATCACTAGATGGCAGGGGGTAAGTGCACAAAACTTGAGTCTTCATATGGACTGCCTGATAGTTTTGAAACATGGGGGAAATGTAATTTTATTCAGTGAATGACTGCCTATTTTTAACATGTAACTGCAATCAAGAGTGGCATAAGACCTTTGTATTTACCTCCTGGTAGCTTAATTTCACTGATAAGAGGCATTCACAGAGTTTTTCTGTCTCAATTTGAATAATCAATTACCTAATACTGTAATTTTTGTAAAGTGGATACTACTTTTGATTGAAATTACAGCCTAAACGCATTAAAATCTTCTGAAGTGCAAAAGATGACATTTCTGGTCTATAGGGTTGAATTAGTGGAGATATGAAATTAAGGTATTTATTAATTGCTTTTATTTGCTACTGTTCTTCTCATTCTGGGTGTATCGAATAATCCCCCAGTCACTAAAGATATATTTTATTTCAAGTCTTTATGACTCAGTAATTAATAAAAATATTTACTTTCTGGGTGTCTTTTTTTTTTTTAACAAGTTTGCAGTCTTAAACTGTAGCCTGAATTTAAACCATAGGGGGTATGCCATGGTAGCTGTGCAAAAACTGAAAATGGAAGCAGGCTGGTGTTTTACCAGTTCCATCTTTCCTGTGGAGTACTTGGTGCTCAGACTCATTTGTGAGTGCATTTTTACTAAAGAGTTGGCCGATTTGTTCCATTAGACTAGAGTGTGCTGCCACCCATGTGTTTCCTCTCTGGAGAATGCACTTGAGGTGTTGAACATCTGCTTACTCCACTGTGCAGTGCTTAAATAGCCCAAAGAGTTACCCATAGTCCTGTCCACACTAAAAAGGAACTTATCTTTTAAATTAAGAATACAGAACAAGTACTTCTGATAGTTGTCTTGTGTCCTAAACTCTTTTCTTCTGGCATCTTAATCTATTATTAAAATGGACTTAACTTTTTCAACAGTTGTTAAGCAAGCTGGTTACTAACAGGAATCTTCTAATAGCTCGGTGTAGGAAAAATACAACAGTTGAGTAACTTAATGTAATGTTATTGATTGTAAGTGATAGATAATGAAGTAATTCTCAATTAGTTGGAGTGAAATTTAATTAATAACAGTCCATCTAAGACTCGCAAATCAATGAGGAGTGTCAGGAGAGGACATGTTGGTAGCTGCAGTCCTTGGAAAGGATACTTTAGTTCTAGTTCTAAAAGAAAAACTTGTTTAAAGTGCAGTAGACTTCTGAGGCACAATAATTCAGGAAACCTGTCTTTCTTTTACCTGATATTTTCTTTCTGCTTACAATATAACGCATTCCAGCCATACCCCACTAGACGTTATGTGGAGTTGTCTGCTGATGATGCTTCAGAATGCTAATGCCTCTGTTCGGCCGTCTGGGGTACTTGCAAGGAAACGTGCATCATGTTCTGGATCATTGTGCTTCAAATGCTGCTGTGTATTACAGATCATTTAGGATCGCTAGGAAATAACGCAGCTCTGGTCCTTTACTTCATTGTAAAGAATGACTCTTAACTGCTGGGTAATTGGGCAGACAAGCCAGAAAGGGAAGGGAAAGAGAAGCAGGTACTTGTCCAAGGCTATCCAGCAAGTCATTGTCTGAAATGCTGTAGCTGCTCAGGCTCCAGGCCTTGGCTCTTAAGACCAGTGATCCCCAACCTTCGACTCGGAGATAAGGTCTGAAACCTTTCATTATTCTTCATTGCTATAAGAAAGTGAAGGTTGCTCCAAGAATGCAGTTGAGTATCTATAGTGTATTACTTGTTCAGTGTCATTGTCTGAGGGCTAGCAAGAATTCTCCAGGGTCATAATGGCCACCACAGAATCAGATATCACTGAGGTAAACTTAAAGGGCTCTGTTTTCCCAAGGTCATAATGACCTTGAATAGTTGAGCGAAGACAGCATAGGATCAGTCACTAATGGCACACACTTAAAGGGCTCTAAATTTCTGCAGCTGCTGTAATTATTTTGATGGTATGGGTTACCTTTTATAGTAGGGAGATGGGGAAAAGCTGTAAAGTTTTTACAGAGTTTCTGTTATTATGTCAGTGAACAGTGTGGCTAATTGCTGTTTTAGAGAAGCATTGTTATCTACTCAGTCTTCTTCTGAACTTAACAATTAGGGATTTTAGGAAGATGCTATCTTAAGGTGAGAATTTCACATAATGTGCCTAAGCTCATAACCATTTAAAATTCTTACTTCTGCATTTTCCATAAGTCAGAATGCCTGCAGATGTGGGAAGACTGCATAGCATGGACCATTTCTGCAAGATCTGAAGGTCAAAAATGTGATGCATTGTCAAATACTACCCTGGTAATGATCTGTGTTGTTTAAATGCTAGTTGCATCTTCCTTGTTAATATTCTTATCAATAGCTGAATCTGATTTAGTGCTTTCTACTGAACATTATTTCTTTTAACTGGGTCTTAGCCTTAAGTGGCAGAGTAAAACTTGCACAAACAGCAAGGATTTAATTTCATCCAGTAAATTTGTGCTAATCTGTAACACAGTGGATCACAGTTGCTTTCCTCTGCTATCCAATTTAGTGAACACTAATTACATGCTTTGTGTGTGTCAGAAAATCCAATTACTTTATGTTCATTATGCTAGTTCCCGCGTTCCAATATCCGAAGTCACTGCTCTATGAGTTCCAGCAAGAATAAGACGTGTTTGGCAGTTTCTAGTTAAGTATGGTAGCTGTATTTTGTGGTTGATGAGGACACACAGTTGTGCTGGAGCTGAGTAAAGAATGTACTTGGAGGCAGAACAGCTGCACCTATGCAGTGATCAGCTCCTTGCCAGCACAGAATTAGAAAAATGGGGGAGAAATAGCTCCTAACTGAGGTATGCTGGATCAAGGGTGGAACAGAGACAGCAGGACAGGCTGCAGAGCTTTATCTTGCATTTAAATGTGTCAGTCCTGCTTCAGTGTACATCCCAGTTCCACTTAAACCATGTAGGCCTTGGCAATCTTTTTATTTATTTACACATGTGCTTTAAAAAGTTGATTGTTCTTGTTTTTTTCTTTTAATCAAATTGATTAAGTTCATACAAATTTCTATACAAATAACATGAACATTTGCTTTACATGTTGAGATGTACTGTGTATTCAACAAATAATTTTTTTCAGTGACTGTTGTTTTCCAGAAACTGAAGGCTAATCACAAAAAAAAATAAATGGATTTAGAATGTAAAATTCCAAACTGTCACCACACCGAGAGGGTTAGTTCCTTGAGTTGGGCCATAACTAAAGGGTGAGTAAGTGTTCTGATCAATAATACCCTGGTGAAGTACTCTGAGATGCTGATAGTTGTTGTTTGTTTTTTTTTTCTTTAACTAAAATATATATTCCAACTAAAAAACCTAATCTCTTTCACCATCTCCAGAGGGCAAAAATCATTGACTGTTATGTTTAGAAGCTGTCTGTGAATTAAAAGTCTATATAGAATGGAAAGAATGCTGCTTGAGCAATTAATCACTTATTACTTAATTTAAAATAAACGACATTGTAGAAAGCTGTTGCATTCGATTTTCAGAAAAGACTGATACTTAGAAAAGCAGAACAAACAATTTTCTTCCTCTCACTGTAAGCTGGCTTCCAAATCTTGCAGGCACTGTAGTTCTTTAGTTATGTGACAGTGTTTTCTTCCAGTGCCACTATGTAAGTACATGTTACCCTCTTGGCCACTGATATGTAGACCCTTCTTAAATTCGTATAAAGCTGTTTCCTTGGGGATATGCACAGTGTGGATTGTTCTTAGCAGGGAAGCTTTTAACAAAAGCAAAACCCAGAAGAAAACACAACTGTGTGGCTGAAATAAATTGTGAGCTAATGTGGTCTTCACCTTCTTGGTCACTGCAGTGGGGCTGCGTGGTGCTGCTGGAAGGTGATGAGCTTGTTAGGCATTTCATAGAAAAATCAGAGTCCCCTTGTTCTGAAGATAGAGAACTGATGTCTAAATCTCTGAAAAAAAGAACTCTCACCTCCAGAAGTGGTTGGAATCATTACTGGGAGCTCTGAAGCAGGCAAAGCAGGTAATGACTTACCACTTATCACTGGTTGGTGGGGGAATATGGATAAAGTGTAAGGGAATAAACAGTAGAGAGAATTTACTTTTCTCAAAGGTGTCAAGAAAAGAGGAAACAAATGCAAGGAACTGTTGTGAAGCTCCCAAGATACTTCACTGTCCCTAAGGCTTTTTCCTCAAAATTGAAAGGTAGTGTTTGTGCTCCCTTCAAAAACCAAAGAAATTGGTCACTAAAGTCATATCCGAGAATGAGACCTGTTAAGAGTGTCTCTCACTGGAGCTGGATGTCAGGTTCTATTTAAACGTATTTGCTTTGTCTTTGACGATGTTCAGATGATTTGGTATTCATCACAGTGTTTAACCTTTGACATGTGTCCCACTGAGAGCTTTGCGGTTTTACTCTGTTGGCACTGGATATTATTCTGTAGATGGATGACAGAAGCCAATGCTTTAGTGTCTAGTATCCCAAGATCCATTTTTCCTTAGGATTTTTTCCTAAGAGAAAGAATGCAGCTGTGTATCTAACTAGTATTTTGTTTTCTCGATTTGCATGGTAATTTTTTTTCTATGTCTAACTTAGAAGTTAAAATTTCTGTGTATTAGTTCAGTCAAGGGTCTCCTGACTCCTAAAGTGACTTTCTTGGCACAATTTAACAAGAATTGATTCTATCATGTGAAGCAAGTAGTTGAAATTCTCATTCTAGTATTACTCATTTCATAAATAGCAAAACTAACACTTTAACATACACATGTCCATTAGGTTCAACTAAAACTGAATTAAAGTTTGAAAAGAATCATGAGTTTATCTGATGAAAGGCCTTATGCAAATTTGGTAACTGTGTTTATTATTGCTGATAATAAATGCTTGGTTTCTTCTGAAGGGCTTATGTTAAGCTACAGCTTGAAGGTGACTTGGGGTCATTCTGAATAAAATCCTTGTCCGCATTCAGTGCCAGGAAACCCTTGCAAGGCAGATTTCTCCACCTTCAAAATTAATGTTTCAATATCACTGCAGCAGAGTTGGATTTGTAAACGCAGTGATTAATTTCCTTCAGTTAAGGCCTAAGGGTGATGTTGCTTTTTGTACAACACTTACTAGACATTCTTAAACTGATGGAAATGGCAAAAACTTCCAACATTGGAATCCTCCAAAATCTCCCAAGACCTGAGCCAGAATCTGTGTTTTATGCATGGTTCAAACTTTAAGCCCACTAAGACTACAGTAAAGTGCACTTGTATTGAAAGAGCCTTGCTACCTCCTGCAGAACTGACACAAACATGTCATTAACCAAATTGTGGTGTTTGTTTTCTGGTGTTTAATTTTTTTGTTTGTTTGTTCTTTATTGTATGGTGCATTTGCATGAAAATGGTATCTGGAAGAGTTCATCTGTTCCTGCTGCTCATTCCTCACCTGGAGACACAATCTTTGCTCTGATTTGCAATTAGTTACTGTGTAATTGATTGCAGTGTCAGAGTTGGTATTATGCTTTTGAGTGGAGAGGGAGCAGCAGGAGCTGATGAATACTTAAAACCACTCGAGTTTTGTGTAAAGATCTTTGCAAAATTACACACACTGGGGGAATGATGAAATTAAGGAGTCACACAGGCTGAGTGGAATGGTCCTTAAACTACTATTTTAAATGACCTGTCTCTCATCAAGCCAATGTCAAATTAGGAACCAATTGTAGTAGCTGTGCTGGAGCAGGAGCAAAGTTTGATGGAACCTGCAGGGAGATATCACCGGCTATTTTCAGACTTTTTATTTGATTAGGTTACCTGTGGTCGGAGCAAGACTTCTGTTATCTGGAGGAAGAATTCATCACTTCGAGGTGTCAACCAAGTGTTAGTTCCATCATAGGAAAAGTGGCTTGAGCCAAGCACTGAACCCACCTCTTGACCAGGGAGCAGCACAGATCTGCATTAACATTGTTTAAAATCCTAGAAACCTATTATTCCAGTGAGAAAGCAAAACAGGTCTGAATTGAGGCAACTGCATCTTCTGGGAAACAGATGTTTTGTAATATATGTGGCTGTGCCAGGGGTGGCAGCCACCCCTTGGTTCTAGCTCTGTCTTTCTGGAAGGATGTAGCCAATAGTTCTGATAGTGTGGACCTGAATTCCTCCTCTGAAGCTGAAAGAGCTGAACTGCCTTTGCAGTACCCTAAGTAAAGCTCCTTTATCATAAATACTTTTCTTAATAATATCCTTCTTTTTTATACTTCCTAGCTGTTGCAAGGTCAGGCACATTGGAGTTATAGAGATGTTCTGGGAAGCTCTTTGGGACAGTTGCCCGTGGGAAGTCTTGCATGTTACATTTGGTATCAAAGTGGGGCAGAGGATTTGAAGTGTGTGTAAGGAAGTGTTAAAAGAAGGAATGTAACATTCTGATAAAAGTATTTGTTTAACTTTGTTGTGCCTCATTCCCAGATGAATTTTGAGTTTGTTTTCTGTGGATACTTTCAGTTTATAGATTGGAAGCAGGGGTGGGGGGGATTGCTTACCAATTTTCGTGGAGGTGAAACGGCCAACATAAAGGAAAGCCATGTCCTTTCCTTATTTAGTGTGTCAGGTACCTTGTAGAATATGGTTAGGAGCTATACAGCATAAGTGCCCTGAAGCAGGATATTATGAGATGTTTCCAAATAAATATTTCCCAACAAGTTCAAAAGATAAAGAGGAGAGACACTCTGTTCTCTGGAAAATGTATCTAGTTATAAAGATAAGATGGAGTACTGGAGATGACTGAATTATTATTGCTGACTTTGATATGTAGCTGCCTGCAAGCACCGCTTATGTGGCAGGCTTTCACTGCAAATGAACTTTATTGGCTGTTTTTTATTTTGAATATAGGTACTTCAGAAGGTGGTCTTGCTTTGTTCAGATGAAATTCAGAATGCTGTTGGGGAGTACTGGCCTGAGAGGTTGACAGCACCACAGAGTGATGTGTGAGAGCTAGTGAAAGATGTCTTACTGTGCATGTGCATAGGTAGGTCATATCCCAAAATAACATGAGGAATCTTGAAACCCAAACAAAACGCTGAGGCCATTATCACATTGCCTTCAATTAGGGGACAAATCAATGCTTCAGCCTGGCTGTCCTTTCTGAAGTTGTTTTTAGAATCTTGGTATTTAGGAATCCCCTATGACTAGGGTTTATTTCCTGCTTGCCTCTTTTCAGCATCCCCCCTGACCTTTTGTCTCCCCCTGTATATGGTTTACAGGAGCCAGCACAGTTCTCCAGGGTTTTGACTTTCACCTCAAATTTGGTAACTGGAAGAAAAAGCTTCTGATTAGAGAACAGACTTGCTTACCTCAATGCCTGTTCAAAGATGCATATGCTTTCATCTCCTCAAGTGATTAAGGAGGCTGAATTTAGAGCTTGCTTTCATTATATTTTTAATGTTAGATGCAGTTTGCTTTCTTCTACTTTGTTTATTTTCATAAATACCAGAGCCATTTTACCTTACTGCTGAAAAGCTGCAGTGGGAAAGGAATGTATCCAGCACTACATACTTTGAGGAATAAAGAAATTAATCCGGAAGCTGTTATTCCTCAGTTATTGTTGGGCTACACATTTGGTGGGGGGGGGGATGTTTCTGTCGGAATAACATTTGTATCTCTGGGGACTGAACTGCCAAATGTCACTTGAAGCATTATAAAAAATGCCACCAGCTTCACATTGAGAAAAGCAAGAAATTATACAATTAGTATGAGGAAAAATGTGTATATGTATATATATAGATATAAAACCCCCCTCTTAAATCTAAGAAATACATAGGATTTATCATAAAGCTACTCTTGGATTACCAACTCCATGTATTAAATTGTAAGTAAAGCTCTCTTTTCAAATTTGTGAATCTGCCTTCAATCATGATATTTTAAAAGCAGTAATTTTAGATTCCATTTTTCTGTTACCTTCTACATTTTAAGCTGTTTGGATGGTATTTTAATGATGGATTTATCTGTAAGACTGCAAACAAGAATGTAAGCTGTTACACAAGAATGTAAATTAAAAGCTTATTTTTTTAGTAAAGCTGAGTTTCTGAAATAACTCCATCATTTCAACAGTACAGAATTTCAAGAATAAACCAAAATGTTAATGAGCATCCTGATTTAAAAACTGGAAACCTAGAAACGTTGATATTGCTGGAAGGAAAATGCTTTTAAATCAATGGAAGTTTTAAATGGACTGCCAGATCAGGCTTTACTGTGAGAAATGACTTTGTGTATCCTCTTCATTAATATCTTCTCAAGTTCTGGCCTGCCAGGCAGTTGAGCTCCCAGCACTGTAGTCTCACCTTCAATTTCAGCAAAATGAAGGATGTTCAGCTGCTGGCAGTAAGTGTGGGTCACTTAATTTCTTTCAGTCATCTTCCATAATAATTTTAGGATCTTGAAGAACATTTGAAGCAGGATGAATTAGAGCATTTTCTAGGAATTTAACTTTTTTTTTTGTGAAGGTATTGAGGACAAGTGCTAAAATATTACTGTCACTATTTTGGATTCTCTTTGAAGAAAAATTTTCCTTCTTACTGAGATGAAGATCGAATGACAGCATTGCACAAATTCTTCATTCTCTTTTTCCATTGGCCTTTATAAAATCTTTAGATAGTTTAAAAAGCCCAAATAATTACTTGGGACTATTATAGCAAGACAGCCTTGACATAACTCATTTACCAGTAAGTTACTGCTTTGTGCATGATCTCGTAGACAGCATTCTACCTGTGTGCTGTTATCAGTGGGCTCACTATGTGGAGGCCTCAGCTTAAAAAAGGCTCCATCCATCTGTGAAGCAGTGAACCAGGTGCAATCAGCATTTTTAAAAATAATTCACAGTAAAAGCACTTTTTTTGAGGAACAAAATGGCTAGCCTCTTCACATTTTTTATTATTTTTTTGAAACAAAATTGCTACATAAGTGCAACACTCCCATTTATCAATAGGAAAAAAGAATATGCTATGCAAGTCAAAACAAAATCCTTTGAAAAAACAATTCTTGGAATAAAATGTAAGTGGAAGCAGTTAATAAAAAACCCCAAACAGATAAATCATCTAAAAAGAAAAACAGCTCCTTAGGTCATAGTTGCCCATTTTCTACAACCAAGTCAGTCCCACAGCGTCTTGTGGGGATGGGTGACAGCTGCGTGCTGTGGTCCCTCTCCTGCAGTGTGCCTGCTGTAGTGGATGCAGTTGTTCTCTGCAGGGGCAGTAGTGCTAATATGCTGTTCTCTCAGAATAGCTTCTCTTTTACAGAAAATGCCTTATCTCATTCTGAAAATCCATGTGCTTTTGAAATAGTAAATGTTATTTTTAAAAAAAAAACAAACATGTAAATAATTCCTGTAGTCACCCCTGTGGCTGCTAATTTCTGTTTATAGCTTGCTGATGTGCTATTTACAGTAACACGAAGATGTTCCCAAGATGTTTTTTCTTGCTTTTGTTCTTCTACATGGTTATGCAGCTTAATTTTGCTCTCCATAACTAATAAGGACTTGTAAGGTCACAATGTGAAGGGGTTACACTTCTTAGAGGCTTTGATTTGACCTAGGAAAGTGTTGGCTCATGGTTTTTGGTACTAAGTTCTACTTAAATCAGTGTTACTGAAAACATTTTTTGAAATGGGTGGATGTAATCACAACCTCAGAGTCAGGTGCTGGTTTCATTACTTTGCTGAAGAGTGAAGAGTCAAGAGAATCTTGTGCACACTGAAAGAATCAAATTTTTCCTCCTGGGGTCATGGGAAGAGTAAAGTAAGTATTAAAATGGCAGCAGAGTGGTTTTGAGGAAGCATATTTTGGATCATGCATCCATCTGCTTAGTCTACAAGAAAATTAATACCAAGAAGTTTTTGAATCTGTGTGGTGGTAAACTTAAGGCAGCTTTTGGTGAGGTCATTTCCTGGACTCCATTATTTTAAAAGTGGTGGAAATGCATCCAGCATTCAAATGATGGATACAAAACTGTTTCCTAAGTAGTTGCCTTCTGCAACTTCTGTCTTCATTTCAAAGTCTCTGTAGGTTTCTGCTCAGTGGGTTGATTCCTTGAACATGTTTAGAGCAGAGACAAAATTAACATTTCCTTCCACAGTGCTATCAAGAAATATCTTATGTCTAAGATCATAACTGCTTCAGGTTTAGTGTTCATCTCCTAGCAGACAGGAGAGCAACCAAATGGTAGGGGTAAAACTTGTTTGATTAAATTAGGTGAATACTGAGTGTAATGTAGTCACCCAGGTACAGGAATCACTGGGTGACACAATGGAAGATCACAGGAATGCCACATGGTTTCAGTGTTTGCTGTTCTGTGAAGCCACTTCAATTACTCTGGTGTCTAACGATATGCAGATATGTGTATTAATGGTTTCTGTAGCTTATTAAAATAACAAATAATTTTGCACTTCACAGAGCCTGTACAATGTAGAAAGCAAACTGTGCTGTTAGAACACAAGACAGCTAATCAATTACTTCATATTTGACACTGGATCTCTTTGCTTTCCTTTGCTAACATCCTTGTTCAGCGCGCTGAGAAACTGAAGGTGCTTATGAGTTTGACCTATTATTCAGAGCTAAGTGGAGACTAATAACAACTTTGATCATTGAGAAATGTATTCAGTTTTGACCTGCAAGGCAACATAAGTGGCCCATTTTTACAAACTGAAATTTATAGTCTTATCAGATCTCACATTCAAGACTTTCTTATCTGGAAAATGAAGGGCAGTTCAACATTTTCATCAAAAACCTACCCTGTGCTGTAGTTTACTTCCTATGGAGGCAAAATGCAGAAGAGCTGATTTCTGGAAAGCAGCTGCAACATTCTTAGCAGTAGTCATTTATCCAAATACTGCTTTGAAAAAAAACAATGGTACTGAAACTTCCTTATAGTTTTGTTAGTGTGGTTCAAATGCTCTTTCCAGACTCTCATAGCAGACTTCAGTCTTACAGGTACTTGGTCTTCCTTAAGTTTTCAGATCATCTGCTCTGCAGTCAAAGGTGGATAGCCACCCAGTTTGGCTGTGTATAGCATTACCAGGGTTGCCACATGGTGAGTTAGCTTTAGAATTTTTGCTTCTCAATGTCTATGGTTTTATCACAGTGCAATAATGCTTAGTGATTTACTGTTTAATTTCTAAGATTTAATATTGCAGCAAAAACCTTTAGCTTACATTCACTGTGTTATTAAGCAAATGTTTCAGTATGAGGCACAATTTGTTTTTTCTTTGACTGACATGACTGTACTTCCTTTTAAAACTCAGTGCAAATAAAATATCTGGATTTAATATTACTGGGTGGGGGGAGGTTCTGCTGTTGAATAGGGAAGTCAGTTTAGGTCCTCGTTATTTAATATTTTTTCAGGGGTGGTATCTGAAAATAGAATTAATTTCCATAGAAATTAAATACAGCTCTTATGATAACAGGCATCGTAGATCTAATGCAAAAACAGATGAGTTGGTAGTGGGATTCCTGTTGCTTTTATGCAGCCATTATTGCTTGTTTGAGTAAAAATTTAAAAGAAACAATTTTCCTGTTCTCAGAATTGGGCTCTGTGCTTCTCAACTTAAGCATTTCTTTGCATTGTACTTTTTACTACTACTTTGCAGTGATATGAATTGGTACTGGTAGGAACACAGCTCCATGGAGTTAAGAACTGTAGAAAATTTGTGGTATAAAACTGGGACCATCTGATCACTTAATGTTAGTTAATTAATATTACAGGCCTTTAACTTGTAGTTGCCACTCTGCTGAGTCTGGTGGGATGACAGAAGTGTTTCTGTCAGTCTGAAGGCTCTCAGTGTTTATTTTTGTGTCAGGAAACTTGGACTGGATAAAGAACCTCTGACTCTTTTGGTGAACCACCTTGAATATTCAAAAATATGTGTAAAGTATGTTTGGGGTTTGTCTGGGTTTATTTCATTTCAGGTTTTGGGTGTTGGCTCTTGTTTTTCTGTATAAAATTAGACATGTCTTTAATACCAATTTTTTTTAATACCAATTTTTCAGTTGGGCATTGTTATAATTTGAGCAATACTTATTTTTTTACTAATTTTTTTAATGTGGTCAGCACATTAGTTGTCTGTCAGTGTAAATCTTGAGATCTTATAAATTTTGGAGTGGTGATCAAAAGAGGTAGCATATGCTTCAATGTCATTTTTGGATTAAATATGCTAGAGTGTCTACTGATTTCTGAATGTCAAATTCAACAATGAAGTTAGATGGGAAATAGATTTATATTCCGGGGGGGAAAATAAAGAACTGCTGCTGCTGACGTTGCCATGAGGCTGCTGTGTGATGTAACTTGTCCCACTCTTACTGAAAATTTACTGAAAAACCCTTAGTTATTCCAGTAAAAAACTTCAACATGGGAAAGTAATCAGTGTCTGTTGCCATCCCAGTTCCTCTATATCTTCTTATGTAAGAATGTAGAGTTCCTAGAAATTTGGGCTGTCTAGAATACAGTGGTTAGTAAATGCTAAGTTTCCAGACTTGCTCTTGAAATATAGTGGACTATTATTTCCAGTACTCCTAAATAAAAGCCAGACAGAGACTGATGTGCTTCAGAGTAGTCAGTAACCTGAACTTGCATTTGTAGAGTAGGAATTCCATGTTTAGTATGTGCTTTAATTCCTGACAGGTACTCAAACAGGTCTTTATGCTTATCAATGCCACCAGTTAGCTATTGCAAGTCAATTCTTGTCTGTGCTGGAATTTTCATATAAATAATTGAATTTGTGGCTGGCTGGAAAAACGTTTGCATCTGGCATCCTTATCCTGGACAAGAAAGAATCACTGAAGTCTCTTGTTTAGTCTGAAATTCCATTTCCAGCCCAAGATGCTGTTCTGAAGCAGCATTTCTTTGGCTCTCCCATTATAACTTGCTGAGTTTGGAGCAATGCAATTAGCACAAGCTCGAGAACAGTGTGATAATAGCTTGAGTTTATCACCTCCCAATTAGCTCAGTGAAGAGGGAGGTAGTGTTTGCCTCTGGCACTTGTATAAAGATGTATTCAGTAATGACCAAGCTAAAGGCTCAGGAGGCAGTATACCTGCATATTCATCCAGAAGTCAAAACTGTCAGAAGACTGAGCTTGTTCAGATCAGAATTAATGTCCTTTTTAATTTTCCAAGTGCTTCATGCTGCTTCTCATTATTCCCTCCCAAATTACAGTAGCTGAAACTGCTTTTTGATCTTCATGGTCCCAGAAAAATTCAAGTAGATTGGAATCAAGAGGCAAGCGTGAAACACAGGCACTGTGCTGTGACTTACCTGTCACAGACAGTCTGTCTTGTCCTTGGTGGGTCGTTTATCTGAAAAGGACAAACGAGCTCATGCCTGGGGGAGGAGAGGGGACAGTGGAAGAAAAGAAAAAGCAGATTCTGCATGGATGTGTGATCCTGTACAGCACAGTATTTTCATGAAGTGCCACAAGCTGAGGTAAATAATATACTGAGAAAAGAGTGTATGAGACTAGTGCTCTGCACGTCCTGCTCAAATGGAAAGGCTTGGAAGTATAAGGTTTTTTTCTGCTTCTAATTCAGCTTCAGGGCAGCTACAGACTCTACTGTTCCTCATCTCCTCTTTGCTGTTAAGGAGGTCAGCATTATTTTTTTTTTGTCATCTTCTTCTTTTCTTCCTTTCTATAGACCTCTACTTGCTGCCCCTAAGGCTTGCTTAGCAACACTAGTTTTTGAGGGAGACTTCCTACTTCCACAGACACCTCTTCAAGCGTGTGAGCCATGCTCATGTAGTGTTTTGTTAAAGAAGAGAAATTAATTACTTCTAAATCTGGCACGGGAAAAGCTATGAACATTTGATAGTCACTCCTTGGCCTGTTTGCTTTTATTCTGTAACCTGGGGCTTTGTTTGTGGTACATTTTGGAAGAAAAAACACAACTTGGAATTGGCACAGAATTTGGCCAACCTTATGGACAGAGTATCTGAAATACTGCAATGGACAGGCACTGCAGTGAGATGAAGCAAAAATGTCTGTAGAGGGCAACAGCAGAAGTTGGTTTTAGTCATCAGAGCCCAGTTAACAGATCATGGTGGAGGACAGTGCAAGAGTAGGGATTATGTTATANGTTAGCAGGAATAAGCCAAATTATTACAACCCTTCTGCCACAGAGCATGGGCGAATTACTATGGTTTATCAGATACAGCATGACACAAGTAGTTGTAAGCAGTTCAGTCATCTCCATAAGCTAGACTGCTGTAATGTCGGGAAAAGGCCTGGGAACAATGATCCTGACCCAATATGAGTTGCAGTCATGTTTCTCTAGCCATGCTTATATATGCTTTGCCTAAAAGTAATTGGTCAGTACCACTATCCAT